>JALMQS010000140.1:6962593-7233447 GCA_024734495.1 Forficula auricularia | reverse complement strand
ACAATGTAAAATTTTTATATTCAGTGTTCTGTTTAACCTCCTGATGAAGGGTTCATAGCCCGAAATATGTATAGAGATAAATAAAAAATCTCCAAAATAATTTAAAAGATTTTTTAATTTTTTTAATTTTATTTCCTCTTTGTGAAACACCACTATAACCCGTTAAATAATAATTCCTTTGAAAGTATCAAGATGGTTTGGGGATTCCTGAGGTAATAATAATTCATAGACCAGCAACGGAAAATATAGAAATTCAATATTACAAAAAGACCAAGCAATCAAAATTTTGGAATCAAAGTATGATTTAGAAAAATTACTTTCCAGTAATTACAATTTTCGAGTCGGGATAAAATTTATCTGTGAATAATTTTATTCAACCAAAACGGTTGCTCAATAAATTGATAATTTTATGGCGTGGAACAGGGCTTAAACAATTTTTACAAATAAAGAAATTATGCCAATTATTTTTTTGATTGTAATGCATCAACAAATGGGACCGAGTGTTTGAAAAGTGAATCGTTAAGGGAATTTACAATTTGACTTAGCAGTGTAATTTAGAGTTCTTCGTTCTCAAAAATGTTTCAAAGCACCAGCCATGAGAAAATCCTGGCTCTGGTTATGGATAGGATATATGGTATTAACTAAAAATAATAATAATAATATAAAAAATTGTTCGAAATATCGAGAGATAATAATAAATATGGAAAAGTAAATAAATTTTAATACGAGTATAATGTTCTTGAACGTAGTAATTTGATAAATAAATATAATAATTCTTTTAAAAACATACATTTATGACGTGTTTTTAAGGAATTTGGTGTTGGTACTTGGTGAAACATTTTTTTAAAATTATTGGATAAAAATACTTGGTAGGTTTCACATTAAGATATAAAAAAATAAAACGAATTTATTTTTATATATCTTAATGTGAAACCTACCAAGTATTTTTATCCAATAATTTTATGACGTGTATTAAAATATATTTTTTTCGAGATAAATTATCCTTTTATCAATTAATGATGCATGTTCTAAAGCAAGGAAATATAATATTTTAAAAATTCTTGAAAAATTACAAAATTAAATTAATATATGGTAGATACCTACTATATTTTTTTTCAAAGTCTCATTAAAATGTTCTGGGCACGAGGCATCCCCTCCCCCCGCGGGGGTTTTTTCCGAACACCAAAAACAAAATTTAATTGCTCATTTATTATTCAAACTAATTATTTTAACCTCACTATTCATTGAAAAGAAATGCATTTAAAACTTGTAGAAAGAAAAATTACTATCATTAAGATTATACCTAATTATTATTTGCAAAATGTAAAAAAAATAATAATAAGCCTGACTAGTGCGAGTCGGACTAGCGTACCGATGGTTCCGTATCTTATATATACGTTGCAGTAAAAACCCGTTTTTAGTAAGAACGCATTTCACTGAATACCTGGTTGAGTTGGTTGGTTCAAAGATCTAGAATTTTCATTTTTGATCTTCCGCCTCATTTTGGGTGTTTTATTCAAAAATGTTTAAAAGAAAATGTCAAAAATTAGAAGCAAAGTTGTAGATGATGTAATTTTTGACATTTTCGTTTAAAAATTTTTGAATATAAACTCCCAAAAGTGGGACAGAAGGTCTAAAAATGAAGATTTTAGACCTTTGAACCAAACTCAATCAACATCAGTAAATTCTAGTTGCAACAAAGGTATTCAGTGAAACGCGTTTTAACTAGTAAGAACCCGTTCTTACTAAAAACGGGTTTTTACTGCAACATATACATATTTATAAATATTACTAGCTAAATGGCCTGTGGTGTATTCAAGGCAGGCTGGCAGCAAAATAATTATGAAATCTTCCAAAATGCTTGTGCTATCAAATTATTTCTTGTTTGATGTTGATCATAAAAAATTATCAAAAATGACCAAATTGGGGCCCTCTCGCACTTTAATTTTAATAAGAATTAAATTTAACACAATTTAGTCTTATTCTACTTAATGAGATCTTTACAGGTATTTCACATAGTATGTTAAATAAAAAATATTTATTTTGAACCCCACAAAAAATTGACCACCTCGGAATATTCATCCTATTATAATTTAAATAAGTTTTTTTGATTTTGGGGAAAATTAATACACATCACTTGCTCATTTTTTGTATCTTAAGAGCTACAATGCTCTAACTGACGGACAAACAGACAAACATTAGGACGACACTTTAAGGGCCTCGTTCAATATGAAAAAAATAAAAATTGTTTAACCTCTTGAGAGTTTTTATTTTATACAAATTAATTAAATTGATTATAATATATTCGAAAATTGTAAATTTTAGTTATAAATTGTGAATTAGAAAATGCATGTTAGGTTTATTTCTGACCTGAGAATTGATTTGCAAAGAAATAATAAGACAAATAAATTAATAATTGAAAAAGAATTTTTGCATAAAGAAGAAAAAAGATATGACGTAAAACACAGAGATATGCCTACTTAGCAAGAAACGTGTTTTTGAAATTAGAATTGAATCTCATTATTTTCGAAAAACAGAATAATATACTCACATTCGAGGTAATTTGCTAAGAAAATTGAGTCATAATATAATATTAAATAAATCAATTTTAATGAATTTAGCTACCTCTTTGAGTTGCTTTTTATTTCAAAAAACAAGAAATTTTTCTAATGAAATAAAAATTATTGGAAAAAATATCCTTGCCGAGCGTAGAAGGTTTTTTTATAGTAAATCCTAAAGAGGGTTTTATAAAGAGTTTATTTATTTGTTCACTTGAGATTGAATACTCAATTGAATAGATTTCCTTTTACGGGTAAGGACAATGGCTATAAGAACAAAAAATATACCTAACAATTTGAACTCAAAAAGTTAGGGGGTTGTTCCTTATTTCTTTCAAAATACTTGAGGTATCGTTCTCCAGAAACGCTGGTGTTCCCCAAGGCTCTGTAATCTCTCCCACACTCTTCCTAATTTATATAAACGACCTTACCGATCAAACGTCAAACCCCACTCATTGTTACGCCGACCATAGCACTCTGCACGGCAAACCCTCACTTCCGAATAATCGAATCAATGTTGCCTCCTCAATCACTCTCGACCTAGACAAACTGAATAAATGGGGCTCTCAAACTTTAATGCAAACAAGACTCAATGCTGTCTAATTTCTAGGCGCGAAAATAAAAATTTCCCTGATATTCACTTCGATTCGAATACCCTGAAAATGTGTTACAGCCTATCCATGTTGGTCGTCTCTGTCGCATCTGACCTGTCTTGGAATGAACACATCTCCTCTCTGGCGAAATCTGTAGCAAGGAAGATACCCTACTTATTCAGGTCCAAGCGATTTTTCAAGCCCCCAAATCTTCTCACCATCTACAAAGCCCAAATCCGACCCTGTCTCGAATACGGCTCTCATCTATGGAGAGGAGCCTCAAAATATTCTCTTGCTACCCTGGATGCAATTCAGAAACGAGCCGTCAGGCTAATTGACGATTCTACCCTCACCGACTCCCTCGACTCGCTAGCTCATCGAAGAAACGTCTCTGCTCTTTCCCTTTTCTATAGATACTATCACGGCAGGTGCTCTGATGAGATAAAATCAATAATTCCCCCAAAGCATGCTTTGCACGTAGCACGCGTTTTGCCGATTCCCAACACTCTTTCGCGGTCAAATTAGAAAAGTGCCGGACCACTTCATTCGCCAATACGTATATCCCCATGACTTCAAGGAACTGGAACTCTCTTCCAGCCTCCATCTTTCCCAGCACTTATAATCTTCAAACCTTCAAAACCCAAGTGCATAAACACCTACGTCTACACCCTCTCACTTAATCAACTTTCCCTTCTCTTCGGTAATGCAAGGGTCTTTCGAGATCCATAGGGGCTGCATCTTTACTGGTGCATCCCTTCTTGCATTCGACTGCATTAAAATAAACATATCAAATTCCTTCTTATTTGTCGTTAATAAGAAGAGAATCAGGTAATTTGTGGAATTTTTTCCTAATTTCAAGAAGACACTTGTGTACGGCGACTGGTTAAATAATTATTAAAAAATATCCACTTTGAGACTCTCCCACGTCAATATTTTAAAGCAAAATAAATAAAATAAATAAATAAAACTAATTCCTCTTAAAGAGATCCTTACGGGAACACGTGACATGATGAAAAAAAATATTTGTGACCCTCCACAATATTAAAATTTTACTAAGATATTTGATTTTAGGGAAAATGAATTCATATAGGTAATTTCAGGTTTGTATCTTATTTAGTTTCTGAGTTTTAATGCTTTGACAAACCGACAGACAGACAAACATACATTACACATACATCAGTTTAATCACCAGAAAAAATTAAATCTACCGTAAAAGATTTCAAAAGAAAATCAATGAGGATGTCCTCTGCCTTTTACAATTAACCATAAAGTGGTTCAATTGAAAAGTTTTTATTTTGCCGAGAGTAACAGAGTTGTTGATTCATAAAGAGAAACAAAGAGGTTGTCCTCTGCTTGATTTAAAAAAACATAGACACATATATATAAAATATATAGCATATACCTATATATATTAGGGTGTTCTTTATTATGGGTAATTTTGAATTTTTAGCGTGCAAGGGCTCATATGGTTTGAAATAATTAAAAAAAATATCCCCCAAGTTTCAAGTCCCTATCACAAGTTAAACCTGTGCCTCAGAGCGATGCAAGTTTCCCATCTTATGGGGTACATGGGGTTTTTAGCATTGAAAGATCAATTTTTTATTCCGGCCAAAGTTATATTTCAAAAAATTTGAATCTCTCTAAACTTTTTACCCTTATAATAGTAGCTATCCTTCGGAGTTTTTACAGATTTTTAGTTATTATAATTTTGGCGATACAGCTAGATAAAATACTGCCATATCTTAGTGTTAATAAGTTATAGACTCCAAAATTATAATAGCTACAAATCTGTAAAAATTCTGAAGGGTAGCTACTATTATAAGGATAAAATCTACAGAGTTTCAAATTTTTTAAACCATTGAATTGATCCGAATAAAAAATTGATCGTTCAATGCCAAAAACCCCATGTTATTTAGATGGGAATCCTACATCGCTCTGAGGCACAGGTTAAAATTGAGATAGGGGCTTGACTTGGGAGATATTTTTTTTTAATTTCGAATCATATGAGCCTCTGCCAGCGTAAAAATTCGAAAATACCCAAAATAAGGACCACCCTAATATATATATATATTATTTATTTGTTTGAGACTATAGTTTCGAAGGCTTGGCCTTCATCATCAGTCTTTTTTAATTATAAATATTATTTTTAATGGGGTCAGTATGGCGTGGATATTCAAATTTTTTTTGCTCTTTACTTAGCCGAAAGCCAGTTAGAATTGTTTTTTAATTCTATAGTCTCAAACAAATAAATAATATATATATTTGATATATATATATATCGCAGAGGACAACCTCTTTGTTTTTCTTTATAAAGTGGTTCATTCACAGCTCCATACGAAGAAACTATGTACAGAAAACCAATTTAATATTTATAAGAAAAACTGAAGATGAAAGTCAAGCTATTGAAACTATAGTACGCATTTTGATGGAATGGATTATTTTTAATTATATGTCAGAAGGGTTGTTTTCACCCCTCGGGGATCAAACCCGAGTTCCAGTAACAGCAATCCATTACATCGGATTTAATAGATGACACCATCTTATGATTTTCTAAGAAAATTTGAATCTATTATTTTGGTAATTTGGCAATTTTTTTATCAGCGAACTTTCGTTGTAGATGGAATTCAGAGGAAAAGTAATTTATTTATTCAAACATGAGAATAAAATTTGAGCTACAATTTATATGAGAAATTTAAATTTTATTTTATTTTAATTTTCGATACAATTCAACACTCTGCCTGTTAAATGGAATTATTCGTATTTTTTTAGGGAAGATTATAGTTTAGAAATGAAAAAAGTAGGTATTTCCCTCAGGGCCCTGTCCTCTGAGCCTTAGCTAATATTCACTTTTTTCATAGTGAGGTCAATGTAATGAGCAAATGAAATTTATTTACTAAGTGTCTACAAAATGAACGCAGGTTAATAATAAATAATATTGCCATGCTCATTAAACGCCAGAGCCAATTAAGACTGCACCTCAACTGGCGTTAAAAATACTAGATATAATTATCCTTCACTATCTTTTTGCAAAAACAACAAACATCACTAATTGCTCGCATTTATTAGCAAAATATATTCGAGTTCCACGTCGTCTTCAATTAGAGCGAATTCTCAAGCAATTGGTTGGCATCTTTTTCTGTTTGCGTACATTTTCAAACAATAAAAATGAATAAGGAAATCAATTTGAAAACAATCATAAAGATTATAAATTGTAGATATATGTTAAGGCCAACGGCCGACGGTCACTTAATCAAACGTTGAACGAACTACAGCTTTTCCGGTTGTATTTCAGAAAGCATCAATTGCATTTTAAAAAGCAAGAATTATATTTAAAAAAAACTATTTGTATATTGGCAGTGGCGTAGCAACAGGGGGAGGGGGGACTGCTACCCTCCCCCTTATAATAAATTCCTTTTTACTTTGATATTTTATTTTTTACACTTTTTTCATGATCAAATTTTTAAATATCACATACTACTAAAGGGCATTTGTGTCTATCTCTGTACTTATGTTTGTATGTGGTCCCTCAACAAAAACAGTCGTCATGGCTACCAATTTAAATGAAATTTTCTATACCATATATATATAAAATTAAGGTTTTGTCTGAACATTGGGGTGGTGGTGTGGGGGCGGGGGTTGGGCACGGGTGCATGATGGTACAGGGTTTGGGTGGCTGGAGTGGGGTGTGAGGGGGATTCGAGGGATGGGGGTGCAGGGGGGCGAGCCCTTGGATAGCAAGAGGGCCGCCGAAGGCGGGCCTTACAGCTAGTATAAAGATAAAAACATTAAATTCTGTTAAATTTCTCTATAAAAATAAAAAATAAAATTTATTTTCAAATAGCAATTAAAATTGACTCCAAAATTAAGTATCATAATTCTCGGGATCGGGGAGAGGGTTCGTGGGTGGAGAGTGGTTAGTGAGCGAAGAAAGAGGGTTCAGGGGGAGAAATGTGGGGGTCCAGGAGATATGGGGTCCAGGAGATATGGGGGCCAGGGGTGGGGAGGTGAGCGGTTATGGGTTGGTGGGTCCAGGGTATCCCCCTGGCTAGCAAGAGATCCGCCGAAGGCAGTTCGTATAATATATAATTGTTAAAACTATTGCAAACTGTTGTCTAGTATAAAAATCGAACCATTTTGTTCATAATTGTTATCTCGTTCGAATTGAGATCCAGAGGAAAGGTGATCAACACGTCTGGAGTCATCCAGAATGTAGAAACTGCCGCAGGAGGGTCAAGATTGGCCCTTAATCACCTAAAGGGGCTTCACTCGCAATTTGAATAGGGGTTTTTCCCTAGACGGGTAGCCAATCAAGCCTGAAGAGTCCCATCCAACCTTTCCCTTTTAGTCGCCTCTTACGACAAGCAGGGAGTACTGCGGGTCTATTCTACGCCCAACCCGCAGGGCTATATCTACTCATAATTGAGATATAAACCGATTGAAAATACAAAAATTAAAAATGAATATTATTTCAATAAGATAACATTTTTTAATTTTTTAAGTGCACTATATTAATAGATCGCATGCGACTAAATTTATGCATGTTTCATATTAATAATATATTAATCAAGTAAACTGTAGTTATATTTCTTTAAACTTTTTTAGGAGGTGAACTTCCACATAACGAATCTCAGATTAGAGCCTTGTGTCACAGTATTATACATATTAGTACTTATCCATAGGGTAAGATTACTTTAGAGGATATATTGTTATTCAATTGAATTAAATTAAAAATAAACAGAAAACTCACCCGTTTGCCGAAAATCAAAGCTGAAGACCCTCGTAGTCTTCTTTCCTCCTCATCCTTTGTGAGTTCACTAAAAAGAAAAAAATTCTATTGAAAATAAGTTAGCCTTGGCTTCCCTTTCTTATCAACTCAATTTTGCCAGAATCGATTTCTTAAAGAAAAATTAATAGGAAAAGTTTTCCCTTGACACTTTCCATGATTGTCTTATTTTTAACACCAAAGATTGACTAGTTATTGCAAGCAAATAAATATAAACTATTTTAAACATGTAATCTATTGAAATTTTAATTATTTAGCGTAGTATTTATCTCTAGGACAAAGGGTTTTTAAATTAAAAAAAAATGCAAAAGTAGTTCGATTTTTTATGGGGATCCAAAAAACACCCCCACCCCCGTATCACTTTTGAATATCACAAAAATTCGCACTTTTTTCGATTTTTTCCCATTTTGACCATGAAGGAGTACGTTTCTTACGTTTCTGAGATAGACCACCTATACATTTTTAAACTAGATTAAATTTGCTACAATTTAAACAAAGTACCAAAGTAACAGAGTAACCCGTGCCGCAATGAGGTTGAAGTTTTGAAAAACTCCAAATTTACTTGGACCAATTTATTGATAAAACACTTAGATTTATAGTAGATATCCGGCATTTTCTATGACACTTTTGAGAATTCGGATCATATCCTGTCCGTAAAATGATGGATATCTATAAGTTTTATAAAAAAAGGGGCTCAAGTACACGTTCAAGTCAATAAAATTTCCTAAAGAATGAGATAAAAATCAAGTTTCTAGGATGAGTGCTTTTCATTTTATGAAGGAAAAACTGAAATTTTTTGAAACAATAGATCATTTCCTGTCATGGAAAATGCTGGATATCTATAAATCTAAGAGTTAGTGATCCGGGAGGGGGGGGGGGGGGCTGTTTTTAGGATTCCCATAAAAAATCGAATTACTTTTGCATTTTTTTAATCAACGCGAAATTTTGTCCTCTTTAGGGCGGTTATTTACAAAATATGGACCGTTTTCGGGTTATAAGGGAATAACTAGAAAGTTTAACTGGAAGTTTTTCGGTCACCAAAATTTGTCCCCCACACTTTCGAGGTCGCAAACTTAGATTTGGTATACTCACACCATACCAAACGATCCTAAAAAAAATATATTTTTCCGATGTAAGCTGAAACCCACATCCCCCGCCCAATATACTTGGCTAATATGTTTAATCAAGAATTATGTTCTTTTTTTAATTTCTTGAAGTACCTATTTAAAAATTCCCAGTAAATATTTTGCTTTGAGGATTGACCCCCCTTATGAAAATTTTCTAGCTACGTCACTGTGGTAGATAGTAGTAGTTTTGCAGCATTTCGATATACCTAATTAATTAATATCACCGTCAAAGAACGAGGAATCGACTTCCCCCACTTTCAATTTTGAGTACATTACGCATGAATATTTCACAATCATTTACGAGAAATTTCTTAATCTTTTATATATTAATCTTTTAACATAAAATTTCGCTTTAATTTATTAAAATGAACTCCTAGTCGTATTGTCATGTCCATGTTGAACATGTACACATTCATATCTTTAATTAACGATAATCTTCATATCAGCAAGACAAATAATTATCTTGTTTCAGAGAAACTATAAATAGAGAGGATTTTTTATAATCAACCTGTACTCTCTTTGTATTTTGAAGACTACTTATTACGATGAAAGGTAAGTCCAAGTCTATATTAAAACCTAACTTGAATCAAACTTGTATAGTGTAATTCTGGATTAACGAACACTTATTAAGGTACTTGTTTTCCCATATGGGTTTTCTTAAGATTTTTTTGAAATTTGGACAGATTCTTATTTAAATACTTCTCCATCGATTGGTGGCAAAACGAAATTTATGAACAAAATAGTTCTAGAGATATTAAATTCCAAAGATAGAGTTTTTCAGTCTCTTCTACATTGCACTATACTGAATATCGGAAAGTTTACATACATATTTAATTATAATTAAGAAACTCTTCTTACCATTGTTAAAAAAAAACTAAACCAACATTAAACAATAACTAAAACATTTTTTGAGAAAATTTTAATTCATAGTTACAACACAGTTTTTGAGATGATAATGAATAAATAATGAAAAATGTACACTAAAAACAAGCTGGCAACAACGCATTTATTTAACCTAAAAAGTGGGTTAACTTTAGTACTATTTTTGACTTTTTTTCGCTTCAGCCATTGTCGCAGCAGCATTTAATTTATTAAGAACTTTTTGTTTTAAAAATCTCCCTTTATAATATACTTTATCTGACATTTCTATGATAAAATATATACAAGCTCGGACAGCGTTCCCAGATTTGTCAAACGTGCACGAGATTGACTAGTAGTGGTACATAAACATCAAAAAGTTTTGGGCTTATGAATTATAAATCCTTATTGTCTGTTCTATATACTCTAGCATTAACTTTTTGCTAGTATTGTCGTGAAACAACTACCTTAAATTCTATATAAGTCAAAGTAAATTTAACAATAAGGAATCTTTTCTTTGGTCGATTCTTTATTTATTTTTTTAATCCAAAAGTAGGTTCATCCAAAAAATAAAGCTCTGGATTTTAATTTATATACCTATATGTAACTCAGACTTTCTAAAATTAAAGGAGTGAATTGAATGAAATTTTCAATCCATAGCAAGTATGAAAAATAACTAAAAATCTGATTAAATATTAAATATACATTTGGTGAATTGTTTATTAGATTTGTTTCTTTAATATCAAGCCTTGTATATTAATAAAAATTGACTATTTTTCTCGAAGTATGTTTAACCCGAGCTATTTTGGGGCATTTTAGACGAATCCATCATTTTGGATTTGAGGCAGCCGCTTGGTATTGACACTTTGTAGACGTGGTTTGATTGTTTTTGTATTTGAAAATTTACTGGTGAGGTGGGTAAATGGTTGTGGTTGTTTAGTATAAAAAAGTATCTTTGACTTCCAATCAAATCCCGGTCTGGGACAATCAATTTTTTAGAATGATGGTTAAGGAGAGGGTCGCTAAGTCTGAAAAATGACTATTATCAACGAATCATAAGGATATTGGGACCGTGTAATATCGTATAATTTTGTTTTGATTAATAAAATCTTATATAAAAATGAAATATATGTGGTTTTTATAATAAAATATAGAATCTTAAATATTTTCAGATGGTTTATAGTTTAGTATATATAAATTTACAGTCGGATATTTTATTAACCAATAACACTAAATTTCGGATTTAATTTAAACGACTATCTAGAAAATGTACTTTTAAATAAATAAATTTTCAAAGAAGCTTGAGCGTAAAATTTTCGAATGATTTTTGAATGATCAGGGACTTTCACAGTATATTCCTTCTTAAGAGGGGGTAAAAATAATAAATATGCAGACTATCTCGAGTACAAAATCCAAATATACTATTCAGAACCATATTAAAACAACATTAAAACTTTTGGCAGAAAGACATTTTCTATTCTTATTAAATGGTTACTTTTACTTAAATAACGAAGGATTAAAGTTCACTTTCGAGAGGTTCAATATTCGTAGGCTAATATGTCAAAAACTATAATAGTTAATTTCACTCAGACAACTCAAAGTGATAGTATTTGACACCTTTGAGATATATAAACTGATTTTAGAAAAATAAACAGATTTTGTGGGAGTCAGAGCCAAAACTCCAAATCAGCATACTCTTTGTACTCGTTTACTTAAATGTTGAGGGTGGTTTTTGTTTTATTGTTTATATATTTATTATTAAAACTAAAGATTTGAGCATCTATTTTTTGAAAATAGTTGGAATGTTTTTCAAAAAATAAGCTCGCGTTCAGATTAAGCAAGATGTATTTTAACAGAGAAAGAATTCATCTTTAGGACAAATTCTAAGATTTTAGTAGAAATATTATTAAATTGCGATATCAGAGAGGATTCATTCCCTCAAGAGTCAAACCTGAGAACTAACATGTTTTCCGGGCAGTCAGCTACCCTTGAGTCAAAAAACCTCTTTATGAATCGCAATATAAGCATAAACATTTTTTACTCCATTCTTCTATAACGGAAATTAAAAAAATTAGCTTAAAATGAAAAAAAAGTTTTTCATACAAGTCCTCTTATTTAAATATAAAACTAAAGATTTGAGCATCTTTTTTTTGAAAATATTTGGAATGTTTATTATTATTTTTTCAAAAAAGATTGCTACTATTTTTTGAAAATTAATTTGCTTAAAAGTATCAGAAGTTCTTTGATATATATTTTATTATCTCGATCGGAACTAACAATCATGATTAGTCATGTAGCCAAAGAAAAAGTTGCAATGGAAAGTCGTCTAATGCACACATTAGTTGATTTTTTCCCAAATTAAAATGATAGATATTTAATAGTTAAAATAAACTGCAACGGATCGTTGCTAAACTTTATCCAAAGTCATTTGAAATATTAATATGTTTATTCTTTTATTATTAATCAGATATCACTTGCTTTTTGCAGTCCATGTTTAAAATAAAATAATAAAGAATTTTAAAAAAGTACTATCTTACTCATGAGTAAAGTACTTTAAAAATATAATTTTACTAAAAACTTTATATAAGCTTTTTTGTAGTCCATCAAGGTACTTAATTAGGATATTAAATTTCATCAAAATTGGTTAAGTAATTTTCAAGATATTTAGAAAAAACTAAAAAAGTACTGAATAAAGTACTAATGTTTGTGGGGCGATATGTACCAAAAACTAATCAGCGCTTCATTTTGTTAAAATATTGGTAGATTTTCAATTTCATTTCAATTGGTCCAACGGTGTAGAAAAAATCGTGGACGAAAAAAACGATAACATAGAGTACATCCATCCGCACGCACTTCCTGAAAAAATCGCATTTTTTGGCCTCTTGACGAGACCCCGTGTAATTTTTGACAAAACCGTCCCGTGCTAAAATTCAACCTAATTGTATACTACAATTTGTGACTTTAATTGTGACCATGGGCTCCGTAGTCTTTACCTGAGGACTCTTTGAAGTCGAGCTTGCCGCTAGACCAATTACAATACTTTCCCCATGCTTCGCATTGGACAAAGTAAAAAATAGTGCAATAAAATAATGAGGAAATAATCAACCATAGTTTATGATCTAAAAAAGAATTTTTCGATTTCTCTTCAATATGGTTATTATATCTCTTCTTTATAAGACCAAGATGGTATTAAATGACTTCTTTATATTATTTCAGTTGCAATCGTCCTTCTCTGTCTCTGTGCTCTCCTGGTGTCTTTGGATGCAGCAAGACCCAAGAAGAAGCCAGCAGCACCTCCACCAAAGAAAGAAAAAGACTCTAGCGAAGAAATTGAATACAAAGACCCTGCTGGCGATTGTGGAAAATGCTCTGAACCTAACACCTACATGACCCACAAGGACTGCTCCAAATTCTGTCTTTGCGGACAATCCGCCGATGCATGGGAACTCGAATGTCCTGGAAACCTCCTCTACAATGCAGAAGAGAACTATTGTGACTACCCCAAGAATGTTAATTGTAAATCTAAGTAAACAGACTATGCTAAATGAAATTTAAAATTTTGAATAAAATTATTTAATGAATAAATAAATCTGGATTCTTTTTAAATCTAATTATTATTTAATATTTTATTAGCTTAAGATTTTTTTGTGCTAAGCAGAAAAATGCGATACCCCATTCACAGGAACCTTTGACTCCTACCCTGAAATCTCTTCCTATTCTTTTCACACTGTGAGAGTGAATTATGACTAGTGTTATATAATTTTTTAAAAGTATTTAGATATTGATACACTTGCTCTTGAGAAAATATTTTTAGCAGTGTTTTTTAAAAATATGTGGATACAAGATGACAAGATAGATGTAGAGATATATATATATATATATATATATATATATATATATATATATATATATATATACAAAAAACTTTAGTTTTTTAATTATTATCAGATTTTCTACATAATGCTTAAATTATGCAAAACTGCATAAGAAATAATAACTAGAAAATGTGAAAGTGTGATTAACGAATAATGTAAAATATTAAAAGGTTCATATGGGAATAGAAATTTGTTTAGTATATTTTTTCTTGCCCACTCGGTAATCTATTTAAATAAAATATTCTAATATCTAGTTTGAACGTTAGTTTTAGCTAAAGGAAATCAGAGTTAGTGAAAATTATATAACTTGTAATGTAATGTAGCATGTAGCTTATTAAAAGGTTTTAGGAATAGAAATTTGTTTTTTTTTCTTGGTCTCTATATGTAATATATTTAAATAAAATATTATAATATCTTGTTTGAACCTTAGTTTATCTAAGAGAAACCAGAGTTAGTGAAAATCACTCATTGAAAAAAATTACAATTTAAAAAATTTGGATCTGAACATATATCTTTATATCTTTTTTTTTAATGATTCTGTTGAAAATGTGCCTAGATATAGATACAGATTCTTCCAAATACCTAGATACACAGCTAGTACTAATGTACGTATTTAGATGGTAAATCTAAATTACTTAGGAACAATGATTATAACCTATCGCTGTTACACCTTTATAAATCAATATCATTAAAAAAAAGTAATAATAATAATACAAGACGAGAGATGAAAACAATCTAGTTTCTAAAAGTTTAAAATAAAAAGATAATTCGAAAAAATATTCTTATATATCTTAAATAGAAATAAGTTAGAACGAATATTTTAATTCGAAAAATATCGGATTTCGATTGGTTTCAAAATATATGGCGGATAATAGTGAGGTGCCTATTTTTTTTTTAATGAGATTGAAATAAAAAGAATTAATTAAGCTTTAAAAATGATTTTTAAAAGTTTGAATGGAAAACAGCCAAGAAACGTCGGATGACTGATGTAATAAATAACTAGATTGAGTTTGAAAAAAAATACTAGTAAATAAGTAGAGTAAGAGTAAAAAAAATAAGAAAAACTGATTTGAAAAAAAGTTTAAATTTCAGAATATAACATTAGAATTATTTAGATTAGTTAGAATATAAAATGTAAAGCAAAACGACAATTTTACTCAATAAAAACTTAATTTAAATTCAAATTATTAAGTCATTGAATCCATTTTATTACAATAAACGAAAGAAAGTTTAAAGAATGTTTTTCAGTAAATCTTTTCGAATGATTTCAGAAGCACCTGAGAAAATGACTGGTGAGTTAGGTATCGAAATGTAATGAATTTTGATAAGATTACCTCCGCGAAAATCCAGTTAAGTGTTTTCAGCCGAAACTTTTTTGATAAACGTCTCAACCACCGAAACATCAAATCAACAAGAATATATTTTAAATCAGAAAATTTTCAGATCTGATCTATTTTTTTAAGATTTCTCTTGAGTCCGAAGAATTCTAAATAAATTATGGATTCGGGTTTCGAATGTTGTAGGATTAGAGAGAAAATTGAGAAGCAAGAATAAGAAAGGATATTCTTGTCTCTAGAGACTTTTAGAAGTCATAAGAAGAAATGAATTGACTCCTGAATGTTCTCTTGAAAAAAATGTAATTAATTCTCAGACCGCTTTTAATAGTCGGTATTTATTTTATTAATAGGACTATGAGCTTAACTATTCAATAGGTATGGACTATACGAGTACACTATACATTAGCAAAAAGAGGAGAGGGATTCAATGTCTTCACTGTGGTAGGAAAATCCATATAAGGGTTGATTTAAATACATAAATTATAAATAAAAATAAATAAATGTAATTCTTTTTATAAAAAAAATCTTCAGCATAATTGTTTTATTTTTTCAACATTGGATGGAGGAGGGACGAATGTAATCACCCTTCAAGTTTAAATAAAGTGAAGAAAATTTGAAATGCGGCGACTGTGGGTCAGTGGTTAGAGTGTCGGGGCGCTGGCCTGAAATACGCTGGTTCGAGGCTGAGTCTCGGCAGATCAGATATTTGCACTCGCCTCCTCTTGGAAAACAATGGCAACCTACCAAGAGTATAATTTAAACTAGCCGTTCGGAACCGGCGTTAAAAAGTAGGTCCCGTATATCTGTGTAAAAACAGTTAAACACACTCAGCACAGGTATATTTGGAGAGGAGCCGAAACGTCAGGGAGACCTGATATGGCATTTAGGGAAGAAGAAGAAGAAAATTTAAAAAGTTTTTAAAAAATTTAAGGGTATAATATTCTAGGAAGATTTCACAAAAAAATAAAATACAGATGCTTGTTAGCATGACTCTATATTAAATCCATCTATATTAGATCCATGGATCCTGCGCATCCTTAAAATTTCATAACGTTAAGAGTATTTTCGTGTCGTGTCATAAAAAAATCTAATATAAAATTTAAAAAATAACAAAATATTCTCCGTTTATCGATAAATTTTACAAAAAGGAGTGAAAAATAAAATAACATTTTAAAATTTGAAGGGTTCTTTTTGGGCAGTATCCTCTGGTTGAAATGTCACCGCCCTCCACTGCTCTCTATATATTTAAATTTTATTAAAAGCTCTATGTAGTATGTAAATTTTTCTCTGTGAACTCCTGAAGATGGGCTCGTAGTCCAAAATATATATGTAAGCTCGAAACACCCACACATGAAGACGAGTGGAAGGGAAGACAAAGTCAAACAAGCGACATAATAGATTGAGACATCAAGCAGTAGAGAGTCAAATTAAAACGCTCATTTCAAACACAATTGTTAATATACAATATTAATAACTAGATATTATATAAATTCACTTCTAATAAACATCATTGTTAAAACTAAATAAAGGACCTGAAATTTCGAGTCTCATATTTCAGGTAAATAATATAAAACTCATTGTAAATATCTGTATATATTAATAAACATTTCACATTTCAGTGGAACACCAATTTCATCTACCTCACACCCATCCTACTTATAACTCGAAATTTCAGGTCCTTTATTTAGTTTTAACAATGATGTTTATTAGAAGTGAATTTATATAATATCTAGTTATTAATATTGTATATTAACAATTGTGTTTGAAATGAGCGTTTTAATTTGACTCTCTACTGCTTGATGTCTCAATCTATTATGTCGCTTGCTTGACTTTGTCTTCCCTTCCACTCGTCTTCATGTGTGGGTGTTTCGAGCTTATATATATATAGATGCAAACAAGCATCTTGTCTTTTATTTTTTGTGAAACCTACATAGAATTTTATATTTTCAAATTTTTTAAAAGTTTTTTAAAAACTTTTTAAATTTTCTTTACTTTATTTAAATACCTATGTTTCACCAAGAACCTACCCCATTCACCCTTAAAAAAATCTTCAAGTTTACTTTTCTAGTACTATTTTCAGAAAAATATCTTATAGTGATGTCTTTTTTTTTAATTATTTCAAAAGATTAATATAAATGATCTTGTATATATTTATTTTATTTTCAGACAGGACCTCAAAAATATTACCTAAACATTTTTTTTATTTTTAAATAATTTTCGCACCCAGAATTTATATCATCATTTCATTAGTGGAAATAGAAGGAAATTACGATTTCTTTAATATCTTTTATGTCTTGAAAGTGTTTTTTTATTAATTAATATATTAGATATAGATATAGATGTCTCCAATTATAAATAGTAGTCGTCTCGATGAAAAAGTAAACAACTCGAAGGTGAAAATCCCAAAGATCAAAGATAAATATAAAAACCTGTAAACATAATGAGAAGCCAAACTGTCAGGAAGCAATTAAAAAACGGAGAAAAAAACAAAATAATAAAAAAGAAAAAGAAGAATTTGTTGTTGATTTTGCACAGACATCGAAATATAAAAAATTTGATTTTTTTATATTTTCTTCTATTAAAGTCTTTTTGGTATCAACATTCTTGAAAAGAAGTTCAAAGCTCCTTGTTTCAATTCTTACATTAGTTAATTATGAATCTCAATAAGAGAGAGTACTTAGTAAAATTTAAAAAATATTATAGTATTTTTAAACTTCAGTATTTAATTATTATTTTTTAAGTAAATAAGAAATTATTTAAATTAATTTAATAATTCTTTGAATAAATATTGATTGACTATTTGAAGCCCTGAAGAAGTCGGCAAAGTTGATGAAACGTTGGCTGATAAATAAAAAAGTCACACATAAAAACTTGTCCTTATTTTCCTATTATAAACTTTCAAATACAAATTATGGACGGAAATGATAATAATCATAAATATTGGTTGATTTTTTATTTAATTATTATTATTATATATTATTATTAAAAGCTCTATGCATAGCCCGCTCAAGGGGGTCCAAGTGCACCTGTGTGTCCCGAGCCCCACAGGGGTCTAGATGTGACATGTTTTTTAAGGGGGTATGTTAGAAAAAAATGTGTAGGGTGACCAACTTTTTCTACTTCATAAAAAAACACATAATTATTCTATAATAAGGGGCCCGATTCAGATTTTGGGTCCCGGGCCAGAAATTTGATGCGGGGCCATAGCTTTATGTAGGTATTGCAATTTTATAATCAAGTTGAGCATAGAATTTAAACAAATTTCCAAAGAAAATCTTGAGATGTTGTCAGCTACTAATTTTTATTCTATCTTAGAACTCCTTGGGGAATTGAACCTGAATCTCAAAAATGCAACTCGGGCACTTGGTTTGCATGTTTGGCATTTGTATTCTATATATTATTTAATTATTTATATTAAGTAAATCTAGGAAGTAAGGCTATAGTGTATAGTCAGATGAAGAGATACTGGGAAGTTCAAACTATACTCTGAATTAAAAAAAAATAGATACATAGATACAGATTTTATATATAAAAGTTCAAATTCCCAATAGTAGCAGAGCCAATATATTTCACATGAGGTTATCAACTAATCCGAGGTGTTATGGATAATTTTTTATTATATATCAGAAGGGTTGTATTCAGCCCTTCGGGAATATTTTTTTGGAAACTTTATTTTTTCTAAACATTTTTTTTGAGGGGGGGGGTGGATCTATAATATCATAAGACTATTCCATTGAAATTGCATAATTTAATTTAATATTCATTCATAAATATTTATTTTATTATCTCTTCTAGATAACTTCCCAGACTTCATATCTTATAGGAAAATAATTATTAAGAAATAAATTATTCCAGCAAATAAAAAATATGTGTATAACACCGGCTTGCGGCTGTGGATGCGGTGCATCCCTAAAATTTCAAAAAAATTTGAATATTTTCATAACGTCTCATAAAAAATATAATGTTAAATTTGAAAAATTATGAAAAATTCTATGATAACATATTCGATGAAATTTGCAAAAAAAAAAAAAAAAAATTGAAGAATAAAATAGAATTTTAAAAAATGAATGGTACTTTTTTAGAAATATCTCTTTGTTGAAAAGTCATCGCCCACAGCTGGAATAAAATACAACATGTATATATTGAGTGTCTCATAAAATACTCTTCATACTAATTAATGTTCAGGTAAAATTGTTCACTATACTTGTCTATATGTGATAAAAGAAGTTTAATTTTTATCAGTGAAAGAAAGAATCAAAAGAGGAATTCAATCTTGAGCTTAATAGTGATACTTTCTAGCCACTAAGGTAATATCATGGAGTAATATAGAGTGGAAGTCTACCGAATATTGAAAAGCGCTCTCTAGCGGCTCGGAGAACATTATTTTTAGTCCTTAAGAGCTATTGAAATATCATAGTTATAGGACATTCAAAGGCTTTGTCATAGATAAAAGATTCATACATTTGTGCTAAACGTTCATTTAGAAAATTTTCCAATGTACAAATTTATATATTAAAATATACTATATATATTCATCTAGATTAATTTGTAACAACGCTTAGAGAAATTTCTCTAAAAAAATAACCCTCTTGCCTAGAATCGAACCGACGAACTCTTGAACTATGGTCATCAGCTCTAACCACTAGACCAATGTCACATTAATATTTATATCTTGATTTCTTTACTAAAACTATATATTTTTGATTTAGACTTTGTGTCTAGATAATATTGTATTCATTTGAACTCGAATGAAAATGAAAAAACACCAATAGATTTTAAATTAAGAAACATTAAATATATATTAATTAACGAGGCAAATTTGAAATATAATTCTCAGCTCTGATTTTAAACTGATGGCTCCAATCGATTTTCATTAACCAGGCAAATTTGAATATATATATATTCGAATTTTGAAATGAAAGACTCCAATTGTTTTTAAATTAAGAAACATTAAATATATTGATAATTGTTCCTCCCCCCCCCCTCGCCACTCAAAAATTAAAGATGCGAAACTTTTAAGAGACGATGTATTTTCGGTAGTTTACGGATATACATTTGGAGTGTGGTTTTTTAAGAACAATAAAATTTCGAAGCTCGTTATTAAATATGCCTAGTTCTCGACGTCAATGTTTTGTGAAAGGTTGCTTTCGCGACACAAAATCAGATAAAGAACATACTTTTTTTTAAACGACCTAAAAGTCCTCAAATGTAAGTACCCTATATAAAATTAATTAGTAATAATAGTAGAGTCATCCGCTACCTGTTTGTGACGTTCCCAAAATGTGCCACGAAGAGAGCGGTTCCCGCTATTTTATTGCCCATTCCGTTCCGCCAGAGAGCGTCTGTAACTCGTATACGCTTAAAATACATTGGCTCTTTAAGGAGCCTTCTACTCTATATTACTCTATGGGTAATATATTACAAAATATTATTTATAGGATTGATATGAATTTATTTATTTTCAAATAGAATACAATATTTCTTAAAACTTCATAAAAGATAATGGTAGAGAGAGCAAGGGTTATTAATCAATGAAATACGATAGTTATATTTTTAATAATTTTATTTTTCGCTTAGATGTTAATGCTTGGTCTTGCAATCAACCCGATTCGGGAAGTCACAATATTGTTTTTCAGCGTTGAACAGAAGTCCTTTGGGACACTCGAGCTCCCAGGCTCTTCGATCAAAAGAACAGGCGCAAAATTTGCTGCAGTCCTTATGGGCGATGTAGCTATCGGTATCGGTGCATTTTCCACATTCGCCTGTCGGATCTTTCTGCGTCCTTCGCTGCTCTCTTTCTCAGGTTTTTTATTTGCATCATTGAGCTTTGCGCTCTCGATTGAGAGCAACACCACGCTTAGACACAGGATAATCAATAGACCTGAACGAGATATAAGAAACATTTCAATGTATATTATAAAACAATTACAGTCATATCGAAAGCCAACAGAAGGAGCGATGGAACTGAGAATGACTGACTATTTACAGAGCAAAATTAGAGACAAAGATCAGAAATTGGATGAGTGAATGCAGGTCTCTGATGAAGAAAAACACAAAACAAGCAATGAAACAGATTTGATACTTTAGTGGTTGAGTAGTTTATCGAAAGAGAAGTTTCTGTCGTTTAATGAGAAAAACTAATCAGAATGAATGACATTTTTACACCTAGTTCTTGAGACATCTTTACAGAGTTGTTTGACTCCAACCCTTGAATATTCCTCATGTTATATTAGCCACGAATTTTTTCATGATGCTAGAATCGATCTTGACTCAATATCTTGGCAAAAGTATTTGCTTTTCAAGCTAGTAGGATAAGCTTAAAGACAAATTAATTAATTTATTTTACACATGTAGAACAAATATTAAAGTATTTTATCAATAAAAAACACATGAATAATTTATAAAAAGCTACAAAATAATAAACGTTGGGGTAGCAAGTGCCCCGTGCCCGCAATTCTGCACTCTTAAGGCAAGTCCAGTTTCTAAATGATGTGCATGAACTAGTCCAAAAATTTAAAACAAACGCTGGTGGAGCCTTCTTTTAAAAATATATTTAATGTTTTTCGACATTAGTTAACACTTAAGATTTAATTTAAAAGATGTATGATAAAATGTTAACAATTTTATATTTACAAGGAGGGGCGTTCAGGCACTTTTTTCAAAACCGTGATGTTGGAAAGATTATTAGTAATATTATTATTTTTCTAGGCTGAAAGAATATATATTTCAAAAATCAAAAAGACAAATATTAAAACAATAAGATTGAAGTAATTTTTGGAGACGGACTGATAAGTGAATTGAGTGGATATTGATGAGGCAATCCAAAAAAGAAGAAAATAATTTATTCTGTCTTTTTATTCATAAACCGACGTTTCGGAGGCTATTCCCTTCTTCAGGGCTTTGAAGGAATAGCTTCCGAAACGTTGGTTTATGAATAAAAGATAGTATAAGTTATCTTCTTTTTTGGACTGCCTCATCAATATCTACTCAATTAAATTAAAACAATAATTATTAGCTAATTTGAAAATTTTTTCGAAAAAATAATTGGGGGCTACAAATTCAGAGTTCCGGTACTACTTTTTTTAGCAGTAGGTACATTCCTATTTACAACTGGGCTAGGCTAAGGGCACAAGAAGAGAGACCCATGTATTTCAAATAGAAATAGATGGTGATAGAACTTAACGAATATTTACTAGTTCATTTTGGTTTAGACTCAAAGATATTTTTGAAACCTGCTATCAACTCTTTATAAGTACGTTATCAATAGAAAATTTTACATAAAAAACAACTAACAACCGAATGATTTTGAAGGGATACGGGGCTGAAAAAATTAACATTATTTTTGAGCCTTGTAATAAATATTTATATTTATGAAAAAATATATTTTAGAAAATATTTAATAAGGGGGGAACGGATAAGCTCTCAACGGCCCCTGATTAGGGGTAAATAGAAGAAACATTTAAAAGCAAACCAACCACCAAAGTTTTAACATAGAGACAAACATATAAGGTTTTTTTTCATGAATTTATTTTGTAGTGAATATTACACTACAATTTTTCAAGCTTGGCACAAAGACACCGATATCTAAGAAAACGAAGTGAATTTTATTGATGTGCTGACATCATAAATATTTCCAACTGAATGGGATCCATTATACTCACCTTTCATGATGTCGGATGGGAGAGAGAGTTGAGTTGCCTGGAACTTTGTAGACTGCGGTTTATATTCGATATCAATAGCTCTTATCAGTAATTAGTGATACATGTATCGTTTATTCGCGTCCAATTTATTTAATGCCTTGATGCAACAACTAACGCTCTAGCAGATAATCAAGGAAATCTTTAATCTAATTAATTGCTTTTCTATTGGGCAATCTATAAAAGTGTTTCTCTTTCATTTCAATTTTTCTTTCAAGAGATAAATACATAGATCCATATTCTCGTATTGATGAAAAAGAAAAATATTGAATATTCTAATCGAATCCGAATACAAGTAGAAAATGGAAGAAAAAATTTGAAACTTAAGACTCGGTATGGTCTACATAAATTTTGGTGATTTGTCCATCAGTGAACTAACAGTCTGAGCTATAAACCTGAAACTACACCTTTTTTATGTGTATTTCAGAAAACCCCAAGTGTATTCCAGAATTCACCATTGAAAATCACATATGTATTTCCAGGGCAATAGCCACGGGGGGGGTCAGAACCCCCACTCCTTCAGTCAGGGCTAATGGTATGAGTAATGGCAACGACAAACCGTTTCTTATGGCAAACCAACCTTAATTAAATATATTTTATATGTTTAATCAAGAATTATGTTCTTTTTTAATTTCTTGAATAATTTACCACTAAATATTTCCCTTCGCGGATTGACCCCCCCCCCGTAATAATTTTTCTAGCTACCTCACTGTGTATTTCAGAAATCTCAATTCAATTTCAGAAAACCTCAATTGTATTTCAGAAAATGTCAAATGTTTAGTTAGTTGTTTAGATATGTGATATTTTTATTTTCTGAAATAGAAGTAAGATTTTCTAATTTTTTAATATTCAATTACAATTTTCTGAAATTAGGCAACTTGATTTTTTCGAATAAAATTGGAAAAGGAATAGTTACAGACGTGTTGATTATTAATATAAATCTAAATTGAGGAATCATAGAAATGTGGACAATATTAACAAAAACGTTTCGTAAAATAGGGAAACCGAGGGGTGAACCGCGATTGGAATTAGGTGTACACGTCTTTGGAATTTGCTCCTTCATCTATTGTCTTCTATTTGGAAATGATAGTGGAAGTAGGTGTACACGATATTAGGTCGCGGTTCACCCCTCGGGGGAAACTATAACTACTGAGCGGTCGCCAAACCTCGCCCAACCTTGGCGCCTTAGTTATACCGAAACGTATATATATATTTTTTTTAATATTGTATCTGTAGGGTCATACCCTTCAATCTTTAGGCCATTTAAATTACAAAAAAAAAAAAACAGCAAAAACAATGAGAAAAGCATATCGAAAAGGAAGGCAGATTTTTGGGCTTTCAAGTTTCAAAACTTTCAGATGAAAATTGCGAAAATTAAAAAAAAAAATAATAACAATTCAAATTTTCTTCACTCCACTAAAAAATAAAAAAAATACCATTTGGAATAATGAGTTTTAATTTGGCGTAAATGTTTATATTTATATGGTCATCATTGTGTTAATTTCAACTTTTTAGCTCAGCTAGTACACAGACAAAAAATTGCTAAAATATCAAAATTTACATACTGAGTTTTGATAATGATTTCCTCTAATTATTTTTTAAATTTTAAGTTGTTGTTTTTTTAATAATAGCATGTATTTTTTTGTAAAGAAGACGCGTATAACATAATACTGTATATACTAGTATATAAAAACTTATAAATAATACTTTGGACAGGTGGAATGAAATATTTAATCAATTCACTTTTTTTTCTTTTACCATATAATAATTTGTATTAATTTCCGAGATAACATATTTAAAGTGTATGAAATAATTACGATGTGTTAATATTATTTATACAACTCCCGTGGGTGGGTGTTTTTAACGCATGACTTGTTTATATAGAAGCAGTAGTTAAATATTTATTTCAAATGAGGGTGAAGTCATAAATTGCCAGCCGGCAGCTACTGGAGTTAAAAATACGGCCGGAATGGCATTGGAAGTAAAATGCATCCCGAATGAATGGTTAATCCTTTTCTTTTCCCTGTTACCTGCTCCAAGCGAGAACAGCCAGTGCAGGTCAGTCCTCTCGGCTCCCACCTGTCTATTTATTTATTTATGCACCCTCCCTTTCCTTTCTTTCTCTTCATTCATGGATCAAGACGGAAAAAAAGAATCGCCTAAATCGCTGGCCATTTTATAAATTATTTATAAAGACAGCCACAAGCATCGGCTTCCTTATTTTACTGTCAAATAACAGGTTTTACAAACAAAACAGAATCAATTGGAAAAACTGATTTAGTTTCCGCATTCAAGATGATACTTTGCTGCTCTTTCTTTGCATTCATTCATCAATAATATCAACATATTCAAAAGCTAAAATATTGAAAAATAAGCAAGTCATTTTATGTGACAGGGGTGGCCAACCTCCAAACATAGCGCATCATTAGTTTACACTTGGCGCATTTCATTAGTTTTTTTTTTACTCCCCTATACATAGCAGAACCTACGCTTGTCCTTATTTATTAACAGCAACCTTGCTGTAAAGGCCCGTTCACACGAGGCTTTTTCTGCTAACATACTTGCGCCTTACTTGTTGCTCTACTTGTAATTTGAAGCTAGTTCAAAGACTGATTTTTCCCTGTTGGGTTCACACGGAGCTTTTACAGAAAATATTTCAGGTTGGTCTGTTATACTGAGCGCGCAAGTGTCATTCCAGACAATGAACCTTTTGAATCAAACAGCTGGGCTATCATCTTTCAGTTACAGCTCAGATGCAAACAAATATGGCTGATAATAATATTATTGCAGAAATTATCATTTGCAGACGAATTTGAAAGGCATATTCTCTTTATTCATTGCAGTAAAGAGTTGAACAGTGAGAAAATATCAGCTGTTCTGTGATATTAGCTCATGTATTGTGCCAACGTGCATGTCGTGCAGGCTTTCCGATTGGCTGCTACTACCAGGATCAAGTAGTTGATCTTTTTATAGAACATGTTCTATCTTTTGAATCAGGTAAGCATGCTAGTAAGTCAGTCAGGAGTGACGTCAGTTCGACACCCTCCATGCCTCCAAATTGCAAGTAGAGCGAACAAGTAAGGAACAAGTAGGAGAAAATCTCGTGTGAACCGGCCTTAAGAAAAATTTTGAGTTGTATGGCGCATATGAACTTGTATGTGAAAACATTGGCGCATGTTATGTAAAAAGTTGGCCACCACTGAGATAGGGAATCTAGGGACTCTGAACAACCCCCCAAAAACAACTTCTTTAACTGAGACTTTTGCTTCATATTATTCTATTATGTTGAAATATGTATGTCTAAATTAGTGCAATATATCATATATATTTAGGGATTTTTTTTTCATTTTCATTTAAACAGGGTGGTACACAAAGAGAGTAAAACTTTAAGCAATAATTGCGGAGATCATAATCATTATTGAATCTTTGGTGGTTGAATAATTTAATAGTAGTATTGATGAAAATCACGTTATGCATTCTTAAATATATTTATCAACATAAATACACGATTTTTCGATCAATGTGTTGTATATGTTTGTGTTAATAAATATATTTAACAATATGTACATAATTTTATATAAGTTTTTATATATTAGGGAAATTTTAAGCAAAAAATGCTATAATAACATAAGCGCTATTTAAATCCCTTACTGATGAACTATGGCCTGTCAAAATTTTAAAAATCTATAGCCACATTCTGTCTGAAAAAATATTTAAAGGCCCTGAAGAAGCATACTATTGAATGTTTTGAAAGTTTACTTGGCTAATCCTAGTTTCTTATACGGGAAGCTTCTCAAAGAAATCTGCTTCTTTTTTTCTTTAGAATCTTAATTTCTTAATTTTGTTTTTTCTAGGAGTCTTAATATTCTTCTCCCTGTTGAGTGGAAGCAATTGCTTGCTTCCATGACTGGGAGGTTTTTTACGGAGTGAGCTTGTTAGCATCCCGTCCAAACTCTTTTAGTCGCCTTTTACGACAAGCAGAGGATACTATGGACCTATTCTAGCCCCAGTCCATAGGGGTCTCAGTGTGCAATACTTTTTTTACAATTAGCAGTTATTGGTAGAAAGTCGGGAAATTTCATAAATCAACTGGTGTGGTCACCATACGACTTTCACATTCTCACTTATTTGAAATCATCGCGACACTCCTAATTTACACCCCCTTCCTTTATTTCAATCGAATTAAAATATTTACACGGCTAATAACTCATGACACTTGATAAACACACCAATTAAAAAAAATAGATATTAAATGTACATACATGTATGTATTTCTAAATACTGTTTTGTCCAGTCGTAGTTCTGTAATGGAGTGAAATAGGACCCTTGTCAAATAGCATTTTATGCTTAAAATAACCTCCCTATTAATGCCCAAACTTGTGTACAATCGTTGTGAATCGCACTGTATTTCATTTTATAGATAAATGTGAATGTGTTCTTTCTCACGGTTTTCAATATTTGAGGTTTTCAATATTCAAGGTTAGAAAAGTTAAGGGTGAATAAACCACAGACTGACAATCGAATCTTCATTTTTTGAGACATATGCTCATGAGAAAAAAAATACAAGAAAAATATTTATGAAATGTCTGAAGATTGAAGGCCAAACCTTCAAAATAAAATTATGTATAATCATTTATATTTAGATGTATGTTTATTTGCAATAACCAGAGAACACCCTCATTGATTTCTACTTAAAAATCAACATATCTCAGCAAGAAAATATTTTCATTTTTATAAAAGTTATTTTCACTTTTTCGCTTCTAGATGAAAGAAATTAATACCCTTAATGAACGGGAAACCAAATTTAAAAAAAGAGGTGTCTGGTCCCCGTGTCCAAAAAGTAAGCAAAAATTAATTGGTCTGTGTGTATATGCTTACGTACCTCTTTGTTATTTCTTCATTTAATACTCGTAAATCAATTAAATGTTTATAGGAATATTAAATGTTTTTGATTTTATAATAATCTTATTACGTGAAATTTATAAAAAGTATATCATGTAAAATCTCAAAGTATCCCCTGGGGGCAAATATTTGATCACGCTACACCTAGTTTCAAATCCTGGCTACATTTTGTAAATTCTTAAACAATCTTATTATACCTCTGATCGAAGTAAAATAATCTTTTTATAAGAAAAATAAATTTGAAAAGTATAGTATTTCCGGCATACTTATTAACTTTATTTTCACTTCTCCGATTCAATTAAACATAATGTATAAATTAAAATAAGAGGAGTTTTTGTTTTAGATAGCCATATCACATATTTTTTCCTATTAATTTAAGAATAAAAGTGTAATTTCAAAAGATGTCCAGAATTAAAAACTACTTCAAATTTTGTGATACCTATACCTTCATTTGGGAATATTAAGAAAAGATAGAAAACCACTAAAAACTCAAAAATTAGATAAACATGGTTTCATTGAGGTCAGTATTTTTTTGGAACTACTAAAGCTAATAAAAGCTCTAGAAATTCCGGAGAAATCTTAATATCTAAAGATGAAACTATATTTCTCTAATTTTTAGTTTTTTTTATAGCATTTTTCTATCTTTTCTTAATATTCCCACAGAAGGAAACAATAAACTAGCGCAGTTTTTAAATTCTGACCTTTTGTAGGTACATACATTTTTGCTCTAAAATTAATAGGGAAAAATCTGTAGTCAAGTTCTGTTTTGGGGGAAAAATATTGAAGAAGGATAGTATTGAAGGTCCTAAACGTAAGCGAAAGGCTGAATAAATATATCACACCAACATTTTGGCCAAAATTTTATTTCTATCTATACCTAGAGAAAAAAATTAACATTGAATTTGGTATATAAGAAACCAAAAAAGACATCCTGTATACAATGGCTTAGCTATAGCTTTCACATGGGGGTCCGATGGCCCAAAAATGTACAAACATAAACTAGTTTTTGCCTGGACTTTACCGAGAAAAAGACAGAATTCTAAACGCCAATCTCAATCAATTAGAAATTACATAAACATTAAAGTACACGCAAATTAAGCTGCGGGCAATCGATAGTTACTTTAAGTAGCTTTAAATAAAATATGTAAGTAATGTCGGTAAAACATTTATTTATGACAAAAGTAACAAAGTAGTAGGTACATATATAATACATACATAATATAAAATATACTACTACAATAATTTATATTATATGCACCTATAATTCAATATTATTATTTTTCAATATCTTAATCTTTGTTTGGGACGGTTTTTGGAATTTAATTGTTTACATGACGGATATAAAAGGTGAATATTCCGCGAATATTTTTTTGCGTATGCTAAGGGGGCGGAGCCACTAAACCCCCTTATATACGCCCCTGCCAGTATAAATATATTTGAAGATACACTAAGAGATTTGCTCCAAAGAAGCAACACCCCTGCTACTCTCAGCAAGATAACCCTTTTGAATGCTAAATCACCAAAATTTTCTTAAATTATACTTAGAGTTAGGGAGTATTGATAAGTTTTCACATTCTGGAATTATAAATGATGTAATATTCGAACATTTCAATTACAGTAAAACCACATTTATCAGGCCCTCCAGATTATACATTTTTATTTTTATAAATGTTCTCATAGATAATAATTTTTAACTCTGATAGCAAAAATGTAATTATAATTTCACCAAAAATTTAACATACCTATGTATTTTTACAAACAATTTTATGTAATTTTGATATAAACATGTTTTTTTTATCGTAATAAAATCTAATTCGTTTATTTGAGGATTTGTTTTGTTTTTCTTACCCATATATCGGGATTATCCGGATTTTAGATTATTCAGTTTGCCTTTGGTCCCAGTTAGTCCGGATAAACGAGGTTCTACTGTAATTATTTTTTAGAAAATCCACCATGGTGGTTTGCCCACTCACTTCTATAATTAAAGATTAAATATATCTCATATTTGTTATTCCAATCTCATCTAAATCCTTTTCCATATAATTTAAAAATAAATAAATCATGTTTATGTTGATGTTTGAATAAAAAAATATTATTGGAGGGTAGTAATTAAATCGGTGTTTCGTCTAAAGAGATTAACAGGATTGTTTTGAAATTCCTCAGTTTTCTACGCACTTGCCTTTCAAAAAGAGAAAAAATGTATCATGGATGATTCAAAAGCGAGAATGCCTACCTGTCTGGACTTTTCCGGGATAATTACTAAAAGTAATTGAACTAACACTGAAGAGGCACTAACCCGAAATAAAAATTAAAATCCATAGTAAACAAATCTGTTTATAGTATGTATTTAATTGGTGTTAATAAAACAGCAAACGACTGTGGTCGTAACTTTATAATGCGATAAACACGCATATCAGAGCGGGGCTTAAAAGTAAAAATGTTTTTTTTTTACTTATTTACTTCATGACAAAAAGAAATAAACTGCAACGGATCGTTGCTAAACTTTATCCAAATTCATTTAAAATATTATAATGTTTATTACTTTATTATTAATCAGATATCACTTGCAATTTACAGTTCAAGTTGACTTTATTTCAAAAATAATGATCGATTCTCATTTAACAGTCGAGGAATAACAATTCTACATTGGATTTTTGACATTTCGGTTATTATTAGTAACCATTGCTGAAGACATGGAGGAATCGACTTAAAATCAAAAATAGCGATTGATTCTCATCTATTACTTGAGGAATAATAATTCTACATTAGAATTTTGACCCTTCGATTATTATTGGTAACCATTGCTGAAGACATGGAGGAATCGACTTAAAATCAAAAATAACGATCGATTTTTATCTAATACTAGAGGAATAACCTATTGCATTCCATTTTTCATGTTTTGACTATTAATGGCAACCTCTATTGAAAACGTGGAAGAATTGACTTAAAATCAAAAAGACTAAATTCTTTTATGGCAAACAACTCAAGCTTGAGTTGTTTACCAAAAATAATTTAGTCTTTTTGATTTTACGTCACGTGCTAAAATTCAACTAATTGAAAACTACAATTTGTGACTTTAATTGAGTCCATGGGTTCCGTAGTCTTTACCTGAGGACCCTTTGAAGTCGCGCTTGCCTCGAGACCGATTACAATACTTTCTCCATGCTTTGCATTGGATAAAGTAAAAACAGTCATCCAATTGCAAGTGGAACTTGAATTCTTAGGGCTTCCTAACTAATATACATTCATAATAATCAGAATTACAAAGGGGTTGTCCTCTGCTTAATGAAAATAAAAATACCTATATATAAATTGAAAGTTTCTTTTTGCTGAGAGAAGTAGAATTTTTATAAATTAAAGGAGACAATAAAAGAGTGTGTCTTCTGCTGGAAAAAAATATTTTTAAATTTATTTATAACGAAACTATAATTTCGAGGGCTTTGCCCTCTTCATCAGTTCTTTACAATTGATTTTCAGCGACACAATTCATTCACAATGAATCAATTATAATCGACTGATGAAGAGGGCAAAGCTCTCGAAACTATAGTTTCGTTATTTCTCAGAGACTATAATATACATATTATATTTTCGAAAGTTTGACTTTCATTATAAGTATTTTTAAACATAAATATTATATCTTTTTTTAGATATCTTTCTGTTGTATTTTAATGATTAAAGTTATTAAGTAGGGGTGTCTGGGGGAGGGGGTAAGTCGCAGAGCACGTTATTGAAATTTCTGCGGGGGGGGGGGTTGAAAATGCATTTTAGAATTATATGTTAAAAATAAAAGCGGTCAAGTCTTATAACTTCAACAAAAGGTAAAAAAAAGCTCTTCTATTTCTTTAGAGCTGTATAAAATGGGGGAGAATACTTTTAATGAATCTGGGAGGGGTGAGTCATGAAGCTAGGGGGAGCACCTCTGTATTAAAGATTGAAATTTTATTTAAATTACACAGATTAATTATAATTATTTAATGAACACAAATAAATAACAAAGAGAAACAAAGAGGTTGTCCTCTGCTTGATGCAAATAAACATACACACATATATATCGAGATGATATGAGATGATATCAAACAAATAAATAATATATATACAGATATATATGTGTGTATGTTTATTTGCATCAAGCAGAGGACAACTCTCTTTGTTTCTCTTTGTGAATCAACAACTCTGCTACTCTCGGCAAAACAAAAACTTTTCAACAAATAAATAAATACAACTAAGACTCGGCAGTATGAGCATCCACTCCGATTTTAGGTTAGATCGCAGAATTAGCCGGTCGAAACATCGTAGTTTTATATTCTCTTATTTGTTCATATTCAATAAATAATTATAATTAATTATGGGTGATTTGAACAAAATTTCAACCCTTATTTTTTTGAACAAAATGTCTTTATTTCCAAATTAAAATTTAAATATTTATTTTTTAATTTGGAATTATTTGAGCATCGAGCATTAAAAACTCCCTACCTATGTCCATATTTACAACAATGTTCTTTTTGACCCTTATTGTATTTATTGTTTCTCATGGGTTGAAATAACAGATAGAATTTGTCATTCACTCTGCTATTCTAAGTAAATCTTTTCAATTAAATATACTTACATAATATTATTGGAATTTAACTAATCTTAATTTAAGATATTTTGCCTGTTTGAAAATCAGTTATTACATATTTGGTTTAATTTCTGACACTCTGTCAAAAAACTGTAATTTAATAATTATCAAAGAAAAGGTATAAATGGATATTCATTTAATTTGAGTTTTCATTACTAAAAGAAAAAAACAAATCTAATATGATAAAGGTATCAAAGAGTCCACCTGTTTTCAATGATAAAAAATAAACAAATGGAGACATGGACATATGTTTTAATGATAGTATCATTTGGCGAATTCGTTAAGATCATTGTCTAAATTTATAATTAATTGTAATTTATATTTTTAAATAACTGTATTATGTATATTGTATTTAGTTATCGTTTCTGTATTATTTTTGTATTTATATTTTATACTCCCTCCGTTCAAAATTAGTTGCTACATTTGAATATTTTTCTACTGATTTTATTGGTACTGATGATTTTATAATTTTATTTTAATATTTTTCAGAGATTTTAGTTTTAAATGGTATCATTCAAATTCAATCGTATTAAAAAGAAATAAAAATTGGAATAATGATCATGTACTGCAATAAACAAAAAATACCCGAGGGGTGAACCGCGACTTAAAATTGTGTACACCTACTTCCACTTCTATTTCAAAGTAGAAGACAATAGATTATCTATCCAAAGAGGGTGTACACCTAATTCCAATCGCGGTTCACCCCCGGAAATATCTAATAAAAAAACAAGACAAAATTATAATTTGTGCCAAGCTTTCGTTGGATATAGTAAAATCATCAGGAGCTATTTATTAAAAAAACAAAATATAAAATTATTAGAAAACAGGCTTTAAAATTACATTTGTAATCTTATATATAAAATCTGTTTTCTAAAAATTTTGTATTTTTTGTTTAATAAATAGGGCCTGATGATTTTACTATATGCAACGAAAGCTTGGCACAAATGTTAATTATTTGTCTTGTTTTTATTATTATTTATTATTTAATTTTCGAAACACAATGCTCGGACAGATGGACAGACAAACATGTTTACGAGACTTAATAGGATCCCGTTATAGGTTTATTTATAATTAAAAATAAAAAGAATCAACAAAACACGACGTTTTTATAAATGCACGATTTATTTTTATCTGAAAATCCCTTACGCTTCTAGAATGTTTTGGATTATTTTTTAATAGGTCCAGACTTGAGAATCAAAACTGGCCTTGATCGAAAATACTATAATTCGACCAGTGAAACGTAATTCTAACTGGTTTATATGATGGTAAACATCTTGAAAGTGCTTCGACCCCGCAACTCTCTTATCCACTTTGCGTATCTGAAACGATACTTAGAATTTATTTATTTATTTTTTATTTAATTGAAATAAATAAATAGAAAATAAATATATTTAGGTCTTGAATATCAACCAATCGTTATAAACAACGTTTCTAAGTATTTATAATATTTTTTTCTGAATTAAGAGCAAGATAAATCCTTGGAGAAGGAAAACCTCATCAATATTCTCTGCCATCGAGAGACACAGTATCTATCACTTAAATTTTTCTAACTACAAATGGCATTTAAATTTGTTCCTTATTATTTTATTACACTTTATTGGCTGAGATTATATGAGATAAGTACTTGCGTGAGTAAAAATATTTTCGCAAAGAAGTGTTTATACATAAATTAACGAGCAGAGAGAGAATGAGTTCATTAGACTGGCGAGATAAATCAGCCGATAAAAATAGAAGAAAATGATTTTAAGGAATATTGAAATTTTATTGGGTCAAATCTCGAGTTCACTTTCAAATGTCAAGACTCGCAGACGCGCGACACAAACATTTCTTTAGAGCAGATAGCTGAGTTCCCACGATTGAAGACATGCAACATTTATTTCAATGAAGATATCACGACGAAAAACTCACACAAAGGGCAATTATTTACCCTATTTAAATGACTGTCGAGCGATTTTGAATTTAATCAAAAAATATATTTTTAACTTTGTTTTTTACTTTTTTTATAAAAAGGAATAAAGATTATTATTATCATTTTTACTTTATCCAATGCGAAACAGATAAAGTACTGTAATCGGTCTCGTGGGTCCTCAGGTAAAAACTACGGAACCTATGATCTCATCCAAAGTCACAATTGTAGTATTCAATCAGGTTGAATTTTAGCACGTGAAGTTTTGCAAATAATTAAATGGAGTCTCGCCCAGAGGCCAAAAAGTGCGAATTTTACTATACTATATCCATTATCCGTAAATGCGAAGAAATTATGAGTAAAGTATTTTGGTCTCGCGCCAAGCGTAACTTCAAAGGGTGGGCGCTCAGGTTAAAACTATGAACCCATAGTTTCAAACAAAGTCATAAATGGTAGTATATTCGATCAGGTTGAATTTTAGCACGTTAGGTTTTGCCAAAAATTACATGAGGTCTCCTCATCCAGAGGCCAAAAAGTGCGATTTTTTCATTTAGTCCGTGGGAATGTGTAGATTCCTAACAAGGGCCAAATTTTCATTCTTCTTCTTCGAGTGCCATACCCGAAACGGGTGTCGGCTCCTCTCCACATATGCCTGTGCTGAGTGTGTTTAGTTGTTTTACACAGATATATGGGACCTACTTTTTAACGCCGGTTCCGAACGGCTAATTTGGAGAGGTTACTAGGCAATTATACTCTTGGTAGGTTGCCATTACTTTCCAAGAGAAGGCGACTGATAATATCTATCTGCCAAGACTCGGTCTCGAACCAGCGATCTTCGAGTCAGCGACCCAACACTCAAGCCACTGACCCACAGTCGCCTCTCCATTACAGAACACATTTTGGAAGTTTCATCTTAATTTATTTTTAAGTAAATTTATTATATAAAACAAACAAAAAAATAAAAAATAAAATTGTCTAAAATGCACTCCTCTTAGTCAGGAAGCTCTTATTTTATTTTTGAAAATGTAATTTTTTTAAAGGTAGGTGAATAAATTATTTTACCTCTTTTTAGATTGGTAACGATTAATGTGATTGCTCATCAGAGCTGATTCAACTTGTATTCTAACTGCATTTTTGTTTAGATAGAATATATTGTATTGTCACTTCAAGCTTAAGTTGTGAATATCTTTAAATTGTAAATCTAGAATGGAATTCGATGGAGAGGAGGCCCATTATAATGATTCTATCAGATGAATTTGTTTATATAATTACTTGAAGTTAGATTTAGAAATAGAATCCAAACCTTGTGGAAAACACTATGCAATATTAATTAATTCTCTAATGTTTACCGTGGATTGGCTTGCTTGAAAACGTTTCTCAGATCAATTCTAAAGAAGTATAAAAAAAATCAAATCCAAAAATTAATTGAAATGTTATTTTGCACATGCTGATCGTGTGCAAAGTTCGCTCTGATGCGAAAATGTTTATATTTCAAATAGTAAGTACCAATTAGATTGAGTTTTCTAGCATAAGTTCCAAAGAAAAAAAATTGAATTGAAAAAATTTTGTTTTGCCAAAAATAGTTGTTGTTTCTCATAGGGAAATCAATGAGGGTGTCCTCTGCTGCAAATAAACATATTGTTTGTGATATCTAATAGGGTATGTGATCTCATGAGAAATAACATAATTATGAATTTATATATATACCAATATAGTGGTATAAATATAATTTATTTGTTAGAGACTAAAGTTTCGAAGGTTTGACCTTCATCATCAGACACTTTAATTAGAAATATTTGATCTGTTATTTGACATGGGTTCAAATACCCTATATCACAAACAATATGTTTATTTGCACCAAGCAGAATTGATTTTTCTTGATGAAAAAATTGAATTATAAATTGAGATGCTCTTGAATGATTATAATGACCTGAAATTAATCACAGGGTTTTCATTAATACTTTAGCAACTTCCTGCCAAATTTCAGCTTTCTATGTCATCCCCAATGGGTATGTCTTAATTAGGTTAATATAGTCAAATACATATACATAGTATATATTATATATTGTTGCAAATATCAAAAAGGTTAATAAAATATCACAATTAAGTTATGTTGATTAATGTCAATTATAATTACTAGATTAAAATTCTCAGCTCATTGGACAATGTTTTTTATTGAAGCTCTTATTCAATTTTTGTACAACGTTTCGTCTCTCTCGAGACTTTTTCAAGAACTCAATTGGTTAGAACAACATTGGTTGAGATAACAATAAAAATAATTGAGACATAGTATAATTTTTTTCGTTTTAGATTGATACAATCGTAGGTTATTAAAGAACCAACAGAATTGTTGAATTTCAAAAGGAACAAACCACCAATACAATATTCAATTAAATAAAATAAGTCTAGATGGATTTGACAGATGACAGATATAAACAACTACCCTTGTTCCTTTTGAAATTCAACAATTCTGTTGGTTCTTTAATAACCTGCGATTGTATCAATCTAAAACGAAAAAAATTCTACTATGTCTCAATTATTTTTATTGTTATCTCAACCAATGTTGCTCTAAACAATTGAGTGCTTGAAAAAGTCTCGAGAGAGAGGAAACGTTGTACAAAAATTGAATAAGAGCTTCAATAAAAAACATTGTCCAATGAACTGTGAATTTTTAATCACAATTAAGCCTGAATTTCACATGTCGGAATTTGGATTTTTCGGGATTTGGCTGACGGGATTTTGGGGTGTCGGGATTTCGGGTTTCGGGATTTTGGGCGCCACCCATCACCAATATATCCTGAGAGCCTAGATAGCCTTGAGAATTTTTTCCAATTTAAATCTATTTATTAGTAGTTTCGAAAAAAGAGAAAACAATTTAAAATACTTATAATGTACTACTTTATGGGAGGAAAAATTTGAGATAAGAAAAAAAAATTGTAGTTGTTGGTGATTGTGTTTCTGTCATTAAATCCCTTGAATAGGCAGATAAGCGAGAAAGAAAGCGTGCTAATGGAATCCCGGCGCTCTTTTATGGTGTGCAGAACAAGAACTCGATGTTGACAAGACGCCCGGAGGTGGGCCTCGAACCCTCGCTTTTGATATATAGCCCTGGCTGTCTCTATTTGCATAGATTAATTACTAGGCCAGAGGGCTCAAGGACAGCCGCGAATTCCAGTATCAGACCATGGAGGAGGCTTCGTGCCTCGGCTTCGGCTAAATCAAGGGCACAAGATGATCGAAACGCCTGGCTCGATCCCTCCCCCGACAACAACCATGCCAGGCCATTCAAAACCACTCTCGCCTTACTTTATTATACTTTCACTTAAAGAAATATTCAAGTATTGACATGGAGTCATAAATACCCAAATCAAATAATTAGAATTAAGTTTCGCAATTGAAGAATAAGCTATTAATTTAGCAAAAGAAGTTTGGATTAAACCTCCAATACATCCTACAGCAACAGAAATAACAACCAAAACTCTTATTCCTCAATTTCTCAAAGGTAATGCATTCATCAAACTCAAAGGTGCAATCTTTTGTCAGGTCAATAAGATTGCTTGATTCTTTCCAACCCAAATTCAATTTCAATTTGAAAAAATAATTTTCATGTCGGTCCGTAAAAGGATTAAATTGTAGCAAAAAGTGACAGTATGCTTTCTGTAAATTTGACGGATTTTACTATATTGTCGGATTGAATAGAAAAACATCAAATAAAGAGGCAATTTAATTATACAAGTTTTTGTGTTAAATTTAGCTCATTGGCTACAACCTTTTAAGATAGAGGATCTCAACCTTTTTCTGCCACTGAACCCCCTTCTAGAATTTTGTTAGAATGGCAGGCCCCCTTTCCAGCATTTTCTAACTCAAAAATTTTATTTCTAATAATATACTTTTGATATTGAAAATACAAGGTATAATATTATATTTTAATGTATAGATAAAGTTAGGTAATATTTACCTAATGAGAATGTTGGGGTTGTTTTTTTGCCACTTCATTAATACATTCTTTAAAACTTTTGAAATTAATTCCCCCATTGAAATACTAAAATTACCCCTTGGGAGGGGGGGGAAATTACACCCTGGTTGAGAACTCCTGTTTTAAGTGCTTTCTGATTGTCATCTATCTGAAAGTACTGAATCTAGAAAGTCCAAATCTTAGGAGAGGGATGGGAATATTTTGTTGTATCAGAACGAACATTCAACGATCTTCCGTTTTCGAACTGTCATAGATATCGTAATTCAGTCAGATATAGGCAATCAAAAATATATATGCAAAGGACATTTTTCCACGTTTCAAAAATTTCTAAACACAAACAAGCAAACAAATAAATAAATTCTTAAGTCGCCCAAGGATATATTTTTAGGGATATTAATTAGAAGCTCATAACACTTTTCTCTCTTCATCATATAGTGATTATTAATAAATGGGGTAACGTATGTTAAACAAGGTTATTTCCTTATAAATAAGATAATAATAATAATTATTATTATTTTATTTATTTTTTTATTTTTTGAAAAAATGTGCAAGGTACGGGAATCGATCCTGAGTTAATTTGTTTGAATTCATAAAAGATTAAATATCCAAATTATTTAATTAGTCTAGTGCAGTGTTTCTCAACTTGTGTGACGGGGCACACAAGTGTGCCCTGAGAGATTGTCAAATGTCCCACAAAGGTTTTTGACAAATAATTAAAATTGCATGGGTTTTGTAACTTTGAAATAGTATATGTAATTACCTCAACAGTTACTCAAAAAAATATTTTTAAATAAATTTACAAGATCTTAGGAAATTGGAAAAATAAATTGAATTCAGAGTTTTATACTCGTATTGAAAAAGACGGACGTTTCGTCACTATATTTGCAGACTTATTCTTCAACTCACTTGTCTGATATTAATATATCAAACTTTCTATCTTTTTTCAATTTATTTTATTATTAAACCCATTAATTTTTCATCACAGTTAAAACAAATAACAACAGAAAGCACAATTGTGTTGAAGAATAAGTCGCAAATACCATAAAGTGGCGACACGTCCGTCTAATTCAATATAAATGTCTGAATTCAATTTATTTATCCAATTTCTTAAGATCTTATAAATTAATTAAATTATGGATACGATTCACCAAACAATATTTTTAAATTTAGTTTGTATGCCGCAAATAATTCCTGATATTTTTAGTGTGCCGTCAACCAAAAAAGGTTGAGAAACACTGGTCTAGTGGTTCTTTATCCGATTTTATATAATTGTACTAACAAGGATTTTTAATTGATAGCAATATTTTTGTTTATTGTTTCCGTTATGGTTGTATTTTGATATATTTCTATTAAATTGTATTGAAGAACCATTTCTTTTTTTTTTTTTTTTTTTTAATGCAATCGAATGCAAGAAGGGGTGCACCAGTAAAGATGCAGCTCCTATGGATCTCGAAAGACCCTTGCATTACCGAAGAGAAGGGAAAGTTGATTAAGTGAGAGGGTGTAGACGTAGGTGTCTATGCACTCCGGTTTTGAAGGTTTGAAGATTATAGGTGCTGGGAAAGATGGAGGCTGGGAGAGAGTTCCAGTTCCTTGAAGTCACGGGGATATATGTATTGGCGAATGAAGTGGTCCGGCACTTTTCTAATTTGACCGCGAAAGAGTGTTGGGAGTCGGCAAAACGCGTGCTACGTGCAAAGCATGCTTTTCCCCCCAGAATTATTGATTTTATCTCATCAGAGCACCTGCCGTGATAGTATCTATAGAAAAGGGAAAGGGCAGAGACATTTCTTCTTTCATGTACGTTCTGAGGAATAAGTCTACTGGGCGGCTGTACTGTTGAATTAATTCATAAAATTGCAAATTATTTTCCCCATATTCTTAGAAATGTCTAAAACGTGAAGGAATATAATTTCCAAACATTATCTTTTCTGACTGTCTGAGTAGCTGTCTGCTCGCAAAGCCTGCCAACTAATTTATTTATAAGATACAATCATTAATTTATTGTATTATATATATGCTAATTTAATAATTTGTAATATTATTTTCGATTATTTAATTTTAATGTATTATAGATTTTTATAAAAGTGGAATAATTGAAAGTAATAAGACTGCAGACACCAGTTTATTTTTAAAATCCCCAATGAATTCATGTCCCATAAATAGAAAACACATCGATTCTTGATCTGTATATACATGTATTGAATTCTTACATTTTTCCGTCTTTCCATCTCCTTTGATAATTTCTCGATCTCCATTTGAATTGCCATATTAGGTAGTATGGCGTTGGATTTTGCACATTCAAATTTATTTCTCTCATTAGAGAAAAGTTAGTTTAATAAATTCCAATATTGTAATGAAAATAAATGATAATGCTAGTCGAGTAATTGAGTTGCATTAATTTAAATAAAGAAAAATAAGATTAAAAAAAAAAAAATAGAAAATATTCTTAGTTATAAGTATGCGAAGGTTTATTTATTTAATTTTTAATCGTGCTCTAAGCGCATTTCTAACTAGTTGAAAAATTTAAATATTTCAGGTTATTTGAGTAAATTAACGCTAGCACCAGAATTATACTAGGTAAGCTTCAGGTAAGTTCTCATACGAGTCGACTTAACCACAATTTCAAAAGGTGCATGAAAAAATAGCTTGATCTATAGTTTGTCAATTTAAGTGTAAGTTATTTTATTTTATTTTATTTATTTAATGTCACCGCGAACAAAGCCCATTTAGACAGCACATAAGTAAAGTGTTACTAGGGTTAGTGAGGGAGCCGAGTTTTCAGCCGGTAGAAAATTTTTATTTGCCAGACAGGATCGAACCCCGGACCTCTACTCCAACATCGTCATAATCGATCGATGCCGATGCGAGGCCAGTGCGTTAGCTGACTGAGCTACCCGACTCCCCAAGTGTCAGTTAGAACAGTGCAATTTTATTTTTTTGATCGAATTCAATCTTACTGAAACAACGTATTCGAGGTATTCAGACGAAGAGGATTTCTCAAAAATACATTAGATATATATATCAATAAATATCTGAGCTTTCTCTCTTTGATAAATAAGACCCTAGTCAAAAACCAACCCTCTAATTCATTTTTGAAAGCTTTATGAATCATTTCGTCGCTGATCTTACAAAACCTCCCAAGTCCTAAATTCATTGTTTGCCAGAAAACAAGAAAAACCATTTTAAACACGAATACAATCAAATACAATGCAACATTTATTATTTGTCCGTAGAGCGAAATTAAATTGGAATAGAATAATAAGGTTTCAATAGACAGACGCGCCGTGAAAAGTTGGTCGGTATAAACGTATAATACGTATTTGACCAAAAATCAGACTTAGGAGGTTTTGTAAGATCAGCGAAGATTTGTTTTTTAATCGTGATCTAAGCGCATTTCTAACGGGTTGAAAAAGTTAAATGTTTCAGGTTATTTGAGTAAATAAACCATAGCAGATATCAAACACTACGATTTTACTAAAAGACATTATTATAGATAATATCATCAAATTTTTAAACTTTTTATAGCCAATAAGTAACATTGGTACTAACCAAAAATGTTTTCGTGGTCCTCCTAGCTCGAGTGAGTACTCGCAGAAGGTACTCTGTAGTGCGAGAACGTCTTCACACCCGCTGTCTGCATAACGTTGAAACGTCTTCTGAAAGAAAGAAGTTTATTGATCAATGATGAGAATTATGTTTACACCAAGTTTTATCTTCTAAATAATATATATATATATATATATATATATATATATATTGTTCTTATTAAATATCGATCACCCCATATCAGACCAAGTTTAAAACCCCACTAGCTAGTTGGTCAATAGCACAAGTTTTAAATTCAAGAAAACGTTAACATAATTCGAAAAACTAAGTGTAGGTAAATATGTATCTAAATCAAAACTTTTATAAATGAGCTTAATGAATACAATTTATTTTTACTTTATTTCAGGACTGTCCAACCCCCGGCCCAGCACAGCAATGAATGCGGCCCGACATAAAATTATAAATGTCCTTAAAACATTGAAATTTTTATATTACTGGAAAAGATAGATAGATATCTGATACAATTTAACCTGATATTTTTTATTTTACCATACACGGTATGGCTGAAAAACTAGTGTGAATATCAAAACCAAATTTCACACGTAGTTTTAGTGCATTAAGATTAAGAGCTGATTAGATTTTGGTTGATATCGACCAAAAATTAAGGGGGCAGGGGGGGGATTAAAATTTAAAATTATATTTTGAAACTAAAAAAACAAGAAAATTGAAATATACTATAAAAATGAACCTTTAATAATGAAAATATATATTTTTTCTGGTTTCAAAATTAGGGGGGGAGGTCAAAAAATAAAAATCTAGCCCATTTGAGCAAACTCAACCATAAGTGTATCGTAAAGTCAAGTGGATGGCCACACAGAACGTGTCAATTTATTTATTATTTATTATTTTTTTAAGAAGAAATAAGAAAATCTCCCAAAATTGTTCGAAGAATAAAAGGCAGATTTTCAATTTTGAATGTAAAAAAATATATCAAAATTTTCGAAAAAAAATCACAATTTTGGCATATTTTGAACTATTTTTATTCGATTTAAATATTTTAACTGAAAATTTTCTGATTGAATGTACAGAATCAGAGATTGAACTGAAACAAATATGTATTCCACCTGGCTTCTCAATATTTTATTCACTTTTTAGAAATATAAATTTACATATACCTACCCGAAACTATTTTCGAGAATAAAATTAACTAAAAGCAAAATTATAAGCTCAACTATCAGGTGACAAAAATAACGAAATTTCGAATACTCATATTTTCATTTTTTTAAATATTTATTTCAGTTATTAAAACTTTATGAAGTTGTAAATGATTTAAAAACAAAATCCTGAAGGAAAACAACTCAAAGATTATTATGCTATGACATTTTTGCTTCTTTGCCATGGTGGATATCATTATTCTATATTTTAACTATATTTTTTCATTAACAAATATCAATGGAATTAGTAAATTTTATATCCGGCCCGAAGCATTTGTTTTTGCTTCAAATACGGCCCATGTAAGCCAGAAAGTTGGACACCCCTGCTTTATTTAATTTTTTTATGGTAAATCTCATCCTGAAATAGAATTTTAAGTAAAAGTTTATTCAACCAACACTAACTTTTACTATATTTTTAACTGCTAATTTCATGTAAATTGGCACTTATAATTGTTGATATATTTCTAGATGCTTCTAACAGTACTTTCTTTGAGCCAAAGTAATCGATTCTAATGGGATTCAAGAAAACTATTGGAACTGAGACGGATGTAATAAATCACAAGAACACAATATTCTTAAACAGTCACAACTATAATAGAGAATTGCGACAGCTAATTATAGAGTCTGATGATTTTAACATGCCAAAGTCATTGAATTAAATTTTATTTAATTATTTATTATATTGATTCTCTATAAGAAGAAAAACTAAACTAACTGGAGACTTCAACATTTTTAATAATGCATGAAATTAGTTATACTGTTTGTTATCTATATTATTTAAATTGTTTTTTATTGAAAAAATTAGTATGACTCTACAATTTATAAATACCGTTCAAAAAATAGAGGTCATGGATTTAAAGGTGGATAATAGATGTAAAAACAATGAAATAAGTTTAAATAATCATATGTCCGGAAATGCCTAGTTTCAGACCTATAGCGATTTTAATATTTTATTTCTGCCATAGTATAACTCGAGGGGTGAACCGCGACCTAATATCGTGTACACCTACTTCCACTTCCACTTTCATTTCCAAGTAGAAGACAATAGATGAAGGGGCATTATCTAAAGAATTCCAAAATAATTCCACATAATTCCAAAGACGTGTACACCTAATTCCAATCGCGGTTCTCCCCCCGGTATAACTCATACTTTTAACATTACAATGAAATCATAGTGACCGTGTACAATGGAAAACAGTCAACTATAAATTATAAAAAATGTTTAAAATGTCTACCTTGAACTTCATTACAACATTCTAGTATAATAATCTATCGGCTAATTCGGAAAAAGTGAAATTATTCATGATAAAATTGTGTTTGTAAAAACAATATCAATAATTATGACAAATAAGGAAAAACAAAAGACTATCTTCAATTGTTTTCCATTGTTTTTTTTTATAATTGACTGTTTTCCATTGTACATTGTAATGTTAAAAGTATGAGTTGTACTACAACAGAAATAAAAAATCAAATCGCTATAAGTCTGAAACTAGGCATTTCCGGGCATGTGTTTTATGAACTTTTTTTATTGTTTTGAAATGTATTATCCACCTTAAAATCCGTGACCTCTATTTTTGTACACCCTGTATATTCAAATTTCGCGTTATTTTCACGCTTCTCATATTAGCTATAAGAAAAATCAAATAGGGTGTCATCTGCTTGATCTAGTTGTTATAGATAAACTTTCCTACATGTCACAAGGGCTGTTAGCATATCACCGATGAAGATGTTAAGGTCTTTGAAATTTATTAGCTGGTTATATGACGTTGGGCGAGGCTCAAAGTGTTGCCAATATCTTTTTAGCATTTTTGAGTCTGATTCTCAATTGAATTAAGATTTTTTTATAAGTAAGTATTATTATCATTTCCGTCCATAATTTGTATTAATTTAAAAGTTTATAATAGGAAAATAAGGACAAGTTTTATGTATGACTTTTTTATTTATCAGTCAACGTTTTTGCCGATTTCTTCAGGGCTTCAAATACTATAATAAATTAGACAAATATTAGATAATATAATTTTAGTTTTATTTAAATTTGAGATTTCTAAATGTTAAGATCACTATAAAAAAAGAATTCCATTCAATTTAGAAAGAAAGAAAAACAGTGTTGCCACATTCTATGTATTTCTGTTTTGTTTAGTGAAATTATTAATATAAAGAATAGAAAAAAAATTGTTTATGTGAATATGCCAAATATTTTTTGAAATTGAATTGAAATCTGATGGTCTTCAATGGTAACGAAGATAAAAAAAATTTAGACGAATGTGTGGCATGACTATTTGAAGCTCTGAAGAAGTCAGCAAAGTCGACGAAATGTTGGCTGAAAAATAAAAAAGTCACACTTTTATGTGTCGTTTACGTTTAACTTGTCCTTATTTTCCTATTATAAACTTTTAAATTTCTTTATAAGTTGGTTCATTCATTTTTAAACCAACTTACAAATGAATCTTCGATTAATGGGGTATTATGTCCGAGAAAAGAAACAAATAAAGTATCTAAAGAAAAAAAATGAAAACCAAGTCTTCGAAATTATAGTCTAACAAAAAATATTTAGTCTTTACGTATAGGTACATATATTTATTAATACATATAGGGGTACGTTTATTTGAATCAAGCAGAGGCCGTCTTGATTGATTTCTTTTTAAAAATAAAATATCTGCTCCCTTGGCAAGAAAATCTTTTCAATTTTTTAATATTAGCCTTTTTGTAGACGGAATCATTTCGAAAACAATTTAATAGATAATATGTTGTAGTTTTTTTCTAGTGAATTTCGATCTGGTTGTTTTGTATGTGCTTGCGCCTGAAGAGGCACCCGCCTGAATAGCGGGTGTTTCCGGTTGCCGACCTCAAGGCAACCTGTCCTTGGCCCTGAGCGTTCGACAACAAGCACACAGGCCTTGGCCTCGTACCAGGGTACCAGAATACGCTCGCTTGTACCAAACACCAGTCATCCTAGCCAACAACTCACTCACTACTCACTATTAGCCTGATTCACTTATTAAATAACTTTAACAGATAGAAAATTGGTTCAGTTTACTTAGAAAAAGTGTGTATTGCATGCATTTCACGCCAAAATAAGACGGTTTGAAAAATTTAAATTTTTGATTTCATTCATTTTTTGACATTTTTTAGTACCCATAAAAAAACTCTTCCTGGTAAATTTTGAAATTTTTTTGATCACCGGTTTAAAAGATATCGAATTTCGGTTTTTCCCTCATAAGTTTCTTCAAAAATGGACCAAATTTTTTTGTATTTTTTTCTAAAAGTATGTAAAAAAAAAAAAAATGGAAATTTTTTTTTTTTTTTTGAATTTGGACCATTTTTGAAGAAGTTATGACGAAAAAGCGAAATAAATTCGATAACTTTTAAAAAGGTAATCAAAAAAATTTCAAAATTTACTAGGAAGAGTTTTTAATGATAGGTACTAAAAAATGACAAAAAAAATGAAGCAATACAAAAATTAAAATTTTTCAAACCGTCCGATTTGGAGTGGAATGTCCCGTATAGAAGAGACGATAAATTACGAGAAAATTTCTTGCTGGTGGTTTAGGTAGTTAGTTATCTTTATATCAGAAATCACTAACGCCTTTATCCCTATCACTTCTATAGAATGGAACTCTCTGTCTTTCCTCCAGTTTATCTAGGCTCGCATCTATAACTTTCAACTCCCACCCAATCCCTGAAATCTCAGTAAAAATGAATGTTTTAAAATGATTTTCTAAAATGACTAAGAGAGAAAAAAGTTTTGGTTTTGGGTGAAATATTTATATATATATATATACAGGGTGTTTCAGGAGGAATAGAAAATATTTTAGGAGATGGTAGTATATAGAACACCAATTGCAATAAAAATGTGTGACCATTTTTTATTGAGTACAGAGATACAGCTGAGTTCAATACATTTTCGTTTCGTGTCTTGGTACAACGGTTGCTATGGGTTGCTATGGGCGTATTTTTCGAATGTCAGCAGTAGAGTGTTGATGTTCAAGTTGTGAAGTTGTGCTTTAGTTTACATTGAAGTTTTCATTGTGATTTGTTTGCCAAGTCTACTGTACTGTAGCCTGTAAACATGCCGCAGGTATTTACACATGCTGAGTATGGCGGTATTGGGTTACATACTAACAGCTGTATCTCTGTACTCAATAAAACACATGTTATGTGGCATTTTTTATTGCAATTCGTCTATACTACCACCTCCTAAAATATTTACTATTCCTCCTGAAAGACCCTGTATATGTTGCAGTAAAACCCCGTTTTTAGTAAGAACGGGTTCTTACTAGTTAAAACACGTTTCACTGAATACCTTTGTGGCAACTAGAATTTATTGATGTTGGTTGAGTTTGGTCCAAAGTTGTAGAATCTTCATTTTTGACCTTCCGCCTCATTTTGGGTGTTTATTTTCAAAAAGTTTAAACGAAAATGTCAAAAATTATAGTACATCCTTTAGAACTTGGCTTCTATTGAAGATGTAATTTTTGACATTTTTGTTTAAAAATTTTTGAAATAAACACTCAAAATAAGGCGGAAGGTCAAAAATGAAGATTCTAGGGTTCTAGACCTTTGGACCAAACTCAACCAACATCAGTAAATTCTAGTTATCAGAAAGGTATTCAGTGAAACGTGTTTTAACTAGTAAGAACCCGTTCTTACTAAAAACTTCTGTATATATATATATATATATATGTATATATATATATATATATGTATATCAGTGGCGTGCGGTCTATGTTTGCTGTGGATGCGGCTCATCTCCCAAATTTCAAAATGTCACGAGTATTTTGATATTGTGTTATATTTGAAAATTCCTAAAATTTTTGAAAACGTTTTCAATAATTGCTATACCTACAGCTAATCCATTTCGAGATATCAAAAATTTAAAATTTACAGAGCCTTATAAAGTTATCAAATGTATTGAATATGAAAAAAAAATATTGCAGATTTTCTATTTTAATCACTTCAGCTATTTTGAAAAATACTTTGATTTTATCATGTTGAAAAGTGAATTAATTTACATGTACTCGACGCATGACTCATTTAAAATCTAAAAATTGTTTCAAAAAATTAATCGTGAAAGATAATATAAAATATGTTTTATAGAAAATATTTGATTTAATCCACTTTACATTATGCCTTATACGAGTGCGTTTCATTTTCTAGCTATGAAAAAAATTAAAACATCACTAGAAGAAGCTGAAGTGATCCGATCTGTTTAAATATCAATTGATAAAAAAATCTAATGTTAAATTTGAAAAATAATGAAAAATTCTATGATGCGATTATCGATAAATTTTGCAAAAAAGGAAAAGGAATAAAATTAAAAAAAAATGAAGGGTTCTTTTTTGGACAGCATCCTCTAGTTGAAAAGTCACCGTCGGCCACTGATATATATCTATAAAACAAATACAAATCTTTTAAAAAACAATTTTCAAACGTTTAATAACCCATATCTATTGGGGTTATTTATCGTATCAAAGTTTGAACTTCATGTTCTATATATAGAAAAAAACATTTCTTAGTTAATTTATAATCAAAATAAATACAAATCTTTTAAAAAACAAACTTCAAACGTTTAATAGCCCATACCTAATGGGGTTATTTAACGTTTGAAGATTGTTTTTTAAAAGATTTGTATTTATTTTGATTATAAATCAATCAAGAAATGTTTTTTTCTTTTATATAGAACATGAAGTTCAAACTTTTGAAACTATAGTCCTTATCAAATAAAAAATATATATTCATTTTGATATATAGTAGGTAGGTATTTGTTTATTTGTATCAAGCAGAGAACACCCTTATTGATTTTCTTTTAAATAAATATAGTGATTTATATTAAATACTAGCTTCAGGGCCTTCGGCGGGCCTTTGCTAGCCAGGGGCTTCGCCCCAAAAAAGTTTAGCAACGATCCGTTGCAGTTTATTTTTTAATTTTTGTTTTTAAATGTACTTTAAAAAAAATAATAGATAGTTTTTTTAAATCTTTGTTGCATTATTAAATTCTTCTTCAACGATAATGTGGTTGGAACTCTATTATCTATGCTATTAAAAATGAATGATACTCAAAAAATCTGACAATCAGGGCCGCCAAATATATGTTTATTTTGCTAGTTTAGTTCTTTTATTGTTTGGCAAGCTATGTTGGCTAACCTGAATTTTTTTTTAGTTTTTTCCTGAATTTTCCAATTTTCCGGGCAACTTTCCCAATTTTTTTTACGTATTAATCTGAATTGGACTATTACGAACATTTAAAAAAAAGTAGCCAAATCGGTCCAGGCATTTGAGAGATCTGCGCTTACAAAGAAACAGAAATTCATTTTTATTATATTTATAGATAAACGTCAAGCCGGTACGTTAATTAATCTACAAGCCACTATTTTGTCACAAACAAACAGATCGACAAATCTCTTATTCAGTTTTAAGTTTCTAGAGAACTCTCCTTCGGTGCAAGAAAATACTTTCTATACTTTATATCCCCTCTTTAGTGCCAATTTTAATTCGTTATTTTTTAAAGAGGTATTTCATTTTTTTCTATTTAAATTTTATGAGAAGGGTTATTAATGGTTTTAATAAAAATGATTTTATGATTGTCAGTAAATTTCGTTAAAGGATTATTAAATAAACTAGAATAAAGGAAAAGATAAAACCACTTGGCGGTTACGAATCTATTATTCCTTAGTTTTTGCTTCTAGAGTTTCCATCATTTTATGCAAATTCGACGGTGCAGATGATTGAGTCGAATCAGGTTAAGCAGGGTGGACATTTATTTACGCCACACCAACTGGGCTTTTATTCATATTGTCAACTGATCTCACTTCAACACCAGAAGGACATTAGAGTATTTAACAGGTTAATCCGTTGAATTCAGTCGAATAGTTTGCTATAAGAAAAATCTTAAACGCATCACGTGAATTTATCATACACTAGCCAAATTATAGGTTTAAGGGTGAATAATGTACTGCGACCTAGTGGTATATTGTAACCACTTATGGCCTTTTAACCAATATCCATTGTCCTAAAGGAGAGTGTTTCTCAATGGGTATAATATACTATTAGAATGAATTAAAATTTAATTAAAAGTAAAACTTTATTTTTCTTATAAAATTCCAAAAATGAGATGTAGGGACCCTTTGTATCACTTCACGATTTTTGGAATGGTTCAAAAATTTAATTTTTAGGAGAGATATTTAAATAAATATTATATTCGTGGTCTATATATAATATACTATTAGAATAAATGAAAATTTCTTTAAAAGTGTTTTTTTTAAATCGGAAAATGAGAGGTAAGGGTGGACCCTTAGCATATCACTTCCCCATTTTTGGAGTTGTTAAAAAATTTAATTTTTAGAGAGATATTTAAATAAATATTATATTCGTGCTCTGTATATAATATACTATTAGAATAAATGAAAATTTCTTTAAAAGTAAAACTTTATTATGTTAAAAGAATCCGAAAATGAGAGGTAAGCGGGGAGCCTTAGAATCGCTTCACGATTTTTAAATTCAAATAATTTAAAAATATTATATTGGAGATCTATATATAATATACTATACTATTAGAACAAATTAAAATTTCTTTAAAAGTAATACTTTATTTTCTTTAAAAAATCCGAAAATGAAAGGTAACTTTTTTCAATAACTTTTCGTTTGTAATTCTGTCGACATTTTTTTTTAATAAATACCTATGATGAAATTGATGAAATTCAAATTTAAAAATAATAATAAATAAATATAATAAAATAAAAATAAATATAAATTTTTTTTGCCAACGAAATTTTCTCTAGAGAGAGACGGACTGTTAGAAATTTTAATTGAATGTAATGGAAGGCAGCCCAGGTAGTGAGGAAAGAAAAATTAACACATATCAAATAAGGTGTAATTTATTGAATCCTTCCTCCTTTCTTCAAACCGACGTTTCGGAGGATTCTTCTCAGGGTTTCAAAGGGTCAATGAATGAAACAAATAAAATGTGGAGAAGAAGGAACCATTTTATTTGTTTCATTGATTAACCCTTTGAAACCCTGAAGAAAGAGGGAAGAATCCTCCTAAACTTCGGTTTGAAAGGAAAGGAGGAAGGATTCCAATAAATTACACTTTATTTGAAATGTGTTAATTTTTTCTTTCCTCACTACCCCTGGGCTGCCTTCCATTACATTCAATTATAAATATAAATAATTTGAGGGATCCCGAAATTTTTTTCGGATCTTAAAAAATAAATATATAAAAGTAAAGGTTTGTCTATACATTGGTCCAAATCATGCCAAATTTTGGTTGCACGCGTTTCAATAAAAGTTATGAACGAAAACACCTTCAACAAAATTTTTATGTCTGTTTGGGTGTGTGTCGTGGGGTCGAAGGAGGGCCTCTCAGCTAGTATATTAGTATATATTATTCTCACCCTATCTTATTTTTCACGACATTAATGAAATGATGATTGCGTGAATAAATGCAGACGTTTATTTTTATGGTCAAAAGACAAAAATTCCAGAAATGATTTTTTTACTCTGGCCAGCTATTATCCATTTTATAAGTGTTTTTTTATTTTTATTTTATATCTATTTATTTTTTGGATAATTTAATTAATTAGAAAATACAGTTAATATATCGTCGAATAAAATTAAAGAAAAAATCTACTAGTATGGTGTAATTGATGTAAATAAAATTCCACTAAAAATTACATTACTTAGATGTAATATCAGGTTTTATAAAAATGGTATGTTTTATTAAATTAAAAAATAACGGAAACACAAATAATGAAAATGGTTCAAGATTTTATCGAATGTCACCTTGAAGGGAGAATACATTTTTAGATTTATCGAAAATCATCTTCAGTAACACTCAGAACGTTTAAGTACTTTTATTTACAATATTTAAAATTATGTTTAATTTAAATCTAATACATACTTCAGAATTGGATGAAGGCAATCCAGAAATAAATAAGAGACTACTTCCAATAAATAATATTGAAGGAGACAATAAAAGAATGTATCTTCTACTGGAATTTTATAACGATAAATAAATAAATTAAAAATTTATAATTCCAGCAGAAGACACACTCTTTTATTATCTCCTTCAATTTATAAAAATTCTGCTACTCTTGGCAAAACCTTTCAATTTAATAATTAATATTTATTGGAAATATTTCATTGTTCGTGTCCATGATTAATAATTAAAGAAATCGTAGGGAGTTGGACTTGACTTTAAATTAAATACAAAGTTTTTTATTTAAATAAGCCAAACGTTTCGTTGCTGGTTCGCAACTTCTTCAGTGGCTCATTTATTAAACTTATTTGTCTGGGGTTTTGACTAAGAGAAAAACCATTTTCAAACAGTATCCTTACAAATCACTCAATTTTATCAAATAATATAAAACAATGTAATTGTTTCCCGTCGAAATAATTAAAAGAATCAAATTGAACAAAGAATTTTTTTATCTACTATCAGATATCTTATTAAGCCACTGAAGAAGTTGCGAACCAGCAACGAAACGTTTGGCCTATTTAAATAAAAACTTTGTATTTAATTTAAAGTCAAGTTCAACTCCCTACGATTCCTTTAATTTATTGGAAATGTTATCCCCTTATAATATTAATTTGAAACCAACGTTTCAGAGGATCTTCCCTCCTTCTTCAGGGTTTAAAATGGTCAATGAAGGAAGCACATAGTACTCTTCTTTTTGCCTTCTCTCTCAGTGCTTGTTAGTATATAGGAGAATATTTTTAGACTTTCCATCATCAATAGAACAGAGTGTGATGAGGGAAGATCCTCCGAAAGGTCGCCTTGATTTTAAAATCATATTTTATCGAAAAAACTTTTCCAATAAATATTATTTATTGAAAGTAGTCTCTTATTTATTTCTGTACTGCCTTCATCCAATCCTGAGATATTAATATATCAGTCCATCTCCAAAGAAAACTTTTACATATATCTAATTTTATCATTTTAAACTTAACTAGACTCTAAATCTATTGTAATTTTGGTATCTTTTAACTTAAGAATGCTTAAAAATTTGGTGTATGAAAATAAGAAAATAATGAGGAAATGTGTGGTTTTTTTTTATAATTTTTAGTTAACAATTTCTAAACGCCGGCGCCGACAGGTTAAAAAAAAACACCGTCATTTTAAAACAAAATAAAATTTTAAAATATCATGATTAATTTTACCTAAGGACGTTCCCTAATAAATCTATTTTCTTGCAATCCTTTTAAAATTTTGAATACACATATTTATAAGTGTCCTTTATACGTGAATTTTTCAATTTGGCACTAAATTTATAAATATTGACCATTGAAATTTGCATATTTAACACGCGAATCGTATCCCGATTGATGTTAAAGCGACTGTTTTATTAAATAACAATCGTAATTTTCTTTGATATTATTTTGAAAAACTGAGAATCATTAACTGTAGATATAACAAATATTTTCCTATTAAAATAATTGTATCAAGCGGTATTCGTTTTGTATGAAAAATGTTAAAAGTTAGATATTTTTGATGGTTTTTAACCGACTTCAAAAAAGGAGGAGGTTCTCTATTCGATTGAATTTTTTTTTTTTTTTTTTTTTTTTTTTGTGCCTATGTTACCTCATATCTCCGCCAATTGTCAACCGATTTTGAAAACTTTTTTTGCATTGGGTCCAGTCTAGCTTCCGATTGGTCCCATTTTTTTTCGATTTTTTTTCATAGGTATTAGACCTTTTTTATTAGGTTTGTTTAGGTTTGTTTAGACCTAACCTCTTTGTTTATGAACCGATTTCGATGGTTCTTTTTTTATCCGAAAGGGGGTGTCTTAGGGATGGTGTCATATTAATTTGGTCAAGTTCTGATGATATAATCACTATTAATAACATCACTAAAAGAGAAAAATAAAAATTTTTAAGAAAAATAAAAACCGACTTCAAAAATTAAGTGCAACAAATATAAAAATACACTAAAAGGTATAAAATAATTATTATCTTATTTAGTTACAACTAAACGACGAAATATTAACACGAAATTACTTTTTGAAGTTGGTGCCAAACATATACCTTTTATGAATCGCACTCGACGGATCTTACTTAGTACGTTTGGCGGGTACGCTCGCTTATAGGTATAGTTTGTTTGGCACCGACTTTAAAAAGTAATTTCATGTTAATATTTCGTCGTTTAGTTGTAACTAAATAAGATAATAATTATTTTATACCTTTTAGTGTATTTTTATATTTGTTGCACTTAATTTTTTGAAGTCGGTTTTTATTTTTTTCTTAAAAATTTTTATAATTTTTTCTCTCATGGCATGGCAAGTGAGGGATGGCGACTTGGCAACGTCGCACTAAAATCACTAAATTTTTCCATATCTAAAAAAAACTTCCGCAGGTGATGCATTTAAGATTATTAGCTAATTCTCTCAACATAACTATCCTATTATCATCTGAAATTTTGCATTTGAGCTGTTTCATGAGTGTTTTTTTTATTCTTTGTCTTTTAGCGTCGGTAAGAATGCAATGTTGCCAGATCCAAGAAACGACTCAGTGAAAATATTTTTGTTTTTCTGCGCATGTGAGAGTAGCGGAAAGAGCGAACTGCATCTGAACTATATTGGGGAACGTCCTTAAATAGATCTTTACAGTAGAACCTCACATATCATGATAAAAAAAATTAATATTAAATATGTTTTAGAAAGAATTTTTAAGATTTTAAAATAAAAAAACTATTTTTAAGGGAAGTAAGTATATTTTGCTTTCTGTATATTACTGAATGCTTGCTTAAAAATGCATGAACCATTTATGAAATAGATCCTTTAGTTAATAATTATAAGAATAATAATATTTGTATAAGTTAATATTTGTTTGCAGCTATGATATCGATATTCCATTTAAATTTTCTTGATCCTATCTCTGACCGATCCAATTTTTCAGAACTAGTTGTAGAATGGTATGAGGTCAACTTGAAGTGTCGTCCCTTGTCAACAACCTTTGCTTAGTAATTGCTTTTCTCGCGACAACGTCGGCGAAGACGGCTGTAGAGATTTTAATATGCCGGATGGGAAAGGACAATTTTTCTTAAATAATAAATCTGATGTCTATCTTAGGACGAATGTAGTGAATGTTAAATCGCAGTCGCAATGTCTTGCAACAGGTTAACGGAATCCACTCCGAAAAGACACGCTGGGACATTTGCCTAGGCGCGCCTAGAAATTGGATCTATAAGGCGGGACGCTCCGAGGTCCAGATTATGAAGAGCGAGAGGAATTTCCAGGAAAAGTTAACCGAGAGACAAAACCGCACCCAAATACAAGCGGAAGAGGACATCATTTGAATTTCAAAACATTTCAAGAAACTGTCTTAGAAATTTATTAAAATTATTATCTATTAGTTTCTAAACATATCCTAGGGGAACTAATCTATATTTATTATTTGGTTTGTGGGGTTCCAAACTTTCTCAAACTCTTTGAACCTCTTTTGAATACATATTGTCTAGAATCAGAATAAACAAAATCAAAAAGATTTTCTCTTGTCAAGAGTAGGAGAGTTGTTGACTCTTAAGAGGAAATCAATGAGGTATCCTGTGACTGATGCAAATTAACATATCGTGTACCAATATATAAATATTAAAGACTATAGAAAATTTTAGCCTTTAAAATTTCAGATTAATAACATCAATGCCTACTTTACTTTTTTTACAACAATTGTAAACACTATCAAAGAAGTCTTTGCAAAAATAAAATTATGTTCGCGAAATATGCTAACTGATCCTTTAAATCAGTGGTCTTCAACCTGTGTTCCGCGGAACCCGGGGTTCCCCGGTCCATCTCTGGAGGTTCCGCGAATCAAAATAAAAATTCGAAAAAAAATATAAAGCACTCCCACTAGTTGACTAATGGTTTTAAATAAAGAATATAAAGATACATTTAATTATATTTGAAAATTAATCAGAATCGTCGTGTGTGGGCTGCCGATTACAGTAGCCAGAAAATTTTCATGGAGGGGGGGGGGGTCAATCCACAAAGCAAAATATTTAGTGGGAATTTTTTTTATTAAATAAAACAAATGGGTACTTCAAGAAATTAAAAAAGAACATAATTCTTGATTAAACATATGAAATATATTTAATTACGCTTAGTTTGCTATAAGAAACGGTTTGTCGTTGCCGTTACTCATCCCTTATGCCTTGCCCTGGGGGGGAGGGTTCTGACCTCTCCCCCCCCCCGTGCTACGCCCCTGGCCGATTCGTTAGCAGCGGTGAATCCGAATGATATTAATGAGTAAATTACATTAATTTTATGTCAAAAAATTAAAAAAAAATTCAATACTTTTCTTTGCTAGTAGACTACATAAAGCACCTATAACATATTGATTTACTTTAAATATTATTTTAAGATATTTTTTCTAAGGGTGTGGTGGGGCTCCCCGAAAAAACTTTATAGTTCTTAGGGTTCCGGAAGTCAACAAAGTTTGAAGACCACTGCTTTAGATCATAGACCTTCGGTAGATATAATAATTGATGACGATGCTGAGTCTGTTACTTCTATAATCCAAACTACAATGATTGGAAGAATTGGTACATGGCATTGCCAATAGCTGCTGCAGGGTTATAGTCAATTATGTATATATGTACATTGTACATTATAGCAGTGGTTTTCAAGCTTTTATTAGCCGATGCCCCCTTAAAATTCTAAAATATTTTCGGGGCCAGTACTCTCCCTCCCACTATTAGGTAACATACTCGTAAATACAATACTCGTACAATGTGTGGAAGCAAAAGGCAATAAATGTTGTATGGCGATGGTGAACAGGTGTGGATATTCCTACCGAATATGTTAGCCAATATTGTCCTAAACTTTTTCTTTAAAAGTGAATTCAAACTTAAATCCTTTATCAATTCAATCAGAGTGTCATCGTGAGTTGGTGATAAATTGGTATTATCCCAGCTATTATAGGGATCTCGAATCCACAATTTCATTTCAATTAAATTTATTCAATTCATTTAAATGATCAGTTAGCATATTCCCCAAACATAATATTATTTTTGCAAAGACTTCTTTGTTAGTGTTTACAATTGTGGTAAAAAACTAGAGTAGGTATGGTTTTTGGCCAACAAGATCACGAACTTCCTGGGTCTTGTGAAGGCTTACGTCGAGCTTACGTTGTCCAAAACTAACCACACTTACTCCAGATTATCGCCTTCCAAATTTTGGAGTAATCTCCAAAGAAAATATGTATATATTAATATAAAAGATTTTGTAAAAAAAAAAAATGATTTATAAAAGGATATACATTTGATTTGTAAAAAGTTGAATTTGATTTGCAAAATTGTGAATTTGATTCGGAAATAGTGGAATTTAAAGAGCGAAATCTGTAAATATTAATGAAGTTAAATATTTAAATTTGACCAAATATACTCTTTTTAAAATACTCTGAATCTAATAAGAAAATTTATTCTTTCCTAGCGACATCTAATAAATGATAAATTCCAAGGAAATAAAACTCGAAAACGAGCACATACTTATATATTTTCCCCAATTAGATGGATTGATGGATCGTATTTAAAAAAAAATCATTAGGATGACAAATAATATCTTGTTATTTTACTAAATAGAACATAGTGATTAAAAGAAAAACTACCTGAAAGTTTCTTTTTTCAAATTTCTCACCTACTAATTGATAAAAAATTACAGCTTCCTATTAACATAATTTTTCTATTAGATGGATAATTTTTTTTTCGAAAATTTTTAGAATAAAAAAAAAATTGATGAAAGAAATCAAAATATTTCTCCGAACTAATAAATTTACAATTTTTTATTTTTTATTGTTTTAATGAGCGAATTCTTTTTCCCGGCTATAAGGCAATCCGAATTTTTCTCAAATAGCTGTAGAATGAATCATTTTCAAATACAACAGCGTTTTTTAAGATTGTTATAAATTGATAATGGGATGGGTTATGTGACAGAGGCTAAATTTTAATATGGCACGTTTCATGATAGCTGTTAATGTTACGTTTAGCAGAACTGCGCAGTTTCGAGTCCTAAGAATTCACTGATGGCTCACCGCTTGAATCGCATCCCCTCATTTCATTCAGTGTCACTCGAATATAAAATCATTAAATCATCGGGCCTAAATTCTTCGAAAATAATACTACATTGATGACCACATTTCGAAAAATTGCATAAATACATTTTTTATTATGTACTTAAAATTTAAGATTTTTTCGGATAAAATCTCTAAATCGTTTTCCTAAAGTAAATGGATTCTATGACATAACAGTGATAGGAATCCGGAAAAGAGAAGAGCCCAGATGATATGGTTTGTATCTAACTGCTTAGGAATATTTTAGTCGATATGGGTAATTAAGAAAATGAAGCTTTTAGAAAAATGAAGGAAATGGAGATTTTTTACTAGCTCGGCTCAGTATTAAATTTAATGACAACATAAATTAGAAAAAACTACATTCATAATAATAAATTAAATTAGTTGACCGAAATCTTTGAAAGTTTTTTCATAAAGTATGGTTGTTAAGTAACATATTACCTATTGATAATTTTTTTAATAAATACCATAATGCAGCAATTCTTAACAGTGGGGCTGCGAAAATATTATAATTTTTTATCATTGTGTCATTGTTGTGAGAGTATTGATTTGATTTAGTATGTTGATTAAACAGGTATTGATTTTATAAGAAAAATGTAATAGGGAGATGTGTATTTTGATATTTCATTAATAAAAAATAAAAAATAAAGAATGAATTAACTTATAATGTGTTTTTAGAATGGATTATTTATAATGGGTTTTTTAATTGTATAATAATTGACTATGCAATGAGATAATTAGAAAAAATAAAATTGAAAATAATATTTAATATAATCATTAATTCAAAATAGTTTCTAGTTCAGTGATAAACGTTTTTATAAATTGTTGCTATATATATGTATGTGTGTGATTGTAATGAATTGTGTGATGTATCTATATTGAAGATTTAAGAATGAATGTTTCATGTGAAATGACAAATTCCGGTTCTTGAACGAGATGTATGTATGATTTCAAATTATTGTAAAAAAATTTTGTGTTATATAATTCTCTATAAAAAGAAAACATGTAAATAAATGTTTCATTTCAATTTTAGAACTACTGAGGATGGTCGACCAGTGGTGACCGAAACTGTATAGTTATCAATTAAATAATTCAAATAGTTATTAAAATTATTGTTTTATTATATTTGTGACAAAACCAACCCTTCAATTTAACGAAAAATTTAAATCAAGTCACTTAAGTTCTGGAAGAAATTTAATAATTTTTAAGTTTTTATATCTTTACAAATAAAAAAAAACAATAAAAAAAAATCTAAATGATAAAAAATCAAATTTGGCCATTTATTTCAACGAAAAAAATTGGATCGCAAAACTTTCTTACTTGGCAGATATCTTCACCATTCTAAACCTTCTAAATTTTTCTATCCAATGAAATCCACACAATATTTTTTCCATGCTAGATAAAATAGAGCCGATGAAAATGAAACTTCGTAGATGGATTCGAAGAATAGAATCGAATGTTTTCGAAATGTTTCCAAATTATTCTCAAATGATTACAGATAATTATGAATTTGATAGAGAACATACAAATTATTTAATTAAATATCATCTCCAAGAAGTAATTGAAAAATTTGACAAATATTTTCCAAATAATGAAACTGTCAGCTAAATAATGGCCGCCACCATCATAGTTGAGTTATTAGCAACCTTTAGGAATCATCTGTTGAAACATTAGAGAGAATATTAAGAAATGAAATCACCATAAGAACTCCCTCATTATCATTAGTGGTAAACTCTGGCTAATTTTTTAGGAAAGAGAAAATTCATTCACAAAGAGAAACAAAGAGGTTGTCCTCTGCTTGATGCAAATAAACATACACACATATATATCGAGATGATATACTATATGTGTGTATGTTTATTTGCATCAAGCAGAGGACAACCTCACTGTTTCTCTTTGTGAATCAACAACTCTGCTACTCTCGGCAAAACAAAAACTTTTCAATTAAGAGAATTCATTGTTCAGAATTTACATTAGGTAAAGATTATAATTATGAATAACTTTTATGGAGATAGGTGTTGGTTCTAGGTGAAATATTTTTATATAATAATAACAATTGAGTAAAATTGCGAGGTAGGTTTCACAAAAAAAGGAAATAAAACAAAAATGAGTTTTGAATTCGATATATTTCGGATGTCAGCCCATCTTCAGGAGTCAGAGAAAAATGAATATAAATTGGAAAATTTTTTATAAATAATAATTTTTTTTGGAAATATGTATGTATCTTTCCCTCAACATACATATTTCCAAAAAATTAAAATTTGTAGAAATTTTTTCAATTTATATTCAGTTTTCTCTGACTCCTGAAGATGGGCTGACACTCGAAATATATCGAATTCAAAACTCATTTTTGTTATATTTCCTTTTTTTGTGAAACATACTTCGCAGTTTTACGAAATTTTTATTATTATATTATAATTATGTGATTAGGGTAGAAGTATGGTTGAAATTGTAAGTATCAGAGAAATCAGAAAATGTTTATTTTCAAAAACGATTGATTAAAATTTTTCAAAAATAAATTAAACTTCATTCAAAATATTTATAATTTTATAGTTTTGAGTCTTTAACTATAATAGTATTTTTCAAATTGAATTACTAACTAATGCTATTTTTTTTAAAAAACAAATTAGGAAATACCTAAATATTTTGGTATTTAGGAAAATGAAGAAACAACCAAAATGACATGGCTACAAATAACTATTTAACTTCAATCAGCATATTTTTGCATTTTGAATAAGGTAAGTATCTTTTTTCTTCCCCCTGAAACAACAATTTGAAATTTTTTGTTCTTCTAATGATGATTGCAAAATTTCAGTTTCTTACCTATCTAATTATTTTCGAGAGACAGACAGACAGATACACAGACAAAGAAGACACGAGCAAACATTTATAAAGAAAATCCCTTTCGGTCAGACAAACAGTCTAGAAAAACTTGTCTGGATATTATATAAAAGGTATATTTATTTATAATTACCAAGATGTTATTCAAATATTTCCCAGAAAGATTAATCATAGGCCCAAGCTAAGAATAAGTATTCGTCTTTCAGCTTGAGCTCGTATCAGTTGTGCGATTGATAGCTACGTAAGCATTATACTCAGAAAAAAAATCGTCACTCGGTAGTAATAAATAGTAATAAATTGAAACTAACTAGCTATTATGATCAATCTATTTAAAATGATGATTGGTATATATATTGATAATAAATATTACTCATAACAATATACCATATTTAATTTGAAATTGTTTTTTCTGTACTTGAACCTCATATATCTAATGATTAGAGTTAATTGAAAGCTGGAAAACTCTCGAGAAAATTATTTCCTTTACAGGATTTAATTTTAAGGAGGTCCTTTCGCCGCTAATGTTCAATAAAAAATATTAGATTATAACTATAACTTAATTTTTTATAATAGTTTAAGTCTCTATCTATGCTTTGGTGAAGTTTCAATCAAACATTACCCTGCAAATTTTTGAAAATAAAATTTTTGACGTGACAACGTCTTATAATTTGATGAAGCCGGCTGCACGCTCGAAAAAACATGACTCATGCGGCGTTACCTCGCTCTGAGGCGTTCCATTTAAGACTTGAAGTGCAAGCGAGAGCGCGGAACGAGCGACAAAGATTGAGGCGGGCTTTTTAAAAGCTACAGTTACAAAAATTTTAATGATGTTTCCAAATTTTAAATTTTAAATTTAAGATTTATGAACAATAATTTAATCACAGTTTATTCTTATAATAAATTATTCAAAATTATTACTTTTTTACAACAAATTACAATTAAATTTGCAAAAATAATTAAGTAACTAATTGAACAACAACTTTATTCAGTTTACTTGCTGAAAGAAATAATGTCAATACAAAATTTATTATTATAAAATAATAAAATCAAAAATTAAATTTTAACAGTCGAGTAGAAATTTAAACAATAAATTTTATTCAAGTATTTTGTAAATTTAAAATGATTTTCTGAACGAAGAATTTTATGAAAAAAATCGGTTGTCTGTAAAGTCGGTTTACTGACGATAGTATGACAACGTCATAAGAAAATACCATTCCATCAGTATTTTCTTATGACGTTGTGACGTTCAGCTATTGTCAGTAAACCGACTTTACAGACAACCGATTTTTTTTTAAATGTAAACACTTTTCAGAGTCTTATGGAAAATTAAGATCTTGACACTTTGTTTTGGATTATACTACTATTATTTGATTATTTTAAGTTAAAAAAAAACTAAAAATTAGCTTTCTTTTTTTGCAATAAAATATATCATTGACCGAGAAATTTACTTAGATATTTACTTTAAAAAATCACATAAATGCTATGTTTAGATCTAAACATAAACAGTATTAATACAACGCATTGCCAAATCATACAAGACTTATTATCTGCTGATTTGAATAAATCAAACTAACTTTTGTATTTAATTATTGTTTTTATTTCAAATATTTACGGCTTCCATACTATTTATTTTTTCATTCTATTATTTTTCATTTGTATTTTAACTTATTTTATTAAATATTAGATACTACACTTCTTTTGACTCAACTGGAGCGAAAGGACCTCCTTAAACATTCTATATATCTAAAGAATAGATGAATCACTTAATGATGATCTAAGTGAAATCAGAAGTTAGAAAGAAAACTAAAATTCTTCAAAAATTTATCCCTCTACCAATTTTGAACTTTTCATCTGTTAGAAAGCTGACACAAAGTACAAAGACGCAATTTTTCAATGCAAATTATCGCAGCGAACTTCGAATCATTAACTACAACTGTTTAAGAGCTCACTATAAAGTGATTATATTTTAATTTTTATTTTTTGGGGAAATTCTGAATTTTTATTTAAGTGCATCATTGGTCAACCATCGGCCATATACAGGGTATTTCAAAAATACTTTTACAAACTTCGGTCATGGGTTTTTATACCAAAAGAAGGAAATAAGTTCATATGAACATATGTCCCATAATCCTTTGTTTTCTCGTTACTCATTTTATTATTGAATGAGTTTTGTGTGTTGACGTGTTATGAGTGTACCAATGTGTTGAACAGATCTTAACGAGAAAACAAAGAATTATGGGTCATATGTTGAACTTAGTTCCTTCTTTTGGTGTAAGGAACCCATCCCCGAAGTTTGTAAAAGTATTTTTGAAACACCCTGTATATGATAGTGTCCGGGAAAAGGGCCCTTATCTTCATCTACCAGTTTTTTTCAGAAATGGTAAAAATGTGAGTTAAATGTGGATATAATTTTTGAGTAGGTACATATTTGAATTCAGCAGCAAATTTTCATTCAGAATAAAATAATACCGAGGGTAAAAATCGAAAAAACACCCTATTTTTGTCTGCTTAAAAATTGTCAAAAATTAAACGGCTATAACTCAAAATTATGTTTTTTACTTCTAAATATTCAAAAATTCATAAGTGAGTCAATTTTTTGGGCGGTATGAAAAGCGTTAAAGTTTAGTTGTTTCCGAGAGGTAAACCGCCACCTAATATCGTGTATACCTACTTCCACTTTCATTTCCAAGTAGAAGACAATAAATGTTGGGGTATTATTTAATGAATTCCAAAATAATTCCACATAATTCCAAGAACGTGTACACATAATTCCAATAGCGGTCCGCCCCTCGGTTGTTTCTCTAGAAACGGGAAATGCTATTAGTTCGATTTTGACCAGGTGAAGATAAGGACCCTTTTCCCTGACACCATTAGAAATGACGAATTGTTTTTTTGTTTTAAATATCGGGTAATGTATTTTAGAATGTATTGTAAACCGCAGTAAGTAATTTACCCGGGCTCGGTGACCTCTGATTTTAATTAAGGGTAAAATAATCGAAGACTAAAACAAATTTCCACTTTATATAATACTAGCTGCAAGGCTCGCCTTCGGCGGCCCTCTTGCTAGCCAGGGGACTCCCTCGTGGACACCCACCCCTAAACCCATTCAGCACCTGCACCCCCACCCACCCCACCACCCCAATATACATACAAAAACTTAATTTTATATATATATATATAGATAATTTCATTTAAATTAGTAACCATGACGACCCCTGGACCCCCACCTCTCGAACCTCACTCCCTCCACCCCCGAAACTCACCCAGCACCCCCACCCACACCACCACTCCAATGTACAGACAAAACCTTAATTTCATTTAAATTGGTAACTATGACGACTGTTGTTTTTTTGTTGGGGGTCGGACATAGGTGTATAGGTACATAGGTAAATAGGTAGGTACAGAGGCAGGCACAAATTCGCTTTAGTAGTATAGGATAACATAAGATAAAATAAATAGTTAAATTCCTCTATATTCGCTGTTGCGTGATTACGATATTGTAATATTGCATGAATAAAATACTAAAAACAAGAATCCCTAGATGATAAATGCGCCCACCTTGGAGTTTTCCATTTGTCCTGTTGACACGGGTATTAAGTCAAATTAGCTGTTGTAATTAAACAGCCAATTCGAACGGCGTTGCTCATGATGCCTCCTCGATATTGTCGTGTCGTGGGATAGAAATGTCGCAAAATGTTTATTTCTGAAAAGAACGTGAGGAGTCGCTTGTCACGCAAATTCACGCAAATTCACCTTTAAACTCTTTCCCACCATCATCATTGACACTGACTTAAAATGAAAAAAATTTACAGAAATTTTGCAATGAAATTTTTTCAATTGTTAAAATATCAAAAAAGAAATAGTCAAATCACAAGGAGAGAGAAAGAGTCATGAGGCTTTTATATAATAGTTCAAATTAATGGCAATTCATTGACCAAAGTGGATTTTTGGGATTAGAACACTCACGGTGAAATTTTTATAAATTTTTATGAATTTTTAAAGTTTACTTATTTCTATACCTTTTCACCTTCAAATTGGGATTAATTAATTTCAAAATTGAAATTTTTTAAATGAATTTATAAGAGAAGTTATTTAATTACATCTGCCCCAAATTGAAGGAAAAGTGAAACTTTTCAAGACACGCAGTTTTGGTGAATAAAACACACCTGTTCGATTGTTTTTTTTTTTACTATAGAATCAGATGAAAATCTCAAGTATTTAAACATTTTTTGAATAATTTTGAATTTTTTAACCGGAAGATATGGAGTTAGAAACCCCAAAATGCACTCAATTTCTAGCATTGAAAATACAAACATGTTACCACAAGAACGAACTTTCTGACTCTTTTCGTTCTTAAGTATCGTGGGTTTCCGAATCAAGGACGTGAAGACATGAAGATATTCAGAAAATGATTTTTCTCAACGTTCCAGGCATTATTTGATGAGCCAAAAAAATTTAAAAATATACCTTCGATTCTGTATTTATTTATTTATTTTACATAGAAACGGATTAAAATCTCAAAAAATTATTTAAAAAATGATATTTCTTTATTAAAGTTGCATTTTTTTAACCAGAATATCTGGAGCTAGAAAGTTTTCGTCTGCCTGCCGGGTGTACCGAGTAAAATAAAAACAATGACTAGAAATAATCTATATTCCAATTTTGTAATTGATATTGATCAATCCCAATTTAATGTTGAGAAGGTATAGTATTAACTTAAAAAAAAAATAATATTAATAAAAAAGTGGTCAAAGAAATTTCATTTGAAAAATAAAAAGTACAAATTTTAATTTAAATGTTGTTTAAAATTAATTAAATTGATATTTTAGAATATAATTACTATATGATAGAAATTTTTAATAAATTTCATTTTTTATCAAAATCTAATGAAATCTCGTTGTAAAATTTTCACTTTTGTGGGAAAGACAAAAAAAATAGTGGGATTTTGACGATAGGTATTAATTATTTTTTCTCTAAATAAAATATTATTTTAAAAATAATTCACGGGAAAATAAAATTTTATTTTCTTATCAAAATCAGAAATATTTTCATAAGCGATGATCCTTTGAAAAATTATCTCTTGCATGAGGGTCGAAATAATAGAAAATTAAGTTTTTCCACATATTTTGACGAGCTGTGTTCCCAGGGACAATAAATAAAAAAAAAATCACGTTATCTTAATAAAATATTATAGTAAAATAACTATAGAGAAATGAAATTTTATTTCACTATCAAAAAATTGGAGAATCTCAAGTGTAATTATTCTATCTTGCGAGGGATTGCAAAAAGTTGCATTTTGAATTACCATTAAAATTTTAGAAAATTCAAAATGAATTACTACTATGACAAAAATATATAATTAGATAGCAGTACTATGATGTTTTTATTATTTATTATTTGATCTCAAATGAAGTTAAAACCGTGAGAACAGTTATATGTTCTCGTAAGGAGAAAAGACTTTAAGAAAACAAAATCTTCTATGTCCTTATCAATATTTTTATTTTAAAACTGGGAGACAGTTTCGGCCGACACTCTCAAGCCATCATCAGTCCTCAGTTTTTCAATAGTACATTGGTAACATTAATTTTACATTTTCTTTGTAATTCAACAAAATTCCAACACCTGTTGTTATAGATGAGAGTAACAAACCCTTTTGGAAAAAATAATTTTCCTCCTTGCAATTCTTGATTACCAATAACACACTTGTTCTTATTATAGCACAAAATATTTTTTAAATACAATTGTAACATTCAATTATTTACATTCACATAATTCTCCCGTATTAAGTTTTAGGACAAATTATAATTTTTTATTATTTGAATCTTTGATCAAAGAATAAAAAATTATAATTTGTCCTAAAACTTAATACGGGAGAATTATGTGAATGTAAATAATTGAATGTTACAATTGTATTTAAAAAAAATTTTGTGCTATAATAGAGAGATAAGTGTGTTATTGGTAATCAAGAATTGCAAGGAGGAAAATTATTTTTTCCAAAAGGGTTTGTTACTCTCATCTATAACAACAGGTGTTGGAATTTTGTTGAATTGCAGAGAAAATGTAAAATTAATGTTACCAATGTACTATTGAAAAACTGAGGACTGATGATGGCTTGAGAGTGTCGGCCGAAACTGTCTCCCAGTTTTAAAATAAAAATATTGATAAGGACATAGAAGATTTTGTTTTCTTAAGAGTCTTTTTTCTCCTTACGAGAACATATAACTGTTCTCACGGTTTTAATTGCCTCATTTAAGATCAAATAATAAAAAATATATAAATAAATAAAGAAAAATTTCCAAAAAAAAACAGTTTTTTTTTTTTTTTTTTTAATATAGATCGAAGTCCTTTTTGAACTAATTCTTTCAGCGTGAGCTATTTTCTGAAATCTTCAGTAATCCAATTAGCTATATATTTTTTGATTTTTCCATTTCTGATAATATATAATCATGTATTTATTGAAAAAAAGCTAAATGTCGTTTGCCAACCCGAATAGATTCTAAATCTAGAATTCGGAAGATGCTGATCTATCAGAATCATTATGTGAGAAAATAAATTATAGTATAAAAATTAATATCATTTTCAAATCGAAATTTTTCTTTATTTATAAAATAAAAACGTATATATATTTACCATGTAGAAACTCGGTATCTCAGCGTATAGAAGTCTTAAGTTGGTGGCCATCCAAAATAGAGCGAGCTGAAGAAACATTCTAAGACATAGCTCAAAAAATATTAGTTTAGACTTCCATTTACAAAGGAAAATCCTTGTAAATAGAAGTAGACAACCAGAGGCATCAAATGTAAATAAATCATATATTTTTGCCTCTACGCTAATCCAAATGGCATTATTGCTTTGAATCAAATATCTCATCATTTGATTACAAAGAAATCTGGTTTGGATTTGTTCTCAAATAAAATCGCAAAGTCCAAGGGTCAATCGATTCAAATGAAATTATCATAATTTCAATTTTAAAACGAAAGATTTGGACTTTTAGAAACGGAAACCGCGCACCGCGAGAACCGGCCAGTGAAGAAGAAGTTTGATTCTTTAGACCCCAGTAAATGAACCCAGGGCTCCTGAAAGAGATCCTACCTAACCTGTACTTATAAGAGACGATAGGGGCCATAGGGGGGTAACGCATCGCACAGTCCCTAGCAACAGGTGAGCCTCTTCGGGGAATACCCACAGTAGACGATCTAATGATCTTTTGTTGTTTTTCTGGCTGGATATTCCGTCCCTAGATCCGAAAGCGCAACAGCAATGACTGTCAGAGAGATGTACAAATGAGTTTACAAAGGTAGAGGATCTTTCTGTCAGTCATCGCCCAAAAATTTCCTGAAGTCTACGCACGTGTTCCGGGCAGATCCGGAAATAAGAGGCACTCCTCCTGGAGTCATTCACCGGGCAAAATCTAGCATCGAACCCTTGTTCACTGGCATATATTGTGTGAGATCAAATTGATCTCCCGAAATCGCATCGCATCTTAAGATTAGAGGAGACCTGGACCTCAACCGATGATTCCGGTCTGGTCGACTCCCCTCGTGGTTCGTTCGTGGCGAGAACAAGACAGTGACTTCGATATTAGCTCTCTGCTGGACTCTACAGCTAACACATGCACAATTAAGGACCTAACCAGAGCGAACTAGCTAAGATTAGAGGGCAACCTGAGAGATAAACTTAAAATCTAAATGATCATAAGTGTCCAGCAGAGGCCCAAGATGGAAAACACTGAGCATGATCATCCCCTCTAATGGACCCACGAGGAAAGCCTGCAGGCTCCGGGCGACAGACTTCAATCCACGCGATAATGAATCCTCAAAGCCAATTATATCGTTAGTATTTTATCAATAGTGGATTCATATTTACTTTATTATAATAATTTATTATTTAAAATTACTCTCTTATAATTAAAATAAGAAATGTTTGATTTAAACATTTGAAATTTAATATTTACATGTTTTTAATTAATTATGAAAAATTTCATATTACTTTATACAGACATATACCTATATATCCACATATTATTATATTTTATATTTAATTTTTAATAATATTTCAAAGGCAAGAAATTTTTTTTCAAAATAAAGTTTTTAAAACATAATAATTAATAAAAAGTTTTAAATTTGAATTTAAAATTATTGTACCGAATTTTGGAATGTAAAATATTTTATTTTTAATAAATACTATTTATTTTTATAATTTTCGATTGAAAAAAAAAAATTGAATTTATGATTAATACGCAAAAGGTAGAATTTTTTTTAAATTTTATTTAATGATTTTTAAGTTTTTCATTTATGTATTATTATTAATTATTTATCTTTAATATTTGATTTCATTTATATGTGGAGATTTGTTATTTGCTCTGAGAAATCAAAACGGTGAATCGGTCTGTCAGAGGTGTCTTAAATATATTTGGTTGTATTTTTATATATTTATTTTATTTATTTATTTATTTTATTATGTGTGTTTGATATTTGTTTTTTCAATCGTTGGCATTGGCGCATCCCCCATGTTCTTTAACTATGTATGAATTTAACAAGCAATCTAGTCTACTAAGTAAGAGATGTACGTGCCTTTTTAGACTATTTTCGATAAGACGGACCGAAAGAGAGTCCCTTAAATCCGGGACAAATACGCACATCTCAGCCCTAATCATCTGAATAGCTAAGGTACCAAGTTGATGATGAATCCCACGGTGGTCGAGGGCTGCGTCTCTGAAAGAGAATCTCTGCAGCACATTAAATGCAACACCTAAGAGAGACATTCTAACAACGAGCCCTAATCACTCTTACTTTGTGAAGCGAAGACCAACCAACCCTCTCGGAGAGTCTCGGAGAACCTAGATGAATGAGTGGGCTCTGAAAATCCTAATTTGATCTCTAACTATTAAATTCTCAAAAGGAGAATTTAAAATTTTGAAAAGAGAATTGTATTTCATTTTAATATTCAAAGGAGGAAGGATAGTATTTTTATTTAGAAGTAACTAGGGGTGAATATTAAAACTTAAATACATTCTATATAGATTTAGCCGAAATAAATTCAATTGAGCTAAGATTTTAAATTTTTTATGAAATTTAAATTTTTACTTTATTTTTTCAATTGGAAAAATATAATTTTATTTCAATATTTGAATAAACAGAAGAGGTTTGGAGTTTTTATAATTGTTTTATTATACATTTGATACCTGTGGAGAGAAAGATTATTTATCGGTTAATATTGAAATAAATAATATTTTATGAAAATTATTTGAAGAATTATAAAATTTAAGAAAATTTAATTAAAAATTATTGAATTATTATTTAAAAATTAAATCTTTAACTAATCTTTAAGAGTATTCCAATTCTGTAATTTTATTTTTTATTAATTAATTAATAGTTCAAAATCTATAAATTTGCTCAACTATGTTTTATATGAAATCTAGTAAGAGAAAAAGAGGGTAGGGCAAAAAAAACCTGAAAGAGAAAAATCCTATAGGTACATCCTACTGAGCTAAGCTACAAGTGACTAAACTGAATAAAAAATCAAACAAGTCCGAAAGAGTTTGTTTTTAAGTAAATTTGGAAATTGACACCCCAGAATCTATTGCGCCAATGCATAAGTAAATACCTTGTTTATTTGGTCCAGATGGCTGACTAAATTCTCAGGAGTAGAAGCGGTGTTTGAAGCTTTGTAGATACAGTATGACGTTGCTGAAGAAATTCGAAGAACTCTTTGAAGATCAGAGTTGGTGATCTCGCCGGTGAATAAATGCCCTATTGAGAAATGATTTGATACAAATTAAAAAGAATTAAAGAAATTTTAGGATATGATAAAATACTTTATTAATAAAACTAATAAAATAGATATAATGAAAGGATTTGTTAAAATGAAAAATTATATTGAAATTTTAATCTATTAAGTGGATATCGATGAGGCAGTCCAAAAAAGAAGAAGATAATTTACACTATCTTTTTATTCATAAAACCGCCGTTTCGGAGGCTATTCCTCCTTCTTCAGGGTTTTGAAAGGTCAGTGAAGGAAATCCAATGCGACATTCCGACTGCCTCATCGATATCCACTTAATTCACTTATCAGTCCGTCTCCAAAAATTACTCCAATCTTATTTTAATCTATGTTTAATTAAAAAACTCAAAAATATTTTATTAACTTAGAAACGTTGTTTTCAGGCTCATCATCAAGGATCTCAGATCTCCATATGAGATTACAAAAAACTTGAAATGGTAAAATATTTAAATTAAATGCATGCAATTTTTTGAATTGTCATTTTTATCCTCCCCTGGTTAGTTTTTGCATTTCTAGCCTTCTAGGGGCCCACAGAATATGAATAGAAAATTTGGTTTAGTATGGCCAAAGGGCTATAATTTTCATTTTGGGTGGTTATTTTTAGCATTACTAGCCTTCTGGTCCACAGATACAAAATTTGGTTGAGTTTGGTCCAAAGGGCGAGATTTTTCATTTTTGCCCCCCCCCCCCATTTTGGTAGTTATTTTCAAAAATTTAACAAAAATGTCAAAAATTACATCCTCTACAACTATACTTCTTATGGAATTTGACGTAGAGTTAACAGTTTAGCAGTTATAATCAAATAATTCCCAGAGGACAGACAATGTGGGGGACTTGAATATATTTTGTTAAGGGAGAATGGTGAAGGTTCTTGGTGAAACATATTAAATAAAGTAAAGAAAAATTTTGAAAAATTTTCTTTACTTTACATAGATATATATAAACGAGCTTTTCGTGCGTGCCTTCGGCACGCCATCGAAGCTCGGCCCTCAAATAAGATGTGATTGATTTCTTTTTCTGTGCGCAAAAAAAGCGAATTGAATATTTAATTTTTGAGTGGTGAAGGGCGGGGGTAATAATTATCAATATATTTAATGTTTCTTAATTTCAAAATCAATTGGAGTCTTTCATTTCTCGAAATTTGAGTCCAAATTACGATTATATTTCAAATTTGCCGCAAATATACCGATGACGCTTTCTCGGCAGCATTACGTTAGCGTTGCGGCAAATTAATCTAGACAAATATATATAGTATAAACAGACACATCAATAAACAGACACAGGCACAAATGCCCTTTAGTAGTATGTGAATTCCAATTAAATGAGAATTTGATACTGGATTTGGAATGGAAAATACATTATGGAAATTTCGAGAAATGAGTCCCTTATTTTATTCGAAAAAATTGAATAATTAATATTATGTATTTCTCTTCATTAAAATTTTTATTAAAATATAAAATAAAGAAATTCTAAGAATCAAAATTGGGTCGATTAAAGAATGAATTTGACTCTATCAAAGGTTTGTATTATATAATGTGCATAGAGTGTGAATTAACCGATTGGGCGCTCTAATAAGAATCCCTTAAAAAGTTCCAATTTATTAACTTCTATTCAAAGAATGAAAGATATATTAAATAAAATATTAAAACATGCAAAATCCCTATACAAATAGACATGCAAACATTTTTTTATATTAATAAAGCAAATACATAATAAAAAATTTTAACGTAGAAGTCAAAATATTTTGAATTTAATACAAAGAAAATTTCAAAAAAATGTCAATATTTTAGTAGGTATAGGATAAATTTGATGATTGGAAAATTTGCTTTATCAGTAAAAATGCTACAGTGAGGACATTTATAATAAGATATTCTCATCAAAAGACAAATGAATGTGAATTCGTTTTCAAATGATGGAGAACATTTTCTGAATTCAGATAGAGACAAGCATGAAAACAGAATAAAATTAGGTGTCGAAACATTGTGCATTCCAAACAGAATATACCTTACTAAAAATACCATCAGTTTTATTCTAAACATTTCTAATTATATAATATATAAATAAGTAATAAAATTAATTTTATTTATTTTCTTAGAGAGGGACTGGTAAGCGAAATAAGTATGAAAGGCAGTCCATGAAATTATTTAAATTTTATTCAAATTACAAAGTTTAGGGAGACTTTTCTCTCACTTCTTCAGGGTTCAATAACTATTCAATATTAACTTATAAGAAAATTCTCCTCATAAGTTACTTATAATGTTTCACCTAGAACCGACACGTTAAATTAGACAGAATCGTTAAAAATTATTAACTATTCAATAGCCTGGAAGGAGAGAAAAGTCTCTGAAACGTCGGAATTTGAATAAAATTTAAATAATTTATGCTCTGCCTTCCATTATAACATAGATAAGTAATAGATTAAAACTTACATGGAAGAGATGCCTGCTGGACGATGCCGAATACTTTATGATATGACCTCCCTGACTCATATGCTCACGGATCAGATGATCGCTGAAAAATAAAATCACGATTAATAACTCAAATAAATAATGAATAATATATATTTTCTTCCTTCAGAGCAGGAGCTCAAGCTCACAGCAAAAATTTGTCAATATTAACCCTAACATCAATTTGCACTATTTAAATATATACCTACATAAAAAAATAAAAATCACATAGACCAAATGGGCTTCCCCAAAGTTAGATGTTTATTTATTATCTTGCTTTGTGAAATATCACTAAGCATTTTGCAAGAAACTGCCCAAATATTGGAATATTTCGAAAATACAAATTGAAATATCATTACAAATATTTCTCTACTTAAAATATAATAGATATATTGTAACTCACCTGTATTTGACGATTGTAAATTTGATAAATCGTCGATCGGATGCAAAATTCTTTAAGATAATTAGATGGACTAATTACGAGTATGATGGTCGCTACTGAACTGGATTGGCGTGGAGATCAGCCGGCGTCTAGGGCGCCTCGACAAGTTCAGACTCGAACCATGCAGCCGTGACGTCACGACCCTATGCACCTATAGCGAATAAAATATAATATCAGAAATATATTTAATTCACACACACACACACACTCACACGCCTCTGCAGATATCTAATGAGAGAGAAAGAGAGCGAGATAGAAGTTCTTGTCCTCTCACTCGCACTTGCGCGCTCGGATTAGAATTCACGCTCAAACTTTTATGTTATACTAGGGGAAGCTACATGTACCCAGGGGATCTATACATAAAAACTATTTGGGGCCCGGAGAGCCCCCCCCCCCCCGAAACTCTCTGATTGACACTAAAAGTAAAAGTAAATTAACAAAAATCTAAAATAAAATATGTTTAAAATTTAATTTAAAATAGATTTTATTCTAATATTTTTATATCAATAAATACCGACATAATTTTATAAATTATTTTTTTTTACTTTAAATTACAGGGCAGGGTCAAGTATTGTAATCATGCATGAAAAAAGAGGGTTTTTTGATTCTTTTTTATTCGAAATATCTCAAAAACGGCTGAAACTATTTTGATTAAAAAAAATTGGGCATAGCCATGAAAACTACAAAAAAGCTCTAATAAGTGAACATCGAAAAAATTATATTTTTCGAGATAATAATTGTTTTGTCAAAATGTCTGTTAGTCTGTGCGTTACCAAATTTTTGTGGACGAACTAGCTCACAAACTAGTGTGAATATCAAAACCAAATTTCACACGTAGTTTTGGTGCATTGATAATAAGAGCTGGTTAGATTTTGGTGAATATCGACACAAAATTAAGGGAGGGGGTCAAAAAATGCAAATCTTGGCCCTTGTACTAAACTCAACCAAATTTTGTATACATAATCAGTGGACACCCAGAAGTCTAAAAATTCAAAAACGAACCATCAAAAATGAAAATCTTGCTCTTGTACCAAAGTCAACCAAATTTTGTATAAATAATCAGTGGGCCCCTAGAAGTCTAAAAATGTATAAACTAACCCCTACATGATTATAAATAATTTTATTAAATATTAAATATAAGAGAGGGGCCAGGCTGTATGGTAAAGTCAAGTGGATGGCCACATCAGAACGAGTCAATTTATTTTTTAATACTTTGGTGCATGCTTGTCTTTAATAAAATTATGCCTAAGAGCTCAAAACTTGAATGCTTAAATTTTTCCTTTAATTAAGAAAATAAGAAATAATTATACTTATGGAAAGTGGTGTAGGTTTTAGGTGAAACATGATGTTAGTTAATAGAGTAAAGGGTGTGTAGTTTCACAGTGAATGAAATAAAACTCAAAGAGGTTTATACAAACTCTATATATTTCGGATTATTAGTCCATCATCAGGAGTTTACAAGTTAACGGACTAATTAATGGACTAATAATCCGAAATATATTGAGTTTGTATAAACCTCTTTGAGTTTTATTTCATTCACTGTGAACTACACCCTTTACTCTATTAACTAAGATATAATTATATCAGAAGATATTTTCACGCACATACACAAAATCACCCAAGGGATGTTATTTTTAACAAATCATATTAATATTTATAATACATTTTCTTTAATATTAACAGACAAGAAAGTAAAATTCGAAATATTTATAAAATAAAAATTAATTTAATCGATTACTTACAATCAAATGCTTTGATAACCCTCATCCCTTTTTTAATTCACAAAATAGACTCTCGATGCATTATATTATTTGCTCTCTGTGATGGTTTTGATCTAAAGATGTTCTTTATTTGATATATATTTAATAAACCCATTTGTAATTTTTAAAAATAAAATTTATTTCAAAATAATTCCAACTGCCTGACGAAAATGTGAATTCATTTTAGAGATTTTGTTAGCGCCATTGTTAAGAAGGCGCCACCGCCGCTCCCAATTGTTAATCGATTTCAAATTCGAATTTGAATCTTGTTATCAAAGATACATAATCTACTATATAGTGTGCGAATGCGCATCACCAGTAATTTTCCAAAGGGGGGGGGGGGTCAATAAAACTTCAATATATATACAATTATCACTACTAAAGGACATTTGTGGCTTCCTCTGTAACTACCTACATACCTATCTATGTCCGTCCCACCAGGGGTTGGAAGGTGAGGTCCAGGAGAAAGGTGGAGGTCCAGGGCGTGAGTGGTCTAGGAGTGGGGGTCCAGGGGGCTACTAAATGGCATTTGTCTCTGTGCCTGTACCTATATCATCACATACTACTAAGCATTTATCCCTGTCTCTGTATATACCTATGTTTCTATGTTTGTATGCCCCCCCAAGGGTGGGGGGCGGGGTCCAAGGGGCTACTAAAGGGGATGTGTTCCTATTCCTGTACCTATAGCTATATATACCTATGTGGGGTTGGGAGGTGGGGTCCAGTGGTGAAGGTTTGGATCCAGGGAAAAGGTGGGGGTCCAGGGGATTCGGGGTTCATGGCTGGAGAGTCCAGAGGTAGATCTACTGGGTTGGAGGGTGATCAGAGGCTGGGGAGAAGTTCCGGGGTTGGGGAGAGGGTTGGTGGGATGGAGTGTGGTTGGAGATGGAGGAGAGGGAGTGTTCAAGTGACGGGGGTCCAGGGGGCAAAGCCCCTTGAATAGCAAGAGACCCACCGAAGGCGGGCCTTGCAGCTTGTATATATATATATATTAATACAAAAGAAGAAAAATAAATAGGTTGTATATTTAAAAAGTTAGATTAAAATAGGTTGTATATTTAAAAAGTTAGATTAAGAACAAAATTTTTCCTCTTTTAACATTTCAAAAAATCAGAGCTTTAAAACGGGAGTAGGGGCTTTGACCCTCCTCCTCCCCATTCCCTAGGGACACCCTTGAGTGTGCAGTTTTCTGCACATGCGAACGAGGCGAGCGTCTGGGGCCTCATAAATCAACGAGACCTCAAAATTCAGGTCTCAAAATAAAAAAGTATTTTATTTAAATATTATATTTTATTTTTTAATTATGGAATTTTTTGAGGTCTTTTGGACATGGTTGTTTACCTGGTGGATGGTAATATAGGATTTTTAGCATGAAAATTTTTTTCAAACTTTAATGTATAATGATGTATTTGTTGTACTTGTTGGTATTTGTTGTAAAGTTTGAAAAAATTTTCATGCTAAAAATCCTATATTACCATCCACCAGGTAAACAACCATGTCCAAAAGACCTCAAAAAAATGCCATCATTAAAGTATACATTTCTGGACACACTGGCATATTAGCAAGATGATCGCCATCTAAGTGCTCAAAACTTAATTATATTTTATAATAAACACAATTATTAATTTAGGAGTATTCCCTAAATTAAATTACACGTGTACTGTAGGGTGTAGGGTTATTGGAAATATTTATAGAGAGGCCTCAAAATTGAATTGCACCTGGTCCTAACCGAAAATAATTCAAATGAGCTAGCTAAAATTAGATAAACTAAATTAAGAATTTTCTATCAATTTTATATTCTATAAGTATTGAGTGAATTTTTATTATTTCACTTGAAAATATAAATTAAGTTTAATATTGGAATAAAAGGAGAAGTTATTTAATTTTTTTAAGCATTTTTATTATACATTCGATACCGGTGCAGAGAAATATTATTATTAGAGGGTGATATTGAAATAAAGTATATTTTTTAGACTACTTTATGAAAACTATTTTAAAAGCTAAAAATTGTGAGGTCAGGGTGGGTCAGCTGACTGAAATTTGTCTACGTATTCCATACCCCCCAGACCCTCCGGCAGGCGTAAATCACTTTCCAAGTTTTGACTCCCCTGGCTTAAGATCGTTCCGCCGTGCCTGGTCCAAATAGCCTCAAATTTTGGATGCACACGATTCAAGCAAAGTTATCAAAGAAAACACGTTCCATAAAATTCCTGTATGTCTGTCTGTCTGTTTTCTGTCGCGCACTTTTGTGTTCAGTGGGCATAAAAATGGCTGGAGATATTGTTATGAAATTTTGTATTTGGATCAAATGTCTTCTAACTTAAAATCTAAGCTATTTAATAGCGAGTTTTGAGGGGTCAATAATGGAAATTACAAAATAACCACTACACATAACAAATCTACTATTTTCCCTAAGACTAGAAATTACATAGTTTCAATAAATGAAAACATATATTATTTATTAAGTTTTATTTATATAAGGCAGCTGCCTCCCCCCCCCTGCCCATAGCTAGGCACGTCTTAGGAAAAAATAGTAGATTTACGGAGAACTTGGAAACCACTTTACATTAGCTGTCGAAAAGTTGTGCATTATGATGAGAATATTTCGGTGTAAGCTTTTATATAATTTATATCCTAAATGTTTTAATCTGAAATTTTATAATTAGTAGAGATTGTGGTGTTGGTGCAAGGTGAAACATCTTTAATAAAGATAAGAGTAAATAAACATTATATTTAATATTGATTTACTATGAGTTAAGGATACTAGGTCACTTATTTCACATTTAAATTAACTCTAGTAAATCAATTAAAATGGTACACCCATTTTCGCACATTGTTGAACAAAGAATCAAATTTAGAAGTATGTTTTTTTTATGCATAGTAGAGTTAATAAATCTTAAATCTTAACTTTTTCATAATTTATCAATTTAATACCTTAAAAATAGGAAAGGGATTAACCAGACAAGCCAAATATAGAATAAATTTCGTAAAAATTAGTTTATTTTTCATATTTAAAGAGAAGTCGGCCAAAGCCGGGATTATCGAAAGTCATTCGTGGTATATGAGCTTTAAGGCCCAGTTCTGAATACAGTCAGGGGAGTGAGAATAGACAGGGTTCAAACACCCTCATTTAACAAAATAGAACATTATGATTGGCGATGTCCCTTAGAAGGGGTAGAAAACGAAGAATCGTATGAAACGTAGCCTCCACCCGCCGAGGAGACACGATTGGAAATGCATAAAAGGACCAACACGAAGAAATAGTCTCTCTCTATATTATTCTCTCTATATTATTCTCTCTATATTATTCTCTCTATATTATTCTCTCTATATTATACACTCACTCTCTATATTATTCTCTCTACATTATACCTCTATATTCTCCCCATCTATCTATCTTATATTACTCTACCACGCTCTTATCATTGAAATTATCACTCGGCATCTATACACCTCATTTACACTGCTATTATCAAATATTCACGGCGCCTGCATCATTTCGATATCACGAGCATATTTCTTCTTCCTGGAGCCGTTTTGCGGGCATTCACATTCATCCACTTGCTAGCCCCTTTGATCGGCACTTATATCATTGGCCCGATAGCAAATTGAACAGCACGGGCAAGAATATCTGTCCGGCACTCGTGAAGACACCACGGAAGCTTACAAAAAGGCGAGACTCCTGGAACCTTACGTACTCTTCGACGTGGCAGTCTACGGAACCGGAGCGAGAGGTGGCCACGGCACAGCTAGCGCTGCTTGAATTATTTGAACCGGTCAGCGCCTTCGAGAGCAAACGTAAATAATCATAATTTCTTTGAACGATCTCCGTTCACCCATTAAAGCCATCAAATTAATCAATTCTTGCTGACTGTTAAATTCACAAAGGACCTTAATAAATCATATATTGTAAATTATATTCTTGGTTATCACTTACTGTTAAGAAAATTCCCCCATTCTCCTTTGCAGCTAGAATTCATTCAATTATTTTTATTTTATTTTTGCCTATTTAAAATTATTTTTTTTTATTTTTTTTGTAAATTCATTTCATAAGATTAACTTCAGTAACGTAGAATTTGAAAAATAAGAGTAAATTCAGTAGTTTATCAAACTAGTACAACGAGATACACTGAGTTACACACCACCACCACGTCTATAAAGGTTAGTATTCTCACACTCAATATTAAATATATTATTTATTTACTCTTATCTTTCTGAAATTTTATTACTGATAAACAACTGAATCACCAAAACATAAAATCTTTGAAAATCTTAATCAAAAGACACAGCTATTAATTTACTACCAATAAATAAAAATATTTTCTAATTTTCTGAAAATATTATTTAAAACTTATTCAATTTTATTCTTAAAAAATAGAAATATAAGAAAACTCACATTGAAAAAAATGCGAGACAGAAGCCTTGGCGATTACAGGATTGCATTTCTCTGGTTGATACCGATTCTCTTGCTGCAAAATAGAATTAGAATTAACAAATATGTAGTTAGAAAAAATATCTATTTTAATAATGATATGTTCTACCAGTTATAGTAAAATTAATAAAATTCCCTTGTCTTTTCTAAAACATTTCAGAAACTAAAAAGCCTTCAAGGAATGATCGATACCAAATCATCGATCTGTTAAAATGAATTATTTTTAAAATCTAATTTAAGCTTTGAGTTGATATTATCTATAATCATTTAAGAAATTTGACACTTTGTTGAAAATAATACGGAATTACCAGAAGATTCAAAAGATTACCAGGAGCTTCGAGAAAAAAAAACTATTTACATAATTATATCAAATGAAGACAGTTTTTTATAGTAGGTAATATTTATAATATTATTCTAGTATTATAATAATAGAGATGTACGTATGCAAGGAGTGGGAGATCCATTCAGAGGGCAGAATTGTTGATCAAATTTTTTCTGGTGACAATTTTCAAAAAAATTTGAAACAGAATTGACAATATTTTATTAATAAAACTTAGGGAACGCGGTTATGACTTTATAGGGGGCCGATCATAAATTATGTGACATAGTAAGGGACTAGGGGGCATCTCAGATTTTATGACAAAAAAAATTTAAGAGGGAGATAAATTCGACCTAATTTATCGCGCGGAGATTATTTACCACTGCTCAAGGAAGCCACTTAAAAAACCTACTGTCAAAGTCCCGGAGTTATTTCTAACTTTCTGAAATTTGGCTCATGGCCTGATTTCCGGCTTCTTTCCTTCCTAGCACGCTGTTCTTTTAACGATGGAGGAAGCCAGCCCATACAGGCCTTTAGGGGATGGACCTTCCTGGTCTGTTTGATCGTATCCTTCTCACATCAATATCATTTAAAAAAAAATATGACAGGAGGGGCCCGAGATCTAAAAAATTGTGATGCACACGAAAGTTAAATTAAAAATTTTTTAACGACTTTCCAATGTATTCTTTAAGATTTCAGGTTTATTATTATACAGCAACCTTAAAATGTTGGTAAAATAAAAAATTTCTACAATTATTAAATTATAGGGTATAAAAGTGATAGTGTACACGATGTACTATTCACAATACAGGGGGGAATGAAAATGTGACACAGGGGGAGGGGGTCGAAAATTTTGAAATTCGTGTGACGTAATTTATGGGTGGCTCCTAAACATTTTTAAATTACTAATGAGGTTGGAGTTGAGCGTAAAATAAGTGCTCCTCACTGAAAAGCCGAAACACCGCGAGCTCCAACTTGTTATACAATATTTACATTAAATTTTTTCTACACACGCACTCACGGACTATATAAGGAGAGGTGAAAAGCTTCGGGAAAATTTATAGCCCAGGGTTTCTCACGAACTCTTAACAAGGGTACACACACCGTCACACACACACACGCTGAAGGGCACTGCCCCACGCGCGCCGCCCGCCAACACTTATTGATAAATCAATAAAAAATGAGCCGTTTATTTTGAAAGTGTGGCGCTCTGGTCAAACGTTAGCAAAATGTATTCGGCATTCCCCCCCCGGTTTAAAAAGCTTAGGGCCGGTTTGTATGTCACGAGGCACTGAAAGTTCCTGTCATCTGATTGGCCACTCCAGCCCCTCCATTTACCATCTACCCTTGGTTAGTGGTAAAAAAGCATTTTACTTTTGCGACATACAACCGGCACTTAGTCATAGATGGCTTCTTTTCATGTTTATAATATCACAGTCAGTCACCCTAATGAATTTGTCAAAATAAATATATCAAAATATATATAAATGTTTTGTTTTGTTAAGGTAGTTGTTCTCACGTCAATACTAGCAAAAAGTTAATGCTAGAATATATAGAACAGACAATAAGGATTCATAAGCTTAAAACTTTTTGCTGTTTATGTACCCGCTACTAGCCAATCCCTGTGCTCGTTTGACAAATCTGGTAACATTGTCCGATCTTGTATATATTTTATCATAGAAATTTCAGATAAAGTACATTATAAAGGGAGATTTATAAAACAAAAAGTTCTTAATAAATGATTGAATGGCTGAAGCGAAAAAACGTCAAGAAAAGTATTAAAGTTAACCCACTATTTAGGTTAAATAAATGCGTTGTTGACAGCTTGTTTTTAGAGTAAATCTTTCATTATTTATTCATTATAATTTCAGAAACTCTGTTGCAACTATGAATTAAAATTTTCTTAAAAAATGTATTAGTTATTGATAGCGTTTTTCTTCAGGAGACGGACTGGTATAAATATGCAATTGGATTTTGATGAAGGCAGTCCACGGTGGTTGTAAAAAATAAGACTATAATGGTTTTATTATTTTACATTTATTTGTTAAACCGACGTTTCGGAGATTTATTCTCTCCTTCTTCAGGGTCTATATAATTGAGGGGAAGACGAACATTCTTTTTTTTTCTTTTAAAAACATAGTTCGAAACGTCATTAATATATTTACATATTATTCATTTTTTTTTAATTAAATTCGTCACATGAGTTTTAAATTATTAATTATGCCATCCCAGCAAATACTCAGGTCCATCACGTCGGATCTGTAATTTACTGCGCGCGATAAGAGATTTTTAATTGCAATCATTTCCAGGATTTTTCGTTTAAAATAATTATTTTCCTGGAAAATGATATTAAATTCGTTGAAATTGAATTTGTGATTTTTTTCTTGGGCGTGAATCGCGAGGGCTGTATTATTTTTATTAGTTTTTGAGATGGACAGTTCGTGTTCACGTAATCTCTCACTTGCTACGTGAACACGAACTGTCCATCTCAAAAACTAATAAAAATAATACAGCCCGCATTCAGCCCAAGAAAAAATCACAAATTCAATTTCAACGAATTTAAAGAACTTTGTATATAATTTTGTAAAATTCTTGGACTGATGATGACCATATTTATAAATGTGTTAAATAATTGTAATATAAAAAAAAAAACAACAACTATACCGATATGCGCAACGATATTCTGAGCATCCAATGATTGGTGGTGACATGTTATACATTCATGAACAGTCAGCTTTTTTCTATTCGAGATGAAAAAATGTTATAATGTTTTTTTGGCATTGTCAAAGGAGACAGGAAGTAATTATGATTTGAACTACTTTCATTGACTTTTTGTTGTAAGTAGATTTATGATTCTTATTTTTATTTTGTGTATATTATTTTGTTTTTTATATTATGAATGACATGTGAAAATCCCAATACTAATTAATGTTCGTCTTCCCCTCAATTATATAGACCCTGAAGAAGGAGAGAATAAATCTCCGAAACGTCGGTTTAACAAATAAATGTAAAATAATAAAACCATTATAGTCTTATTTTTTACAACCACCGTGGACTGCCTTCATCAACATCCAATTGCGTATTAGTTATTGTTTAATGTTGGTTTAGTTTTTTATAACAATGGTAAGAAGAGTTTCTTAATTATAATTAAATATGTATGTAAACTTTCCGATATTCTGTATAGTGCAATGTATAAGTCTGGAAAACTCTATCTTCGGAATTTAATATCTCCGGAACTATATTGTTCATAAATTTCGTTTTGCCACCAATCGATGGAGAAGTATTTAAATAAGAATCTATCCAAATTTCAAAAAAATCCTAAAAAACCCATAAGGTAAAACAACTACCTTAAGGGAGAATGGTGTGGGTTCTTGGTGAAATATTTTAAATAAAGTAAAGCAAATTTTGAAAAATTTAAGAAACTTTATAAAATTTTAAAATATAAAATACAATAAAGTTTAGCGAAAGCGGTGTTGGTTTATAGTGAAACATATTAAACACAGGAATTATTTAACGGATTATAGTGGTGTTTCACAAAGTGGAAATAAAATTAAAAAAATTAAAAAATCTTTTAAATTATTTTGGAGATTTTTTTATTTATCTCATATACATATTTCGGTCTATGAACCCTTCATCAAGAGGTTTAACAAAAAACTAATAATTTAAAAGATTTTTTTAATTTTTTTAATTTTATTTCCACTTTGTGAAACACTACTATAATCCGTTAAATAATTCCTGTGTATAAAATACAAGGTAGGTTTCACAAAAATAAAAGACAATATGCTTGTTTAGCACGACTTTTGATTTGGTTAAATTAATAGGTAACTAAGAATTTATAGAAAACAATTTTTTTATAATCAGGAACGAGGCTTTTTGAATCACAGTAGGAAAATCGAGTCCTTATAGAATGATGGTTATTTTTTCTTTTTTTTTCAATAAAAAATTTTCATCAGGGTTTATAATTTAATATTATTTGAAACAAGAGACGTTTCGGCATTAACTCAATGCCATCTTCAGTCTATAAAAATATTTAACAATATATCACATTACATTTCACAATTAATATATTACAATTCACAAAGATAATATTTAACTAATGATCTTACCTATGTTAAAAAATAAGAATTCATTATATTTCCTTCACAGAGGCAAAATGAAAAATTACATTAAATATAAGGCCAAAGGCCTTTTTTAAATTTTACATTTCTGAGTTTCCTTAAGTGAATTAACTCACTGTTTGAAATGCGTGTTGACCTGAGTAATTTAATTTCTTTTCATTTTGCCTCTGTGAAGGAAATATAATGATTTCTTATTTTTTAACATAGGTGAAGACCATTGGTTAAATATTATCTTTGTGAATTGTGATATACCTAGATTTAATTGTGAAATGTAATGTGATATATTGTTAAATGTTTTTATAGACTGAAGATGGCATTGAGTTAATGCCGAAACGTCTCTTGTTTCAAATAAAATAAAATTATAAACCCTGATGAAAATTTTTTATTGAATAAAAGAAAAAATAACCATCATTCTATAAGGACTCGATCTTCCTACTGTGATTCAAAAAGCCTCGTTCCTGATTATAAAAAATATTATAAGAATCAAATAATTACTATTCCTGAGTGAAAACAATTTTGTCGAGAACGATAATGATAAATGCTAAATGTAGATTGTGCCAGATTTGCCCATGCCCGCATGCGCCCTAGAATCGGCTTCGGTGCGGAAATTACAATCGCAAAATTTAGAGCTAGTAATATTAAACATCCTTTAAGGGCTTACGTGTGTGAACAGGTTTGCAGAAAAAACAAGTCCGGACAGGCAAGAGAGCAAAAAGACTGAGCGTGTGCTAGGCCCTTCAAACTAATAGGGAATAGGCAAAGGACTCATTTAAAATACATGCAAATTAATATTAAAACTTATTAAGTTAATAAGAAAAAAATTATGTCTAAAGCTGAGGATTGAAATGGAAGGCAGCCCAGGGAATAAATAAAAAGATTATTTCCAATAAAAGGCTATTTATTGGAAAATTTTACTATTAGCAATTTTTTTTAATTTTTTTAAACCGGACGATACGGAGGATCTTCTCTCCTTCTTCAGGGTTTAAAAGGGTAAATGAAAGAGGAGCCAGGAAGAAAAAATACTACATGCTTCCTGCATTGAATCTTTTAAGCCCTGAGAAAAGATGAAGAAGGATCTTATATACTATATTTATTATATATTTTAAGAGAGAGAGAGGAAATCGGTGAATTTAAATCAAAATATAAAAATGTAAGGTTAGAAATCGATTTATTTGAACCATTACGCATAAGAGATATTAAAGTGTTACATAGATTAATGAAATGGGAGGCTAACCTTAGAATTTTCATCTTTTCATGCCGACAAATTTTATAGAATTTCACTTCAAATGATTAATTAGTTATAAAATTTCAAATATAACACTTTTTTAAAAAATAACCATCACAAATTTGTATTGAAAATTGGTGAAAATTGCGTTTAGACGGGGAGAGATGTTAATAGCTATCGGCTCGGAGCCCGGACTATAGGCTAGCTCGATCGCCGGCACGCGGGATTCGGATGCCCAATCAAAGAGGGTCTAGTGGGTTTAGTATTGGATAGATTTTGGAAACGAGTCTCGACTATTAACACTAGGCGGAATGACGTCATAATATCATCTAATATATTATATCTACTCTTATTAAACGAGCAAAAATTGTATATTTATTTAAATATATATTTATTTATTTATATATATATATATTTATTTATTTATATATATATATTTGTATCTTGGTTCTATTTTGAAAACGGCCCTACCGATTTTGATAAAACAAAATCTATTAACAAGTTTTGAGGATGAGAAAACGATCTGGCTAGGTCTGGACCTCATCAAAATTCATCTTAATTAATATAATTATTGATAGATGAAAATCTCAATAAAAAAATAATTTGCCGCATGTCAGATTAAAACCTGAGACCTAGACTTTACCAGTATACCATAGAACTATTTTAAAAATCTTTGCTTTTTACTTTTACTAAAATGAATATTTTTGAACTAGACTTATTTATTATAAGTGTGGAAATAATTGAATATATTATATATAGCTATGTATTTTATAAATAGAATTTATTGGATAAATTGGGGCGCAGCAAATTTGAAATATGTATAATTGAATTAAGGTGAAAGAAAGACAACAATTATATACTATATATATTTGTATTTTTTTTAATTTGAAAAAGGCTCTCAAATAAACATCGACCTTTTTATCAGAATTTTAAATTAAAAATAATATTAAAATAAAGCTTTTAACTGAAGAAAAAAGTTACCGAGCATCGCTCGGTGCCTCCAGGTAGTAGAATATGATATTTAAAACAAAAAATTACCTACACTTTTAAATGGAGGCGTGAATAGCTGTCAGGGGGAGGGGGTCTGCAATGAGAAGAAGTTTCCAAAAAATTAAAATTATTTTATTAAAAATCCTAATTGAACCATGGGTGTTTTCCACGAAGAGTAAAAAATTATGAAGAATAAACTTATAGATTAAACATGACATATACCTACCTAGGGTGGTCCTTATTTTGGGTATTTTCGAATTTTTACGCGAACAAGGTCTAATATGATTCGAAATAAATAAAAAAATATCCCGCAGTTTCAAGTCTTTATCTCAATTATAACCTGCGAACCCAGCGATGTAAGTTTCTCATCTAAATAACATGGGGTTTTTGCCATTGAAAGATCAATTTTTATTCCGGCCAAAGTAATGGTTCAAAAAATTTGAATATCTGTAGACTTTATCCTTACAATAGTATCTATCTCTCAGAATTATTATAGATTTTTAACTATTATAATTTTGGAGTCTATAACTTACTAACACTAAGATATAGCAGTATTTTAACTAGCTGTAACTCCAAAATTAATAATAGGTAAAAATCTGTACTAATTCTTAGTGGATAGCTAGTATTATAAGGATAAAGTCTACAGATTTCAAATTTTTTAACTATTACTTTGGCCGGAATAAAAATTGATATTTCATGCCAAAAACCCCATGTTATATAGATGGAGAAACTTACATCGCTGGGGGCACAGGTTCTAGTTGAGATAGAGACTTGAAACTTCGGGGATATATTTTACTTTATCCAATGCAAAGCATGGGTAAAGTATTGTAATCGCTCTCGGGGCAAGCGTGGCTTCAAAGGGTCCTCAGGTAAAAACTACGGAACCCATGGACTCAATTAAAGTCACAAATTGTAGCATTCAATTAGGTTGAATTTTAGCACGTGACGGTTTTGCCAAAAAATTACAAGGGGTCTCGTCGAGAGGCCAAAAAGTGCGATTTTTTCATTTAGCGCGTGCGGATGGATGGATGGATGTATGGATGGATGGATGTATGTTATCGTTTTTTTGGCCCACGATTTTTTTCCACACCGTTGCACCGATTGAAATGAAATTAAAAACCTAGCATTCTTTTAACAAAATGAAGCGCTGATTAGTTTTTGGTACATATCGGTCCACAAACATTAGTACTTTATTTCAGTACTTTTTTAGTTTTTTCTAAATATCTTGAAAATGACTTAACCAATTTTGATGAAATTTAATATCCTAATTAAGTACCTTGGGGACCACAAAAAAGGTTAAATAAAGTTTTTAGTAAAATTATATTTTAAAGTACTTTACTCTAGAACATATTAATATTTCAAATGAATTTGGATAAAGTTTAGCAACGATCCGTTTCAGTTTATTTTTTATTTATTTCGAACCATATGAGCCCTTGTCCGCGTAAAAATTTCAAAATACCCAAAATAAGGAGCACCCTAATACCTTTATATTTTATTTTGTTAAAAAGATAAGAACACTCGGACACTCGAGGTAGCTGAGGTTCAAACTTTTTAATATTATTATTATTTTAATAAATCAGAACATGTGGTTTGTCCCTTTTTCCTAAATCATTTAGCTTACTCTAAATATAAATGTAAATACATTAAAATCTTATATACATATAAGTAACATATTATGCACAACGACTCTCACACACACACAATCACAAATTATCTCTTTGTTAAGGCGAATAATATATTTTATAAATCATTATTATTTGCAAAATTATTTACTGAGCATTAACAGACACACTGGTAAAGCTTTAAATGTAAAATAAAATAATAATTTTAAATTTTTACTAACCAAAAAATGCATTGATGAATTCGTTCTCTTTGTGGAAATATTAATACTTGATTAAGTCTGATTTTTTCTTATTTCTGCATCGAGTAGAAGTCCCATTGGATTCCTTGATGGATATTTTTTAAGCTCACTTGAAATTTCTATAATAAAAGAAGAAATATATATATAATTCATGATAAATTGAACTTTAAGCAAATAAGAGAACCAATGGCAGACATTGCAGCGTTGAATTAGAGAGAGTCGTCTTCGATGCATTGTTATCTAATTCAATTGTTATTCAAATTCAAATTTAAATATTACCTAATATTATAGGAAAACATATATGTTTAAATTTAGCTAGTGTCTAAGCCAGTGGTTTTTAATCTTTTCAAGCTGCGACCCAAATTTGAGAAATTTGTTGATGTCGAGACCCCCCCCCCCCCCCCCGTCTCGGCATGTGATTATTAGGTCTCCAAAATGTTTAGAATTGTAATATTTTGTCCCCTCTTTCGCCCCCACGCACTCATTTTGGCTATTGATTATTACAGCATACATTTTATATAGTCTTAAAAACTAACATTACAAAATTTGATCTATATCGGAGAGAGTATTAATTTTTTGCCCCCACTCACATTTTGGGAAGTTGAAATTATTTTTTAGATATTTGCAAATAAATAACTCTCAGTTTTCTAAAGAGTAAATGTACAAAAAGCTAAAAATTTCTATATTCCCCCCCCCCTTTTTGCCCCCACACAGTCAATTTTGATAGTTGATTTTTACAAGAATAATTTCTTAAAGTAATAAAGAATAACTCAACAAAATTTGATCAAGATCGGAGAGAGTTTTAATTTTTGCCCCTACTCGCACTGTGTGCGGTTGCTATAGATTACATAACTGACTAAAAACATAAATGTGAAAAAGGGGCTAAGTTCGGTACAAACGTCATCGCCGACAAAAGGGTTGAGATCTAAACGGATACCAAGTTCCATAGCAGTTGATTAAATCATAGCTATAGGGTTCTTCAATTGATTTAAAATAAAATTTGTTACATTCTTTGATATTGAATTTATAACTTGGCAAGTTTTATATGCAACTAAATTAGTATAATGAACTATAAAATAGAACAACTAACAAAGCTAAATTTTAATCTTGTATTAAATATCATCACCTTAAACGTAAGTTATTGACTATTATAACTTGGCAAGTTATAAATTCAATATCAAAGAACGTAACACATTTTCTTTTAAATCAATTGAACAACGTTGTACATCCCTATAGCTATGATTTAACCAACTGCTATGGAACTTGGTACCCGTTTAGATCACATATGTTTTATCTTTTAATTTATCTAAATAATTACATTTAAACATTTATATTAATAATGATTAAATATTTCTCATAAAATATCTGTTAGAAGGCCTGTCGGTTTTTCAAAAATTTCATCCCTTTATTTCGGACCCCGAAGAAGAGAAAGTTTCGGTTTTTCAATTTTCTCCTTTATTAATGTTCCAAGCTTTACCAGTGGGTATGCCAATTTCAGAATTTTAGCTTGATTGTATTTTCACCGAGGGGTGAACCGCCACCTAAAATCGTGTACACCTACTTCCACTTCCGCTTATATTTCCAAGTAGAAGACAATAAATGACAATAGATTATCTAATGAATTCCAAAGTAATTCCAAATAATTCCAAAGACGGTATACACCTAATTCCAATCGGGGTTCACCTTTCGATTTTCACTATAATGTTAATTAAGCCTATACTAAATTTCACCCCTTCATTTTAGATTCTGAAAAAGGGAAAGTTCACTTTTCGATTTTTTCTTTAATTGTAGCCCAACCTCTACCAGTATGCCATATTTCAGCATTCTAGGATCAGCGGAAGTACTTTAGGTTTTTGATATGTCACTGAGTCAGTGTTAAAAATGGCACTTTTCAGAGCTTAATAACCCAAGAACTATAATAGATTTATTCATGAAATTTGGGATTCTAGGTTTTCTAGTGGGCCTTATTAGGCATGCAAAATTTCAAGTGAGTAAGTCTAATAGTTTTTGAGTTGTGGGGGGGGGGCGGAAGTAGCTCGAAATGGTTCGTGTAAATATACACATGGCCGGTGTTCCGCCTGTTTTACCGAACTTGGCTGACACACTACCGTGTGTCTAGATTATGTTCCAATTTTCTAAGATTCAACACCCCTCCGCGCTTAAACTGGATACTAATCGAACAAACGCATTCGCCAATTCATTTATCCCTATGACATCTAGAGACTGGAACTCTCTTCCCCCGACCGTCTTTCCAGCAAATTATAACCTTCAATCTTTCAAGATCAGCATCCACAGATACCTTCGACTCCTACCCAATCCCTAAATCTCTTCTTATCATCACGATACAAGGGTCCACCGCGGAACTACAGAGGTTGTACCTTCTTGGTGCAACTTCTTCTTGTATCAATATCATTAAAAAAAAAAAAATTCAGTCGTGTTGCTACCATTTCATTGGAAGGATGATTGGAGAGCCTAAAGGGGGTTAGTGGATGCTGAGACTTTTTAATAAGGCAAGAAAGATTTATGGGATTCCCAGTAAAGTCAACTAATAAATTAAATTATTGTGATTGATTATGTTATGTCATACAGAATGGAATTCCCAAGAAGGAAATTCCTTGCGTTTTCTCCACGTGTTGTGGCGTGAATGAGGTGTTTATAAAATAACCAATAATTTCTATGCGATTTCTCACTTAATGATTTTTTGTTGAGTGTCTGGCTGTCTGTCTATCTCTTCTTGGGTTCTTCGGCTCTTCGGCTCCGTCCCTCAGCCAAGCATGATCCAAAAACCTATCGTTAGCAATCTGATCTGAATATTGTGAGTTGCGAAATTTAATGCGAACACTTGCATGCGATAAATATAGTCCCATCTCTTGCCAATGGCTTGCAACGAAATTAAACGAGTTTTGCTGTCAGAATAATATATATCTACCTATATACAATTCAGACTATAGAGCTTTCTTAAAAAAAGTAAAGGAGAGAAAGAAAGGACTTGATGACAAATAGCTATTAGATGGGATATAAAGCGAAACGGAGAGCTTTTATTTTCTTAACTTGTCACCTCAGTTTTATCAGTGAACTTAGAACTCGACATCTTGATTGAATCTCTGGTTGTTTCTCGGATCATCTCTTACTTAACGTTTAGGTATATACAACACAACTTAAACTATATACTGTTAAGTGGAAATCAATTATTTACAATATAAAATCATCCTCCGTGTAGTTATAATAAATTAATCTCAATGAAAATCATTTATTTTTAGTTAACATTTAGACCAGGGGTTCCCAAACTTTTCCCGAGTTGCGGTGCTCTTTTCAAATAAAATTTTTCCATGGCTCCCTATTTATTAATATTTATTTGGCCATGCAGGAGTGGCCCTCCTATTAAAACAGAGAATTATTTAGAAAATTGAGTCTCAAAGTGGTGGTGGTTTACATTTCTCTCTCTCTTCTTTTACAGTAATCGAATGTTTCCTACATTTGATTCAATCGCGAATCAAATGTAGGTGATTTTTGTCAAATATTGAGTGAAAATAATATCTGAGCTGGTGATCCATCCAAAGTGTGATTCGGGCTAAACGCAAAATGACGTTGGATTGTAGCTAAATGGATCACATCTTTTTCTCTCTTGGTCCAGATTTAAGACTCCGCAGACTCCAATGGCTTCATCAGTAGTAGTCTCGCGATATATATCTTTTTCAAAAAAGCTCGGTCAAAACAATTATCCTTAATATATCAATTATTCTTTGATATATTAATGAGAAAAATTATAAATTTATTTGCAGTAGACGCATGTTATCTTAGAATTTTATACATATTGTCAAAATTAATAAAAACAATAAAAAACTAATAATATTTACAAAATAAAAAGAATGAACCCAAAAGTACGATCAAAAACAAAAAACAATTAATATAAACCAAAAATATGTACAAAAACAATAGTCAAATAAAAACAAAAAGTCGGGGGTTGGGTTAGACTAGGGGTAGTTTGTCAGCCTGCAAACCAAGTGGACCCGGGTTCAAATCCGACTCGAGGCATCCGGCTAAAATCTGACCCCGGGATAGAGACAAATTGTAAAAAATTGAGTAGTATCGAAAATTGGCTTATGGCTAGAAAGGCCGAAAAGCTAAAAAAAAGTCAAAAATTAAAATTATAAAATAAAAATAAAAATAAAAATATGTACAGGAATAAAAAATAAATAAATAAAATAAAATAAAATAATAAAAAATATGTACAATAAAATTTCTTAGAGATGGTCATTGAGTGTAGTAAAAGTGAAGTGAAACTAAAAGTACATATATCAAAACAAATACCGTATTTGGCCTCTCTAAACACTCGTGTATTAGAATTGATAAAAATATATTGTAAATTAATCATTTATTTTTCTATGAAAATCAAAAATTCAGACCACAGGGGCCCTTTGTATACATATCAGATTTTTTCGAGGGTGTCAAAGTTAAATTTTTTCGCTTTATATCAAAACAAATACCGTATTTCGTCTCTCTAAATATTCTTGTTAAATTGAAAGTTTTTGTGCCGAAAGTAGCAGAATTTGTATATATTGAAGGAGACAATAAAAGAGTGTGTCTTCTGCTGGAATTATAAATTCTATTTATTTATAACGAGACTATAGTTTCGAGGGCTTTGCTCTCTTCATCAGTCTATTACAATGGATTGACAGGAATTAATTTATGAATGATAAATAAAATTTATCTATAGTCTCGTTATGAATAAATAAAATTTATAATTCCAGCAGAAGACACACTCTTTTATTGTCTCCTTCAATTATCCTTGTATTAGAATCGATAAAAATATCTTGGAAATTAATATTTTATTTTTCTATGAAAATAAAAAATTCAGACCACAGGGGGGACCATTTGTATATATTTCAGATTTTTTCGAGGGTGCAAATGTTACATTTTTTCGGTTTATGTATGTCTAATCGGAAAAAAGAGATTAAAATGAATAATAAAAAAAAAATATATTTTCTCAATTTGTTTTTTGTCTAGTTAGGTCAAATGTCTTGTTTCAATTAATTTATTAAGTTAGCGGCACACCTGTAAAGAGGCCGCGGCGCACAGTTTGGGACCTATGATTTAGACATTTTTTTGTAATGTTTTTGATACAAGAAGAAATTGCACCAAAACGTTACAAGACCGGAATGGATCCTTGCTTCGTGAAAATAAGAAAAAATTTGGGTCGAAGTTGAAGGTATCTGTAAATGTGGGTCTTGAAAGATGCAGCTAGAAAGACGGACTGGAGAAGTGAGTTCCAGTTTCTAGAAGCCATAGGGATAAACGAATTGTAAAATGTGTTTTTTCGTTTGGTATCTAATTTAATCGTCAAGTGGTGTTAAATATTTGAAAATCGTTTATTTCGTGCAAATTAAACTTTAAGAAGACCTATCGATTACGATTTTAGACTTTAGATTTTGATATATGACTTAGTTCTCTTATTGGGTAAGAGTCACTTAAATAAAAATAAATAAACTTTTAGAACTCGAAATTTGGATGTAACATGTGTCATTAATATAGTAAAAAAAATTTGAAAACATTTTTGAAACTTTTTAAAATTTAAAATATAAAATACTAGGTAGGTTGCATAAAATAGATGTCTCTTTGAAGTCTGCTGGGTAAACAAAAAGCTATCTTGTGAATTTGAAGCTTTTTGGTAGGTTTTTATTAGTTCTTTTTTTGCCTCTTTTGGGGAAGGGGTTTGTTAACTCTTCTTTCCATTTAGAGATAGGAAAAGCAAGGGTTGGTTTTGAAATTAGGCTGGAATAAGGAAATCTCTGCGTTATTAAGGTAAATATTTTGTTTATTTTTAAAATATTTTTTTTAGATATTATGGTTAAAAGGGATAGTCAATCCAGAGTTGGGACTAGAAGTATAGGTGTTGAAACCAGTTGTGGAATTTTTCTTATAAGGATGATTCAGATGGTTATATAGATAATAAGGATATAGGGAGAATGGTATTTATTTAAATACAGTCTGATTCCTACAAGTTAGTTAATTCAGATATTAATATGTAGGTTTGCATTCATTTGTAGGATCTGGAATTGATTTCTGAAAGTCTGTCTATTTATTACTACTTGGGATTATAGTCTTCGGCCTCCTATGATTAAATCAATTATAAATTTTGTCAAGTCCTAAAGTCCTAGAATTGTAAAAAAATTTATTTAGTTCTCACAAGCAGAGATTAGCTGAGGTAGAGAGAGGTCATACCATACGTGTTAAGGTTTGACCAGGTTTCCCTAACGACTTATGGCAAATGCCGGGATGGCTAATGCGTCGCTTGCTCCTGGTATCGGGTTTTTCCGCGGAATTTTTAAATTACTTTTTGTCTTTTGATGGAAATCTATGGTCATGTTATTTGTTAATGAGCATACATTTCTATTTTTTTCTTTTTCTTTTTTTTACTTGTTTATTATTTGTTAAATTGTTGAAATTAATTTGTATTGATGTTTGTTAATGTATTGTATTGATGTTTGGAGGACCTAGCCACCGAGGACTTGTGCCTCTAAGCAGGTCGAGGAATAAAGTTATTTATTTATTTATAAAAATACTACCTAGTATTTTATATTTTTAATTTTAAAAGGTTTCAAAAGAAAATTTCAAAATTTCTTTACTTTATTTAAAATGTTTCACCAAGAACTCACACCATTCTCCCTTAACAAAAAAAAATAAATTAAAAAAAATGTCATTGAGTTGGCCTAGCGCCTGGCTTGAAGAGAACGCAACCAGCCATTCCTTAATGATCTGTTTCATTATAAAAACGAAGTGTTTCCGAAATACGGGCATGGTTTAAATTTAAAGGTAATTTTAACAAATACATCTAGTAGCTGTGAATTGATGAGATTAAGATAATATTTTTCTGATCTTGTTTTGACTATCCTAAAGAACCTATAAAATAACAATCAAGATTTGGAAAATTTCAATTTTCTTAGATATCGTACAAAAAAAACTTTTATTTAAAATTTAATATATATGATGGTGCAAGGGAAAATAGCCATTATCTTCACAGACCAGTTTTTTCTAGGAAGGGGAAAAATGTGAAATACTACATAATATACAGGGTGATTCACGGTCAATGGACCGTTAGACGTTTATGGAAAACGGAACGCATGATTTTTCTGAAAATTTAGCACCTTACATTTTCTTAACTGTTCTATAGATCTAAAATATTTTCAGCATTGCGACGTTTCGGCTTCATGGAAAGTCGTAATTTTTTAAATGGAACAACCCATATATTAGCGAAGAAGCCAACTAAACATATAATCCAAGTTTCTTATACAATAAGCTTCTCAAAGAAGCTTCTTTTTTTCTTTAGAATCTTAATTTATTATTTTTGTTTTATCTAGGTGTCTTCTAATATTCTTCTCCCTGTTGAATGGAAGCAAATGCTTGCTTCCCTGACTGGGAGGGTTTTTTTACGGAGTGAGCTTGTTAGCCTCACGTCCAACCTCTTTTAGTCGCCTTTTACGACAAGCAGTGGATACTATGGACCTATTCTACCCCCGGTCCATAGGGGTCTCAGTGTGCAATACTTTTGTTTTACAATTAGCAGTTATTGGTAGAAAGTCGGGAAATTTCATAAATCAACTGGTGTGGTCACCATACGACTTTCACATTCCCCCTTATTTTAAATCCTGTTAACACTACTAATTTACCCCCCTTCCTTTATTTTTGAACCCTTTTTGGACTCCGGGCATCGATGGAAGTTGCAAAATTATATTAACTTTCATCTTTGAGATAGAAACTCTCAATGTGTCTGGATCTAGGCAGGCTATCGCAATACTTCACATTACGATATTCTATCTATATAAATAAAAATGTAATGTTACGCTTAAGTGATACGTTGAAGGATCTCCGAAAGTTCTTCACCGTTTTCTTTGAAATTGTCACACAACATTCCATTCAAATACACGAGTGTTTTTATATATAGTGTTTTTTATAGATATCACAGCTGTGACATGTAAAAAATATTTTTTTCGAGGAAACAACGCCAGCGCCTTTCTGGAGGGTAAAAGCAAACAAACAATATGGCCGATAATAGCTTTTTGGAAATCTTTCAACTGTCAATATTATTTTTGGTTAAGGGAACAATTTTGACAAGTAATATATAATTCATTTACTGTTTTAATACCTATTCTATAATTATTTGCAATTTCAATTTATTTTCAAAACTATTATTATTTTTTAAATATATTTAAATTTTTGATCAAATCATTAGTCAGTCACATCAACGCGTGCTCGGGTCAGCTATTATCTATATAAATTTTAATCATAAAACGAGACGCTCCACGCCAGAGGCTAGGGGACGCCGGGCCGAAAGCCCGGGCGTCAGCTAGTAGAATATAAATATGAAAGTAAAAAAGCAAGAGAAGCTCCGACAACAAATTGTGGATACGACTCTGTATTAAAGTAATAAAATTGATTAAAAAAATTAATTTGCTTGGATAAAAAGTTACTATGAATTAAATCTAGTTCTACACCCAGTATAAAATATTTGCGCGAGATTACTTTAGAATGAGATTAGTTGCAAGTTTTATACTTATACGTTTTTTTCTTACTTTAGTTTCCTTCACCGTGAAATATATACACTCGGTAGTAAATCTCGGATGAAATTATTTATAATCCCAATTAAATTTATCTTTTCGCTTCATGATGCAGTTCGTTTTTTTATTCCTTTTTTCCTGACTTTAATGAAAAATAATCCCCGAGATGCACTACAAACAGGAACTATATGATAAATTATCATGAAAAATTGTTCCATTATTGAAATAACGTTCAAAAAAGAGAAGAAAAAATAAAATGTAAAAAATTTGTACGCGCAACGATTTATCGTTATGCTATTTCACTATTTGTTCCTAGACAAGAAAGATATATGGTATATTTTTTTTCAATAATTTAAAAAGTAAGAATTTTCTCAAGTATTTGTGCTACGCCGCGCGTTATTGTAGATCCGCCTAGATAATTCATAAAGTTAAAAGATTATTACTAGCAGGAATTTAAATGAGAAATCTAAAGAATGTAGACTAGATAGAATAGAAGAAGATTTATTTGTTTCTTCCTATCATTTTAATTGAATTTTAAATTAGTTGATCTTATATATATTTACTAGATAAGAGGATTATAGGTATATTCCCTAATCTCCTAAATATAAATTGAATTTGATCCCGCAATACTATACACTTATGGTTTATTTTAAAATATGAATGAACCTCTTAATTCAAAGGTACACAAGAACAGTAAATAAATATAATGTTTATAAGAAGGACTGAAGATGGAGTTTAAGCCTTTAAAACTATACTACTATAGTCTCTATCAAATAAAATTATATATTAGGATGACCGATTTTTACCGACTTTTTTTTGAGTCTCGTGTGGAAAGTTGTTAGCATTTCATGTTTTAAGAACCCTTTTTTTTGCAAAAAAAACTGCAAATTTCAACTTCATTGCGGCACTAGTTATTCTTATCCAATTAAAATAAAACTTTGTTTAAATTCTAGCAAATTTAATCTAGTTTAAAAATGTATAAACTGGTCTTTGTCGAAAACGTGCTCCTTCATGGTCAAAATGGGGAAAAATTGAAAAAAGTACGAGTTTTAGGGATATTCAAAAGTGATCCCGGGGGCTGTTTTTTGCTAGTACTGTTTCTACTTAACCTAAATAGATGAAATTGTTTTCATTTTACGCGTAATTTAAAGAGCTTTAATTTATCTAATCTTTTTGATTTGATAAGCGGTTTTAGAGTTATTCAAGAAAAACTGAAAAACTCCGAAATTTTCTCATTTTGAGGCGCGTAGAAAAATTTCCACAACACAGATTTGAGGGAAAACTTAGGGTAGTAATATTGGAGTACCAATACAGGTATTCCAGAAATAAAATATTTACCGGGAATTATTTCGTAATTTGCCTGGACAAATAAGTTTAATTAACTCAATATATTTCAGGCTATTTGCAATCCGATCTTCAGAAATTTATATTAGCGTGTCTAATACAGTGTTTCTCAGCCTTTTGCGTTTTGGAAAACCCTATGTTTAATCAAATCATCAGGAAAATAATATTTTAATTTTTAATTTTTTTAATTTTTTTTTTAATGCAATCGAATTCAAGAAGAGGTGCGCCAGTAAAGATGCAGCTACTATGGATCTCGAAAGACCCTTGCATTACCGAAGAGAAGGGAAAGTTGATTAAGTGAGAGGGTGTAGACGTAGGTGTCTGTTTAATGTAATCTCTAGTTTCCGTGGAGTCCTTAACGTGAGTTGAGAATAACTATAGTATATATAAAAACTTCTGAAGATAAGCGGAAATAATGAGTTTGCAAACTTTGTGTTTTTCTATTTTTATTGTGAAACATCATTGAATTAAACCCTAATCTAGAAGGAGTAAATTTTCAATTATTTTTAAAGTTTTATATTTTGATCCAAAAAAAAAAATCTAAATTTCTATAGTAAATTGCAATGCGATTCAATTGATTCAGCTATAAGTTGCACTCCAATTTTTATATGACACACAGCAAAAATCTTACCCTGCCAATACTGCACAACTGTTTTTAGAATTTATTGGATCGAATGCTTATTACATGCTCAAGTAGTTATAAAAAAAGAACAGAAATGACGTAGGTATGCTAAATTCATAAAATGACAATAATTTGTCTACCAGAAATGGTATCGTTATATAAATAATATATTCTAATGTAAAAATATATATAAAAAAACTTACCAAATAGTAGTAGCAAAGTCGTTTCGGTAAAAATAAAGACGTCATCAATAAATCTGAAACAAAATAAAAATATTTTCAAAGAATAAAAGAGCAATTTTATCTTAGTTCTTAGTAGATATGATATTAATGAAGATCTAACATAAAATTATAATAGTATGTTAGATCCTTATGAGTTGAACCCAAGTGCTAAGTCTGCTTCCGGGCAGTTTGGTTTGACCCTGATCTATTTAATTAAAACACTCAAAGAGTAAAATAAATATAAATAGATGTGTTAACAAACTTTTAAATTTAAAATTTAAAATTGGAAGAAAAAGTAAACTTTTTCCATTCTCAGCAGGTTCTGAGCAAACTTTTTTGATTTTGCGATTTTTAAAATGTATAAATATGTTTCAAGTCATAAACAAATAAGCTGACGTGTTCTGATGTGGCCATTCACTTGACTTTACCATACAACCTGGCCCCTCACTTATATTTAATATTTAATAAAATTATTTATAATCTGTAGGGAAGGGGGTTAGTTTTGAATTTTTAGACTCCTGGGGGCCCACTGATTGTGTATACAAAATTTGGTTGAGTTTGGTAAATGGCCAAGATTTTTATTTTTTGACCCTACCCCCCCCCCATTTTGGGCAGTTAGTTTTTTGCATTTTTAGACTTCTGGGGCTCCACTGATTATGTATACAAAATTTGGTTGAGTTTGCTCAAATTGAGCCTAGATTTTTAATTTTTAACCCCCCCCTCCACCCCCATTAATTTTGGGTCGATATGCACCAAAATCTAATCAGCTCTTAATCTCAATAGACCAAAACTACGTGTGAAATTTGGTTTCGATATTCACACTAGTTTTTGAGCTAGCTCGTCCACAAAAAATTTGGTAACGCACAGACTAACGGACACCAACCAGACAACCAGACAGACAGACTAACTAGCTAACGAACATTTTGACAAAACAATTATTATCTCGAAAAACATAATTTTTCGATGTTTCACCTATTTGGGCTTTTTTGTAGAGCGAAAATGCTATGAGGTCTCTGCTCTTAATTTTTTTAATCGAAAATAGTTTCAGCCGCTTTTGTGATATTTCGAAAAAAGAAGGAAAAAAGCACTTTTTTCATGCGCACGATTACAATACTTGACCATACCCTGTATGGTAAAGTAAAAATCAAATCGTTCTATTAAATGTATAGAATGTCTTGAAAGGTTAGAGTTAAAAAGCTTAAATATTCTGGGTTGTTGAAACAAAATTACAAGATCTTCTCCGATTTGTTATGAATGATTTTTATTATATGCCAGAAGGGTTGTACCTATTTACCCCTGTGGATTTAATGATTAATTAATTTTAAGTAAATTTCTTTTCCCACGTTCTATATCATATGGGTTCATAGGGTAGCCATTGGCGTGTATTGCTTCATAGCACTCGGGTTTAACACCCGAGGGAGAGGATACAACCTTTCTTACTTAAAATAAAAATCATTCATAAAAACTCGAATAATGGAGAAGATAATCTTGTGATTTTATCCAAGGTAATCAATTCTATTTTTCTCAAGCTAATATAACTTCAGTGTCCTTAATTGTTTACGCACAAGAAATGAATCCCTTTGTTTACAATAATTTAAAGATATGAGAGGAACATATGAAAGACTCGGTACACTCTATGTAAATTTTAGTGATTTTACAATTTTTCTTCTGCAAAAACCTTCAGTAAGAAAGCTAAGAAGATGCACAAAGATGGAGCTTGTTTATACAAACTTGGGTTTCAAATTTCAGCTCATTACTTAGAGACCAACATTTTGACACCATTACCAACTTTCTACAAGATAAAAGTAAATAAATATTTTATGAGATATTAATTTACTATGAGTTAGGTTTTCTAGGTCACTTGTTTCACGTTAAAAATTAAAAAAATAAAAGAGGTAAATTTTTCAATATATATATATTTCGGGCTATCAACCCATCTTCAGGAATTACAGAAAATAAGTTTAAATTAAAAGTTTTTATGCCGAGATAGCAGAAATTTTTATTATCGAAGGAGACAATAAAAGAGTGTGTCTTCTGCTGGAATTATAAATTTTATTTATTTATAATGAGACTAGTTTTTTGTAAATTTTCAAAAATTTCATAAATTAATTCCTGTGAATCCATTGTAATAGACAGATGAAGAGGGCAAAGCCCCCGAAACTATAGTCTCGTTATAAATAAATAAAATTTATTGGAGTGACTTTTGGAGACGGACTGATAAGTGAATTAAGTGGATATCGATGAGGCAGTCCAAAAAAAGAAGAAGATAATTTACACTATCTTTTTATTCATAAAACCGACGTTTCGGAGGCTATTTCCTCCTTCTTCAGGTTTTTGAAAAATCGTCAGAAGAAATCCAATTCACTGACTTTTCGAAAACCCTGCAGAAGGAGGAAATAGCCTCCGAAACGTCGGTTTTATGAATTAAAAGATAGTGTTGTGAGTATCTTCTTCTTTTTTTGGACTGCCTCATCGATACCCACTTATTTCACTGTGGTCAGTCCGTCCAAAAGTCACTCCAATAAATTTTATTTATTTATAACGAGACTATAGTTTCGGGGGCTTTGCCCTCTTCATCTGTCTATTACAATGGATTCACAGGAATTTATGAAATTTTGTGAAATATTTGGTGAAAAAAACTAGTCTCATTATAAATAAATAAAATTTATAATTCCGGCAGAAGTTCTCTACTCTTTTATTGTCTCACATAACTCGAAAATAAGTTTACTTTTTAACCGACTTCAAAAAAGGAGGAAGTTCTCTATTCGACTGAATTTTTTAAAAAATTACGTATTTTAAAAAAGTATTGAGAAAATTAAGGTATATTTTTAAGCTTTTAAAAATAAATGTAGTAAAATATTTAAATATTTTTTAACGACTCTGAGCGACCCAAAGAATATGCTTCGAAACCCAAATTTGGATCGCGACCAATAGGCTAAGAACCACTGCTTTAAAGCTGCAAACAGTATACCGATGAGACTTGAAAAGCTTCTTATTCCTCAAAATTTTGAGGGAATTCAAACTCTGATAGGCTTAATGAGTAATTAATAATTAATAATTTTTCAACTTTGTCTTTATTCTCCTTAGATAAGTTACTTATTTGAAATACTAAATTGTACTTGTATTAAAGGATAAACAATAATCAGTTACAAGTAATTGGAACACAAGACATCAAATACTATTCTAATTAGCAAATTGTAACCGCCTATATTACATACAAATACTTAGTGTCTTGTAATGAAACAATGATATTGGTTCATTAAACCACCAGAATAAGAAAGATTCCCGAAATTAAGTAACATTTGACGCAGTTTAATTCCAAGTGGGTGCCCGCCTAAAGTATAAGGACACTTTTTGAACATATATTCTTTTGATTGGGGATGTATAAAAGAAGATACTGGTAGTTGCAGCGTTCAACTAGTTTTATAAAATTACAACGGCTATACTAGTAGTAATTAGTAACTTGAAACTTGTTACATTATATAAATATATTTGGTATCTTGTACTTTAAGTTAAACTAATTAGTATTGGCAGTGGAATAATCAAAGGACCGGTTCCCATAGGTTAAGAACCATTGATTTAAATCAATCATAAGTTTCCTGTATTTGATTCGATAGCGAATCGAAAGAAGGTGATTTTTGTCAAATATTAAGTGCAAATAATATCCAAATTTATATATTTCTAACTTAAAATAATGAAGTTAAATAAATTTATAATTTTCTCATTAATAAATCAAAGGATAATTAACATATTAACGAGAATTGTTTTGATCTCGCTTTTTAAACAAGATATACACTACTGCTGGTTGAAGCTATTGGAGTCTGCTGAGTCTTAAGTCTAGACCAAGAGAGAATGAAAAGAATATGATCCATTTAGCTATAATCCAGCATCATTTCGCGTTTAGCCCGCATGACGCTTTTTATATCAAACACTGATATGGATCACAGACTTAAGACTCAGCAGGACTCCAATAGCTTCAACCCGCAGTAGTCTCGCGATATATAACTTGTTTAAAAAGCGCGATCAAAACAATTATTGTTAATATGTTAGGTATTCTTTGATATATTAATGAGAAGGTTATAAATTTATTTGACTTCATTATTTCAAGTTAGAAATATATAAATTCGGATATTATTTTCACTTAATATTTGACAAAAATCACCTTCTTTCGATTCGCTATCGAATCAAATACAGAAACTTATGATTAATTAAATTTAGGGAACGCGGTGTTGGTTTATAGTAGAAGCTCCAACCTAATTTAATTTTATGATTAATTAATAGCAAACACCTAACACATGTGTTAACAGATCTAGTGCGCTGGACTGGGAGATAGTATTTAACATCTCAGATTTCAAATTCATTTGGTGATCCATATCAGTGTTTGATATAAAAACCGTCATGAGGGCTAAACACGAAATGATGCTGGATTATAGCTAAATGGATCATATCTTTTTCATTCTCTCTTGGTCCAGACTTAAGACTCAGCAGACTCCAATAGCTTCAATAGTTTTTAAGGAATTTGGTGTTGGTACTTGGTGAAACATTTTTTAAAATTATTGGATAAAAATACTTGGTAGGTTTCACATTAAGATATAAAAAAATAAAACAATTTACTTTTTAGAGAATCTTTAATCTCGATATATATATTTCAGGTTAGATTCTCTAAAAAATAAATTCGTTTTATTTTTTTATATCTTAATGTAACCTAGTATTTTATCAATAATTCCAATAGCTTCAACCAGCAGTAGTCTCACGATATATATCTTGTTTAAAAAGCGCGATCAAAACAATTCTCGTTAATATGTTAATTATTCTTTGATATATTAATGAGCAAATTATAAATTCATTGATCTAAAGCTGCAAACAGCATACCGATGAGATTTGAAAAGCTTCTTTTTCCTCAAAATTTTGAGGGATTTCAAACTCTGATAGGCTTGAATTGAATAATTAATAATTTTTCAACTTAGTCTTTATTATTTTGCATGCACCTAATCCCATAGATCTCAAAAAATATGAGCTTTTTTTAACTGTCTTCAAAAAGGAGGAGATTATCAATTCGGCTGAATTTTTTTGTGTCTATGCTACTTGATTTCTTCGCCAATTATGAACCGATTTCGATGATTTTTTTGCATTGAGTTCAGTCTAGCACCCGATTGGTCCCGTTTTTTCATTGATATTGGACCTTTTTTGTTATGTATGTTCACGCATAACTTCTTTGTTTATGGACCAATTTCGATGATTCTTTTTTTATTGGAAAGAGGCTACCATAGGGGTGATTCCGTATTAATTTGGTCAAGTTCTGATGATTTTATCAATGACAAAATAACGGAAATCTCCAATTCTTATGTACAAATAATCGAAATTATAATAAATAAAATCTTGTATAAAAAAAAACATTCTTAAAATGTTCATTTTAAATCTGCAAACGTTTCGAGAGAATTTCTATATTCATGAATTGAATTTGTTTTATCAATTTCTGATTCATTCGCCCGAATCTTTCTCTTACGAGATGCATGCAAGGTATTATCTAAGTCACTATTCTTAACATCACTAAAAAGAGAAAAATAAAAATAAATTTTATAATAAAAAAAACCGACTTCAAAAAAATTAAATGCATCAAATAAAATAAGAATAACTAAAAAAACAACAAAAAATGCACTAAAAGGTATAATATAATTCATCAATTTAGAGACAACTAAACGATGGAATTGCTACATGCACTCTTGCAGTCGGTGCTAAATAAATCATATACACATCATGAGTACTCAAGTATGATAATAGAGTCTGTATGTATAGTATTCATTAGTGTTTGAAACTATAATTTCAAAGACTTGGTCTATACAACACTCAGTCTTTCTTCGAATTATAATATGTCTTTCGTCATGGAGTCAATATCATAGTGGATATTGAACAACTTGATGTTAAACGTTAAATCACTGCTGATGATGGGCTAGGAATCTATATATATAAGTATATATATATCTTTTTGAGATATAACTAAACGATGAAATTGCTACATGACACCACTCTATTGAAGTAACGGTGTTTCAACTAAAACCTACACGCTTTCCACAAGTCAAGCGTACTAAGTAAGATCCGTCGAGTTCGATTCATAAAATGTATATGTTTGGCACCGACTTCAAAAAGTGTTTTCATGTAGCAATTTCATCGATTAGTTGTATCTAAATAATTTTATACCTTTTAGTGTATTTTATTTTATTTTTTAGTTATTCTTATTTGATTTAATGCATTTAATTTTTTTGAAGTCGGTTTTATTCTTATTTTTTTATTAGATCTGAAAATTGTTCATCCAATGAAGTTCTAAATAAAGAAATAGCAGAAACACTTTGTATAGAGTTTAGAGTAGTATAGGTATAGAGAAATAGAGAGGAGGAAGCCAGCCAGAGCGCACGCTAGCTAGCCTGAGGCTGACAGTCAATGAGTCTGAAAATCAAAGCGTGTCTATTCAACGTTACCTTAAGAAAACAAGTGCGACACGAAATGCACAAGGTGAGGTAGACAGTTTTATTACCCAAGATATTTATTGTAACAAATTGTAAGATTATAAAAATACAAAAACATATCCTATTAAACAAAACGAGGAATAATATTCAAGTAAAAAGTAGAATTTTATGTTAAATAATTTGAAGACAACATTTCGATTATTTGAATATTATATTTATTGATGTATAGAAAGAACTATGTAAAAGATGATCCCTAGCAAGGAACGAATTTTCATTACGAAATGATCTTTGAATGATTTATTATCTTAAATTGAAATGATTATAAATTTTTATAATTTTTCTAATTAATATAAGAAAGAATTAAATTGAAAGTTTTGCCGAGAGTAGCAGAATTGTTATATATTGAAGGAGACAATAAAAGAGTGTGTCTTCTGCTGGAATTATAAATTTTATTATTCGTTATAAATAAATAAAATTTATAATTCCAGCAGAAGACACACTCTTTATTGTCTCCTTCAATAAGAAAGAATAATTGCTATATCAATGAGAATTGTTTGACACGCTTATTTGAAAAAGATATTTATCGCGAGACTACTGCGGATTGCGCTATTGGGAGTCTGCGGAGTCTTAAGTCTGGACCAAGAGAAAAAAGATGTGATCCCACTTAGCTAGCAATCTAACGTATAGCTATACTCGAAATGACGTTGGATTGTAGCTAAGTGGATCATCTTTTCTCTTGGTCCAGACTAACTCCGCGACTCAATATCACCCAAGTAGTCTCGCGATAAATACTTTTTCAAATAAACGTCTGTCAAAACAATTCTCATTGATATAGCAATGTATTCTTCTTGTATTAATTAGAAAAATTATAAAAATTTTATTTCAGATCATTATTTCAAGTTAGAAATATTATAAGTTCAAATATTATTTTCACTTAATATTTGACAAAAATTCCCATTTGATTCGCGATTGAATCAAATGTAGAAAACATTCGATTGAAAAGATTATTGAAAAGTGAATTTATTTTTATTTAGGAAACAAGTCAAAGATTTTAGTAGAAATATTTTTACATTGCATATCAGGTCTTAAGGGTTTGGCTAACAACCAGGCAAGCTTAGTTAGCGCTTGGGTTCGATTCCCAAGGGACGAAGCGAAACCTCTGATATGCAATGTAAAAATATTTCTACTACAAATCTTTGATTTGTTTCCTAAATAAAAATAAATTCACTTTTCAATATTATATAATTGGGTTGATTTTTGAAAAATTCAATCTTTTTTCAAAAAAAGATACTCAAAAAGATGCTTAAATCTTTACATTAATCATGAAAAGATTATGTTTAGTAGCAGAGTTATTGATTCAGATAGAAAATCAATCAGGTTGTCAATGATCAATGAGATTCGTTTGTTCAGTGACCTGCTTACTATTACGGCGTATACAAATTCAATCGGGTATTTGAATAATAACAGATAAAATATTAAATTGAAAGTTTTTGTGTCGAAGGTAGCGAATTTTTATATATTGAAAGACACACTCTTATATTGTCTCTTTCAATAGATAACAATTTATAATTAAAAAGACTATTTTGATTATTTATGTCCATCGGTTAAATTAATAAGTTGTTGTAGGGAAATAGGGACAATTAGGTTATGCAAGTATGTTTTATTTTATGCCAACGTTTCGTCAACTTTGTTGACTTCCGCAGGGCTCAAACAAATTAATTCTTGCATATTTGTCAATTTATAAATATTCATTCTTAGCCAAACACATATAGGCACAGATTGAAATAGGAAATGTTTTCAATATGTCCCTATATGTGTTTGCTAAGAATAATCATAAATTGATTGCGATATATGCTAATGAATTAATTTGTTTTGAAGCCCTGAGAAGTCAGACAAAGTTGACTTGAACGACGTTGTCATAAAATAAAAAATACTTACATAACCTAATTGTCCTTATTTCCCTACAACTCTGCATCAGAGATAAAAACGTTTCAGAATTCGCAGGCCGCCTTTAATGAGGCAATTCAAACAGACCTACAAATCTATATCCCCTCAAAATTGATTAAAGGGAACAAGAATTCTAAGCCCTGGTTTGGTAAACAATACGGAGATTCCGTCCGTGAAAAAAACAAATCTTTTCAGAAATGGCAACTTTCACGTCTAGAAGATGTGACCGAGTTGCATTACCAAATAGCGAAGCTGCATGCAAAAAAATCATCTCTGAGGCAAAAAAATCATTCGACCAGAAGACGGCTGTCCGTCTCGCATCTTGCCCCAATGGAAAACGGGCCTTTTTCTCTTTACACAAGGCAATAAATAGAAAATTTCGCGTCCCCCTCACTTCCGCCCCTCTTTCACCCAAATGGTTCAGCTGCCACGACCCCCCTCTGAAAAAGCCTCCTATTTCGCAACTAACTCCACTTTAGATGACAAAGGGCTTAGCCCGCCCACTTATACCCCGCAAACCAACCTCATGGACAAAATAATTTTCAGGCCCCAAATAATCATAAAAGCCACTAATAATTAAATTCCAACTCCGCCGCTGGTCCGGATGGCATCCCAGCAATTCTCATTAAAAAATCCGCCCTGAACTTGCCCCTATCTTATCCAAGCTATTCCAACTCTCTTACGAATCGGGCATATTCCCCAAAAGCTGGAAAATAGCCAGAGTCACACCTATTCCTAAAAAGGAGACTCTTCACAAATCTCTAATTACAGACCTATCTCAATCACCTCTGTTCTTTCCAAAATAATGGAATTGGTTATAAACCAACACGTCCTTCATCACTTAGAAAATAATAAATTAATTCACGATAGGCAATATGGATTTAGAAAAAATCGTTCCACAGGCGACATCTTAACCTATGTCACCCACACCTGGAACAAAACTCTAGAGGCCGGAAAAGAAACCCTCGCTGTAGCCCTTGATATCACCAAAGCTTTTGACCAGGTTTGGCACAAAAATCTTCTTGCCAAACTGCCAGCCTTTGGATTCACACCAACACTTCGCAAATGGATAGAAAGCTTTCTGACAAACCGAAGTATAAAAGTTGTGGTGGATGGAATATCATCTGAATCGTTCTCCACAAACGCTGGTGTTCCCCAAGGCTCTGTAATCTCCTCCACACTCTTCCTAATTTATATAAACGACCTTATCGATCAAACGTCAAACCCCACTCATTGTTACGCCGACGATAGCACTCTGCACGGCAAACCCTCACTCCCGAATAATCGAATCAATGTTGCCTCCTCAATTACTCTCGACCTAGACAAACTGAATAAATGGGGCTCTCAAAATTTAGTTAACTTTAATACAAACAAGACTCAATGTTGTCTAATTTCTAGGCGCGAAAATAAAGATTTCCCTGATATTCACTTCGATTCGAGATACCCTCAAAATGTGTGACAGCCTATCCATGTTGGGCGTCTCTGTCGCATCTGACCTGTCTTGGAATGAACACATCTCCTCTGTGGCGAAATCTGCAGCAAGGAAGATTGGCTACTTATTCAGGTCCAAGCGATTTTACAAGCCCCCACAACTTCTCACCATCTACAAGGCCCAAATCCGCCCCTGTCTCGAATACGGCTCTCATCTATGGAGAGGAGCCTCTAAATATTCTCTTGCTACCCTGGATGCAATTCAGAAACGAGCCGTCAGGCTAATTGACGATTCTACCCTCACCGACTCCCTCGACTCGCTAGCTCATCGAAGAAATGTCTCTGCCCTTTCCCTTTTCTATGATACTATCACGGCAGGTGCTCTGATGAGATAAAATCAATAATTCCCCCAGCATGCTGTGCACTGCACGCGTTTTGCCGACTCCCAACACTCTTTCGCGGTCAAATTAGAAAAGTGCCGGACCACTTCATTCGCCAATACGTATATCCCCATGACTTCAAGCAACTGGAACTCTCTCCCAGCCTCCATCTTTCCCAGCACTTATAATCTTCAAACCTTCAAAACCCGAGTGCATAAACACCTACGTCTACACCCTCTCACTTAATCAACTTTCCCTTCTCTTCGGTAATGCAAGGGTCTTTCGAGATCCATAGGGGCTGCATCTTTACTGGTGCACCCCTTCTTGCATTCGATTGGATTAAAAAAAAAGAACTATGTAAAAAGATGATCCCTAGCCAGGAACGAATTTTCATTACGAAATGATCTTTGAATGATTTATTATTTTAAATTGAAATGATTATGTTTTTTGTAGCAGAGTTATTGATTCATAAAGAGAAATCAATGAGGTTGTCAATGATCAATGAGATTCGTTTGTTCAGTGACCTGCTTACTATTACGACGAATACAAATTAAATCGGGTATTTGAATAAGAACAGATAAAATATTAAACTGAAAGGTTTTGTGCCGAGGGTAGCAGAATTTTTATCTATTGAAAGAGACAATAAAAAGAGATATGTCTTCTGCTGGAATTATAAATTTTATTTATAACGTTATAAATAAAATTTATAATTCCAGCAGAAGATACACTCTTTAATTTTCTCCTTCAATAGATAAAATATTTATAATTAAGAAGACTGATGATGATGGGCAAACCTTTCGAAACTATACACTCAAACAAATAAATTATATATATATATATATATATAAATTTTTCTCTAAAATTCATCTATTAAAATCGATAAAAATATTATGGAAATTAATATTTTATTTTTCTATGAAATTCAAAGATTCAGACCACAGGGGGGGGAGGCGCCGTTTGTATCAATTTCAGATTTTTTTGAGGGTGTCAAAGTTAATATTTTTTGCTTTATATCAAAACAAATACCGAATTTCTTCTCTCTATTAAAATGGATAAAAATATTATGGGAATTATTAGTTGATTTTTCTATGAAATTCAAAGATTTAGAACACAGGGGGGATCCTTTGTATCAATTTTCGAAGGTGTCAAAGTTATTTTTTTGCTTTGTATCAAAACAAATACCGAATTTCTTCTCTTTAAATACTTATCTATTAAAATGGATAAAAATATTATGGGAATCAATATTTTATTTTTCTATGAAATTCAAAGATTCAGACCACAGAGGGGACCCTTTGTACCAATTTCAGATAGTTTCGAGGGTGTCAAAGTTAAATTTTTTTGTTTTATATCAAAATAAATACCGAATTTCTTCTCTCTATTGAAATGGATAAAATTATTATGGGAATTAATATTTGATTTTTCTATGAAAATCAAGATTCAGACCACAATGGGGACTCTTTGTATTAATTTCCAATTTTTTCGAGGTAGTCAAAGTTAAATTTCTTTGCTTTATATCAAAACTAATACCGAATTTCTTCTCTTTAAATACTCATCTATTAAAATTGATAAAAATATTATGGGAATTAATATTTTATTTTTCTTTGAAAATCAAAGATTTAGACAACAGGGGGACCCTTTGTATTCATTTCAGCGTTTTTCGAGGGTGTCAAAGTAAAATTTTTTGCTTTATATCAAAACAAATATATATGTTTATTTACATCAAGCAGAGGACAACCTCACGATTTCTCTTTATTTGTTAAAGGATATTTATTAAATTCAACATAATCTGCGGCTTTCAACCTGAGGGTGCACTCCACAAGGGGGCGTTAATGGTTTAAAGGGGTGAAGGAATGAATTTGGAAAGAGAAATATTTATTAATATGAAAATATAATAATAACCAGGACAAGTGCGAGTAGGACTCGGATACCGAGGGTTCCTTAACTATTAATATTAGGTGAATATCCAGTCGCTTTGTTAATGCATACTTTCCGCTCGCCCAGAAGCCAGCAGGCAGCAGAAATATAATTATATTTTTTAAAATACTTAAGATATCAAATTTGTTCTTATTTTATATTGATAAGGAGGGAGGTATCAGTAAATTTGTGGAATTTTTTATAATTTTATGTTAAACCTTTTCTAAACACTGCCATATACAAAAATCAACTAAAAAGGCAGCTTTGAAGGTCTTTCAGAAAGAAAATACTGATGGAATGGTATTTTCTTATGAGCGTTGATCACGTTCAACTATCGTCAGTAAACCGACTTAACAGACAACCGATTTTTTCCATAAAATTCTTCGTTCAGAAAAATCATTTTAAATTTACAAAATACTTGAATAAAATTTATTGTTTAAATTTCTACTCGACTGTTAAAATTTAATTTTTGATTTTATTATTTTATAATAATAAATTTTGTTGACAGCAAGTAAACTGAATAAAAGTTGTTGTTCAATTAGTTACTTAATTATTTTTTTGCAAATTTAATTGTAATTTGTTGGAAAAAAGTAATAATTTTGAATAATTTATTATAAGAATAAACTGTGATTAAATTATTGTTCATAAATTTTAAATTTAAAATTTAAAAATTTGAAAACATCATTAAAATTTTTGAAACTGTAGCTTTTAAAAAGCCCGCCTCAATCTTTGTCGCTCGTTCCGCGCTCTCGCTTGCACTTTAAGCCTTAAATGGAACGCCTCAGAGCGAGGTAACGCCGCATGAGTCATGTTTTTTCGTGCGTGCAGCAGGATCCATCGAATTATAAGACGTTGTCACGTCAAAAAAAAAAACAGAGGAACAACAATATATTCGGATAGTAACTGTTAAGCCTATAAAGTAGAAGATTCATTTTCATTTTCCTTGGTGGAAAATAATGAGCATATAGAAAAAGATTGAAAACTGCTACTGTAATGGCAAATCTTGGCTTTTTTGCAAACACTTTTTATTAGAATAGCTTAACCCAGTATTATTTTTTAATTTTAAAATCGATTATAAAAATTGAATAAGGACAAGGATACAAAAAATGTTCACATTGATAAAATAAAAGGCATAAAAATCGTTTTCATGCATTTTAACGTAATAAGCTTTTTTTATATGCTTTGTATCCTTGTGTTCATTCATCAGAATCTTTAGAGCTACTTTAAAAAGGTTTCGGAAAAATTAACACTATAATGTCTGTTTTTTAAACTTCCTCGTCACTTTCTTACTTTTTAAACAAAACCTTTAATTTAAGATTTAATAATTATCGGTTCACCGGTCTAGACGGAAAATTAGTAACACACACGCATACAGACAAACCCATAGGGATTTTCGAAAAGGCCATTATTTGATTTCTGTGTGAGATTTTTAAAGAAAAGATCTTAAAAAATTTCAATTTTCTATTTTTTTACTAAAATAAAATTTCCATTCCTTTTTTTTTTATATGGATTTTTGGCCTTTCTAGCAATAACTCGAATTTACTTAGGTATTATGATTTTTTTTAATTTGTCTCTACCTAGGGTCAGATTTTAGCCGGATGCCTCGACTCGGATTCGAACCCGGGTCCACTTGGTTAGCAGGATGGTACGATAACCCCTAGCCTAACCCGTCCCCTACTTTGTCTATTTGATATGCTAATATTCACCAAAGTCCATTTTGAGAATAAGACGGCCAAGTGCGAATCGAATTCGTATTCTGTGGCTCATGAAATATCAACTTTGTACTTTTTCTCGTTGGTCGGAAGAAAATATCGGAATTGGTGAAATGTTTGAATATCTTTAAGTTAAGTCACTTCTGGGGGCTGACAGGTAAAAATCTCTAAAAATGACCACTTTGCGGCTGAATTAAATTGAAAAACATTAACCTTATTCTACTTTACAAGGATCTCTCAGTACTTATAAGGAAAAAAATTATAATCAGTCAAAATTTTGATCTCTAAGATATAATTGGTGGGATTCAATTGTACTTGGAAAATATCAATTTGAAGGAGACAATAAATGAGTGTGTCTTCTGCTGGAACTATAAACTTTATTTATAACGAGACTTCCATTCATACATTAATTCGTGTGAATCAATTGTAATAGACTGATGAAGAGGGTAAAGCTCTCGAAACTATAGGCTCGTTATAAATAAAATTTATAATTCCAGCAGAAGACACTCTTTTATTGTCTCCTTCAATGCCTGAAATTCTGCTACTCTCGGCAAAAAATTTTCTACTGAAATATAAATTTTTTTAATTTTTAAAAGACTTTTCGTCATCATTCTGTCCTCATCAAGTTTCACAGGCAATTTTTGCACATATCTTCTAATTAAAATTTCTCATAAGATAATTGAACTTTTTGGCTAAATGGGCATCTAGTTCCCGAAGCCAATTATTAAAAAAAAATGAAGTTTAATTTTTTTCCAAATTAAGTAATTCAAGATTCTTGAAAGTTTTTTTTTGTCTTATCCAAGATATTTATTATAAATGTTAATTGTAATTTTGTAATATTCCTACTTTTATTGTACTTCAAGTTATTTCTAATAGATTTGATTGTATTTTATAAAATAGTTTTAATACAATTCTAGTTTAAAGTACATACTATATTTCTAATCGGTAGTGTAAGTTTATATAAAACTTTAAGGGTCATTGTAGCGTCGATTCTGTGTAAAATATCCCTTAAGAAATATCATCCCGTACCTATAGTTAAGCTAAATTTTTCTTTTTAGCTTTTAACCTTCAAATGGCATCATTAAGGGCGTCAAAGTAATTGTTGTACATTTTTTTTTTCTAATGATGTTGATGTGAGAAATAGATACACCAGAATGTGCATCCCCTAAAGGCCTGTATGGGATGGCCCCTCCACCGTGAAAAGAACAGAGTAGAAGGAAAGAAGCCGGGATGACAGGCAAATCTCAGAAAGTTAGATACAATCCAATTTGCTAAGTTTTTTTAAGGGGCTTCGAGCAGAATGGTAAATTCTCCGCGGTATAGAATTAGGTTAAATTTATCTCCCACTTAATTTTTATTACCAGACCCTATACTTACAGAAAAATTGTCTGGGTATAGCCTGGAATCGAACCCAAAGACCTCCGGGTTGCCAGCCAGAGATGCTGACCGGCCCCACCAGGGAGGCGGACGAATGGGATTTCTAAACTACTGGACATAAAATTATGTAAACATTCTACAAATATATTCTCTTTTTATTAACCCCAAATAATATCGTATTTGATATCTCAAGAATTGTGATAGTTATAACGTTATAACGTTAGAAGTTTCAGGACCGTGTGTGAGTCCGACTTGCATTTAGAATTAGTTATTTTTTTATATATAGAGAATTGAATTTGATTCTAGAGAATATAAATTTTAAAACAGTTTATATTTTAATCTTTTTTAATTCCTTATTCAACTTGGATCACTCCTATTATTCTAGGAGCAGACCGTAATAAGCCCTTTCACTCTTTCACTAGATAATTTAAAATATGGATGCATAATTCAGACCATTGCAGTGCGAGTCAGATAGTTCGAATACGATATAAAATAGCAGGGGCGCATTTTGTTTATAAGAGAATTCTTGGTCTTTTGTTTTGTTTAGTCCCGAAGAGTGGAGATCAAACGTAGCTAATTAATTTCAGCAAAGTAGGAAAAGAGAGCGAGATAGAAAACGGTTATATATTTAAAGAAAATTCTTCAAATTCTTTAAATATTTTTTTTCCGTTTTGGGTGTAAAAAAACAAAAAACAAAACATGAAATTACATTCTCCACTCAATGCAATCTAGTTCAGGAATGAGAAGAAAGATTAATGCGATACTTAAAGAAATCACTTTCTCTCTACCCCTAGAGCATCACCTTTTTTCTTATTCTAATTAAAAATTAACATATCGTTTCAAATTAGTTAATTGTAAACTAACTCACGAAACAAAACAGAAAAGCAAAGGCCTTGCTTTTTATTCTTTACGAAAGAAGTAAATTCAATGAAAAAATAGTATTCTAATATAATCTAAGTCAACTATATATGTAGGTATATGTACAGATAAATATTTATGTAAAATATTCATATTAAACAGAAAATGATGACAAAGCTCTTAAATAAATGAAATAGTTATTTATCATAACATTTATAACTTTGAAAAAGATCATATTTTGCACTATTAAATATATATGGTATGTTGCAGTAAAAATCCATGTTTTTAGTAAAAACAGCGTTCTTACTGATTAAAACGCGTTTCATGGAATACCTTTGTGGACAACTAGAGTTTACTGATGTTGGTTGAGTTTGGTCCAAAGGTCTAGAATCTTCATTTTTGACCTTCCGCCTCGTTTTGAGTGTTTATTTTCAAAAAATTTTAAACGAAAATGTCAAAAATTACATCCTCTACAACTTTGCTTCTAATAAGGATGTAATTTTTGACATTTTTGTTTAAAAAATGAGGCGGAAGTTACAAAAATGAAGATTCTAGACCTTTGGACCAAATTCAACCAACATCAGTAAATTCTAGTTGCCACAAAGGTATTCAGTGAAACGAGTTTTAACTAGTAAGAAACCGTTCTTACTAAAAACGAGTTTTTACTGCAACATTTATATCATCATCATCGTGTATATAGTCTTAAGACTTTTGCTGCATCCAACCAGGGTCAACTCATCAACTCTACCACCTGCAAGGTCTTTCTCTTCTTGGGTTTCCCCATTTCTTTAAATTAAATTTATTTATTAATAAATAATAAACGTAATGGGAGTTTTGATCGCTTAATTTTTGATCGTTTTCAAGTATAAGAGGCCATCTCGAAAGTAGAAGATCATCTGTTGAATCTTAACGTGAGGTGGATCTCAGATTATGTGATCGAAACTTCGTGTATTATTAGTGTGTTGGTCATTTATTAATATTATATTTAAAAGTTTCTTTTTTATTTAACAAAAATATCGAATAAACAAATTCACCCTATCAAGCATTAAGAAATTTATGGAAATATTTTTATTGAATCGAAGAAGTAATCATTAATTTATTCATTTGAAATAAAAATTAACAGGCCAATTGGGAGTTAGAATCGCATAACGAGGGTTCTGTATCTTATATATAGATTACTTGCTGAATTGACCGTCTTTACGTGAATTCAATAGTTCGGACCGCCCAGAAACCACAGCAGAAAAATGATTAATATTTTTCAAAATATATGTGATATCAAACTCTTTCGTATTTTTTGATCATAAGGGGCCGTCCATAAATTATGTCACACTAATGTCAAGATTTTTAGACCCCCTCCCCCTGTGTCACATTCTGTCCCATCTTTATTGAGCCCCCATGTATTGTTATGTCATACTATCACTTTTATACTCTATAATTCAATAACCTGAAATCTAAAAAATATATTTGAAAATTTTTAAAAAATTTTAATTTGACTTTTTGTGACATCAAAATTTTTAAGATCTCTGGGCCCCCTGTCACATTTTGTCACAAATCTGAGATGCCCTCTACCCCCTTACTGTATGAAGTAATTTATGGACGACTCCTATGGAAAGAATGAACTAATTTTCAGATTTTTTACTTGACCATACAGGGTATGGTCATGTATTGTAATCGTGCATGAAAAAAGTGGTTTTTTGCCTTATTTTTTTCGAAATATCTCAAAAACGGCTGCAACTATTTTGATTAAAAAAATCGAGCCAAACCATGGTATTTCGGTCTACAAAAAAGCCCTAATAAGTGAACATCGAAAAAATTATATTACGTTACCAAATTTTTGTGGACGAGCTAGCTCAAAAACTAGTGTGAATATCGAAACCAAATTTCACACGTAGTTTTGGTCCATTGAGATTAAGTGTTGATTGAATTTTGGTGCACATCGACCCAAAAATAAGGGGGTGGAGGGGGGTTAAAAATTAAAAATCTAGGCCATTTAAGCAAACTCAACTAAATTTTGTATACATAATCAGTGGGGCCCCAGAAGTCTAAGAATGAAAAAACTAACTCCCCTTCCCTACATGATTATAAATAATTTTATTAAATATTAGATATAAGGAGATAAGCCAGGTTGTATGGTAAAGTCAAGTGGATGGCCACATCAGAACACATCAGCTTATTTTTTCAAAATTTGAATTTAAGTTTTTGATCAAAATTGGACTGATACAAAGATCCCCAATGGACACTTTGGGGCTCTCACATGCGTCATTTTAAAGCGAAATTAATTTTACATAAATTTAGGTTAATTCTACTTGAAAATTTTTTACAGATCTTTAGCTCATACCTCATAATATTTTTACTTTCACATTTATATTTTATACATTATAATGGGAGAGTATTGCGATGGCCAGTCTGGGTCCTGACTCTTTGAGAGCTTGTATCTCAGAGATGAAAAAAGTTAATTTCATTTTGTAAATTCTAGGTGGAAGGAATCGTTGCCCTTAATAATTTGAAACCAGATTTAGGACATAAAACCGGAAATTGTGGTCCCCAGAGACCAAAAAGCGGTCCAAAATCCATTGGTCAATGTGTATGTACCCCCCCTGCGTTTCGCAACCATGTCTCAGAGCTACGAAATTCGAAACTTAAGCTCGATATAGCTAGAAGGAGTACATCAAGTTTTTGGTTGAAATCAGAAGACCGGAAGTGGACATTTAGATGAAAGATTTTTCGTTTTTTTTGATTTTCTCAAAAACGGCTCCAACGATTTTTTTAAAAATTAGTGTATTTATCAAGTGTCAAGACACAGCTTAAGTTTCAAATTTCAAGGCCCTTCCACTTTCCGATAACGCGATATGAACGATTAAAATGTTTATTTTACGACACTCCTAATTAAGTGAGAGATAAATTTAACCTAATTTATCGCGCGGAGAATTTACCACTGCTCGAAGCCCTTTAAAAAACTTAGTAAATTGGATTGTATCTAACTTTCTGAGATTTGGCTCGTGATTCCGGCTTCTTTCCTTCTACTCTGTTTTTTTCACGATGGAGGGGCCATCCCATACAGGGCTTTAGGGGATGCACCTTCTGGTGTATCTCCTTCTCACATCAATATCATTAAAAAAAAATTTACACCCTCTAACTTTAATTGAATCAAATTAAAAATTTTACACAACTATTAACTCATGACCAAATACACTAATTTTTAAAAAAATCGTTAGAGCCGTTTTTGAGAAAATAAAAAAAAACGAAATAAAGGAATTGGGTGTAAATTATTAGTGAGTTCAAATAAATGAAAATGTGAAAGTCGTGTGGTGAACACACCAGTTGATTTCTTTTATTTGACTCCACAAAAAATTAGATTCTTTTAAAATGATCATATCCGATTAAAATTTCAATATTTCGGATAAAATGAATATGTATAATTTGAGAATTTCAAATTTGTATCTTATACTGACGGACAAACAGATATTGAAGCAAAACTTATAGAATCACCAGTTTTACTTTTTAAACGGACCCCTAAAAAAATTCTGCTACTCACACTAAAATGCAAATTTAATGGTTTGCCTAATTATTTTGTTTAGATTACAAATCAAATATTTCAACTCCATTTAAAATTTCTAAATAAAAAAAAAAATGCGAGACCAGAATGTTTCTCTATCTGCCCTCGCTTCAATTGAAATGTTTTATTCTATTTAATTTGTTCTCTCTCGATTGGCAAATTGAATCGAGAGGAAAGAATTGTATAAAATATGATAGGGGTGAGCAAGTATGTGTTCAGTTTATTCGAAAAATGGGATGCATCTGCTATTGACTCGGGTTCAACAGACTCAAAGTTGCAAATTAAATTTATCTCATCGAGAGTGAAATTGGAAAACTATTCCATTGACGTGGCACAATAAAATATTCCCTCTTGTACTATTTCGATTTCATACGGATTAAATTTAATATATATTATTACTACTACTAGTAATATATACGCTAATACATCGATTCGTATGTATGATTAAATTAAATGTGATGTTAAGCAAGTATGTGTGAGAAATTGAAAGGCAGAAAATTCTTTCCACTTGACAACTGTACAACCTTAGATCCATAAATACATTCGACTTTATTTTAACCCTTAATTATTTCACAACTTCTATCAAGCGTTTAATCAATCTCAACTCATAGGTGCTGCAGCTTTTTGTATATGGTAGTCGAGGGGTGAACCGCAGATTGGAATTAGGTGTACACGTCATTGGAATTATTTTGGAATTATTTTGATAATGCCCCTACATCTTTTGTCTTTCTACTTGGAAATGAAAGTGGAAGTAGGTGTACGCGATATTAGATCGCGGTTCACCCTCGACGGTAGTCCTATAGCACGGCATCAAACAACAAAGTTTTGCTCTAAGACGATAGGATAAATTCTAATCCCTCTAAAGGCTTTATTTGCGCGAAATACGCGATTTTCAAAGATTCAACAGCCCTACGCGCTTAAATTGGATACTAATCGAACAAACGCATTCACCAATTCGTTTATCCCTATGAGATCTAGAGACTGGAACTGTCTTCCTTCGACCGTCTTCTCTGCAACTTATAACCTTCAATCTTTTAAGACCCACATCCACATTTACCTTCGACTCCTACCTAGTACATAAATCTTTTCTTATTTTTACGATACAAGGGTCCACCGCGGACTACAGAGGTTGTACCTTTTTGGTGCGATTTCTTCTTGTATCAATATCATTATAAAAAAAATGAGGGAACCCTCGTATAACACAGCAACCTGTAACATGATTTTACTGTAACACGATATAAAAATTGCGAAAACCTTTGTACAACACTGTACTTCTACAGCACTAGATAACATTATTAGATAAAAAATACTTGGTAGGTTTCACATTAAGATATAAAAATAAAACGAATTTATTTTTATATCTTAATGTGAAAACTACCAAGTATTTTTTATCCAATAATTTTAAAAAATGTTTCACCAAGTACCAACACCAAATTCCTTAAAAACTAGATAACATGAATTTTATTGAAGTTATAAGTAATGACCGTTTTTATTTTTAGTATATAATGCTAATTTTGCAGCAATTTTCAACCCCCCCCCTCCCTTTCTTGAATGCAGACCCTTCCGCTGAAAGAAGCCAAAATTTCAAAGGGAGCTGCAAAATTGTCTATATATCAATACCGTGAAATCTACAATGGCCTTGTAAACCAGCAAACAAACCAAAATTAGAGATTTTTAAAGAGGATAGAAGGTACAAAGAATCTAAATTTGGAAGAAGGTTCAAAAAGTGAAGGTGATATTGTTCATCCGATAAAAGATTCTCGTTTGATTGTACTGAGTAGTGATCAGGAAGAAATTTATTAAATTAAGGTCGCATTATATGGAAATAATATTTTTTGTTTCTTTTCGTTTTGTGTTATACTATACATTTATATTTTTAATAAAAAATTTAACTCCTCTTTTTGTACTGTCTCATATAACATGGTTTCACACAACACGGCATTTTCTAAGTACCTATCTACCGTGTTATAGGAGGGTTACCTGTACTTGATATTAAAAATATAATATTTCTTGTTTCCACTAATTTTTTATTTAATTAATTGAAAGATCCAACATTTCGAGGGCCTACGACACCTCTTCCTCAGTGTATACTGTCAAGTCAGCTAATCGTGAGTGCAAAACTCCATAAATGACTTATATTTGCTGAAAATTTGGGTTGAAAGAATCCAGCAATTTTACTGACCTGGCAAAAAATTGTACCTTTGATTTTATTGAGTGCACTATCCTTGAGAAATTGAGGGATAAGAATTTTAGTAATTACTTCAGTGGTTGTGGGGGGAACAGGGTGTTTGATTCAAACCTCTCTCGCTAAATTTATAGCTTATTCTTCAATTACTCATAAGGGTTGAATTTACAGGTGTGATATTGTAATGTACTTACCCACCAGTTCACCAATAGCCAGCCCCATCAGTTTACACAAGAGTAACGAAAATTTTTACTCTTATGAGTAAAAAAAAATAATATTTTTATGGGGTGGCGGCCAAAATCACGAATCCCAAGATCCCGACACCCCAAAATCCGAAAAGTCAAAATCGACATGTGAAATTTAGGCTTAATTTTGATATTTTATTAACCTTCTTGATATTTACAAAAATATTTAATATATAGTAACATATATATACTATCTAGTGGTATTTGACTCATCATCATCATTGAGTATACAGTCGTAAGACTGGTTTGATGCAAAAATCCGTCTCCACTCGACTCTGTCCCCCGCCAGCTGTTTGACCTCTCTAAATGTCTGGCATCCCATATCCCCAATTATTTGGTTGAAATATTCTAATCTGGGTCTTCCCCTTCCCTTTCCCACCTCCCCCTCCAAGATATCCCTAAGCAGTCCCCCATGTCTCAGTGTGTGCCCCATCATCTGATCTCTTCTCTTCTTCAGACTCTTCCACAAGGTTCTTCTTTCTCTAATTCTTCCAAGAACTTCTTCATTTGTAATTTTATCCATCCATTTGATATTCATCATTCTTCTGTAGCACCATATTTCGAAAGCCTCTAATCTCTTTCTCTCCCCTTTTCTAATTGTCCAGGTTCCACACCCGTACATGGCTATGCTCCATACATATGTCTTCAATAGCAACTTTCTGTTTTCTAAGCTGATTGAGGAGGAGCATAGTAGTTTTTGTTATGAATTAAACCCCATTTTTGCTTGGGCAATTCTTGATTTAATTTAGTTTTCGCTCCTCCCATCCCATGTTATTTTACTTCCTAGGTAGCGGAATTCCTTAACTCCTTCTAGGTTTTCTTGGTTAATTTTGATGCATTCCTGTCTCGTTTGTTCTTTTTTGTACATACTAGGACCTTGGTTTTATTCTTGTTTATTTTCATTTTGATTTCTTCTATTAGGATTTGGTTAATTCCATTCAGGGCGTCCTCTAATTCTTTTTATTGCTTCCTAGAAGGGCAATGTCATCGCTAAATCTTAACATAGCGATCTTTTGACCTTGGATTTCGAAACCTGTATCAATTTTGTCTTTGAATTCTTTAATTAATTAAAGAATTAAATTAATTAAAGATTAAAGAATTCAAAGAAATTAAAGAATTCAAAGGTATTTGACTATATTAACTAATTAAGCCAAACTTTTAAAAAATGATTAAAATAAAAAAAGAACATTGTTGTAAATATGGACATGGGTAGCGAGTATTATTTATTGCTCGACGCTCAAATAATTGTAAAATAAAAAATAATGTAAATTTTAATTTGGAAATAAAAACATTTTGTTCAAAAAAATTAAAATAAATTTTATCAATCTGTTTAATACCTATTCAAAAAATATATATTTTTATGTTATCCCTTCTATGCGCAATTTTAGTTTTATTCTTATTAAATTTAAGGGTAGCAAAGTTAACCTGGACTAAATTCAAATGCTTTAGCTAGATCGATTACTTATTTCATTTCATCCGCTTTAAAATAAAACTGGCGTTTAATTTCTAAATAGTTTGACATTGGTATCCCGACGCTGACGGATGCTTCACAGGGTGATGTGATATGACAGCCCTCATGTCATATTTATTTAAATATGACTCGTGGTTGGTTTCATAGAATGGTAATATTGATTTCCCCGAATGTGTCAGGTCTTCCCAGAGCTGTTGAATAATTTTCAAGGGGGCTCGGGTTCTAAGAAAGGGGCGAAGCCCGATTAGAGGACCCTCCCAACACAACTCCGCTGGGAGAGAGACAACGTCGATGGTCTAGTTTCGGAATTAATTGATGGATGCTTTTTCCCAGGGATCGCTGATAAAGGATTTAAGAGAAATCAAAATACCCAAGAGATAAAAATAGGAGTGAAGTGTTTGTTTGTTGGGGTACCTACAAGTTGACGAAAATTCCTCAAAGAGGTTAATCAACTTTTAATAGCTAATATATTAGCATTTATTACTTTTTGTATTATACCTACTCTAAGTCAAGGCTGAAGCAAAGTTCGAAACAGCGAAAAATTCTCCAAAATTATAGAAAGACCAAATCTATGTATTAACGAATTTTAATATAACTAAATTCAGAGAAGCGTAAAAGTTTGATCATTATAATCCATGGTATTATTAATCCAATAACAGACAGAACTATAAAATTGAATTTTTATCGGAAATATATTTATATTATTTAAAATGGATTGATCCTTGAGAATAGAAAAACTTGCATCATAAATAATAGGTAAATCAATGAATGTTTCAATCGACCGATTATCATTTAAATTGAATTAAAATACATAAATGAAAAGTATCAACAAATCACAAAGTAATTTAAAGTAAACTTACTGGATAAGTACATGTATTAGAGCAAGTACAATTACAAATCAAAGAAAATTCTATAAAGTATTTACCAACTTTTTGCTGAATGGCTATAGGCTATACCGAGGGTGATCCGCGACCTAATATGCTTTGTACACCTACTTCCACTTGTACTTACAAATATTTCCAAGTAATTTCAAATATTTCCAAGCACTTCCAAATATTTCCAAGTACTTCCAAATATTCCCAACTACTTCCAAATATGTCCAAGTACTTCCAATTATTTCCAAGTACTTCCAAAATACTTCCAAAGAGGTGTACACCTACTTCCGATCGCGGATCACCCCTCGGGCTATACCTAAGTGTTGTATGATAGTAGAAATGAAAGAGTTTCAATTGTGAGTATCTCTAATCTCTATTTGAGCCTTAGTAATCAAGTACCTGGAGGCACCGAGCGATGCTCGGTAACCTCTTCCTTCAGATTAAAATCTTTTATTTTAAACAATTGGATGTTGATGAACGCAGTCCACGGTGGTTGTAAAAAGCAAGACTACTAGAGGTTTTATTGTTTGTTCATTTATTTGTTAAACCGAACGTTTCGGAGATTTATTCTCTCCTTCTTCAGGGTGACAAAAAGTCCAATGACAAGTAGTTCAAAAGCTAGTTGCTTTCTGTCTCCTCTTGACAATGCCAAAAAACATTATAAGAATTCTTTTTCATCTCGAATTGAAAACAACGTAAAAAACCTTTATTTTAATATTGGCTACTTAGTTTATTATTCTGATAAAAAAGGTCGATTTTTATTTGAGAGCCGTTTTCAAATTAAAAAAAATACAAATATATCTATATAGTATTCGACCACTGTACCCCCCACTTCCACCCTGCTCGACCCCACCCCGGATCCCCCAGATAACACACAATATCCTCAGAATATTCTAAGAAGATTTAAATGTCCTTAGAATATCCTTGAGAATATTCTTAGGATATTGTGGTTACCTGGGCCACCACTGCCCCTCCCACCTTCTGCACCCTACATCCACCACATCCATCCCCACTCCGCATCAAGATCACTTTCGCATCCTCAAAATTTGTTAATAGAGTTTGTTTCATCAAAATCGTTAGAGCCGTTTTTAAAATAAAAAAAATGCAAATATATATATATATATATATATATAGTATATACCTGGAAGACCGAGCTTTGTTCGAGTTTAGTTAATGCTTGACAACAACACACCACAATCACAATAGTTCTTCAAGGCCTTTGAGAACAATTAGCCCAACCCATTGTCTGTCTGGGTACAATAGTAAAAGGAAAACCTTTTTTAAAACCTTGAGAATGGAATTTTACTACCTGAGAATAATTAATTTGATTACGATAAAACCCATCAAAAACAATTTTGTCGAAGATGAGACCGTGACAGATCGAATTGTCACCCCAAAAATCCTAACCCGTGAATTTCATCAAAATCGGTAGAGCCAAAATAGAACAATGATACAAATATATATATATATATATATATATATAAACAAATATACAATTTTTGCTCGTTTAATAAGAGTAGATTTCAGTGGGATGCTAACATCACAAGTGTGAAAACGTTGTAATATAGTATACCAACAACCCAGTGTTCTTTCATCATCATCACTTTAAGCAATTTTTTTTAATCCGTTGTTTTAGCAATCGAGTAAAAGTGAGATCGTATAAATAAAGTAATATAAATAAGGAAATGGGCGCAATAATAATAATAAATAATAATAACTAACAAGAGTATATTAGAATACTTAAGTCTAAAAATAGCTAAACATCTATTTCTAGAATAAAGTTCTTGATCAGCAATTCATATAGCTTCGTAGTTCTTAAATACAAGATTGTGATTTGAAAGTAAAGCTTATGAGGATCAGAACACTGCATTAAATGAGTGTAGAACTTGGTTTTCTCTACTCGATTAGGAGTACAATGCTTATCCTAAAATTCTATACAATTTAAATTGAAACTTTCTTTTTGGCGAGAGTAGCAGAATTTTTATAAATTGAAGGATATAATAAAAGGTGTGTCTTCTACTGGAATTATAAATTTTTAATTTATTTTTAACTGACTGATGAAGAGGGCAAAGCTCTCGAAACTATAGTCTCGTTATAAATACCTAAATTAAAAATTTAGAAGACACATTATTTTATTGTCTCCTTTAATCTCTACAGTTTAATCAAGTGTAAATTGAAATTAAATATTAATAAAGCTACGACGATAAATGATAAAAAAGTACATCAAAAAATATTTTAAATTGTCAACATGACCTTTAATTTTGCTCGGCTAACCAAAGAGTTGCTGTATTTTTTTATTGACATTGCAAGAAAGAATTACACAAAGAAGACTCTCAAATCAAAGAAATTGAAGAATGGGGAAAATTCAGAAATCGCGTTGTTGTCTAAGATACCAGTGGATGCGGACCTAAGAAAATTTAAATTTATTTTTTATTTACCAATCTAAGTAAATATCAATGGCGTGGGGTCCATGGATTCTGTGGATGCGGAGCATCCCTAAAATCTTAGAACGTCAAGAGTATATTCATAGCATTTAATTTCGTTTAGCTTTATTTCGCTTAGATTTAATTTAAGATTTATGAATATTTTTAACGTTAGAATATGAATATAATTTTCCAGATTTAATATTTGAATCATTTTCGCTATCTTAAAATACTTTGATTTTATGAGGTTGAAAGTAAATTAATTCACGCGTTCGACGTCTGACTTTTATTGAAAATCTATAAATTGAATAAAAAAATTAATTGTGAATAATGAACTAAAATATGTTTTGGCAGAAGTTAATTAATATTTTGTCTACCTTATTATAAAATTGTTTTACAAACAAACTGACGCAAAGGCTTGTCTAACGACCAGACGGTGGGTCACAATCATGTTCAAACCTGTCGCGGGACGCTCCATTCTTTCCAATAGCAGCATCAATCGAGTCATTTAATAGCCATATTTTGATCCTGGCAGCCCCTGGCAGTTAGACAGCTATATCGGCAGATTAGTTAAGGGTATCTCCAGGCGGCGTCAATGCCAATTTGTACACTCAACATCAAAAAAGCTAGATACTCGAAAATTAAAAAAAAAAAACGAATAAAATCATTTTTTTCATACATTATTATTAGAAGAACGTCAAAAACAATTTTATAATTAAGTAGATAAAATATTAGTAAAAACAAAGAGGCTAAGTGCAAGCCGTACTCGCAAACCAGAGGTATCGTAATTTCTTCCATATTACATCCAAACTAATTATTTTATAGCAACTAAAAAAATACTTATTGAAAGTACTCAGTCAGATCAACTAAGATAAAATGGTGGATTATTTTTACTTGCCCTGTAAGTAGTCAAAATGAAGATAGACTGTCTTTAATATCAAATGAAAAATCTAATGTTAAAGTTGAAAAATTATATTAAGCGATTATTGATTAATTTTAGGAAAATAAAATAAAATTTTCAAAAATGAAGGGTCTTTTTTTGGACAGCATCCTCTGGCTGAAAAGGCAAGGCCTGCCCCTTGTGTATATAAGTATATTTTTCTTATTTCTTCTCAAGAATTTCTTTTAGAATATTTGCAATGACGAGTCAAAGTACTTACAATTATTTAAAAAGAAAATTACTAATTGTTCAGGTCTAAAAAAGGCAGTCTATACAAAATTAACATTCTTTAATTAAATAATTCATTCATAGATTAGTTTTTCTTCTTTAAAATAATTGTAGTAATTTATATAACAACTTGGTTTGGTTGATGAAGACACGCAGCCTGGAAAACAGACCAGCTTCTTCTTTCTCTATCTGTCTCGATTTATTTTATTTTCCTATCTGCAACATATTCTTACTTACTTTTTTTTTTTTTTTTTTTTTTTGAAAAAGGTATCGAATCTATTCATCGTTTAAGCGATATGGTCGAAGAACCAGTTAGGGAGATTAATGATCTCGGGAGAAAGGAATAAAATAGTACATATTAATAAAAAGAGATGTTAAGTCTAAAGGAAGGTCCATGTGAGGACAGACACCTCACCACCAGTCAAGGGCATAAATTGTTCATTGGAAAAGAAAACAACAAACAATAAAGGCTCTAGAATTTCATGCTTTCTGCAAGACATCACCTGTAAAAATAAATAAATGTTCACCGAAAGTAATATTAAAATATATAACATGACCAAAGTAAGGCGATCTTGACTTATGAAGGAGAATACAGAACAAAGGCAATCAAAATAAAACAAACATCTTGAAAAGATTAGAGGAAGGAACTTTTAAGATAAATCCTGAGTATATTTATCAAAGCAAAAATTAGAATATCGAAAGAGTGACGAAAAATCACCGCTAACATTTAGAGCATAAATGACAAGATTAATAAATACAATTAAAAAACACAGACTTATAAAATAAAGATCCAGAGATAGACCGCCGAATATTTGATGTTCTTACTTATCGAGAGGCCCATTGAAGAAAAACAGGGAAAAAGCATGATAACAAAACTATCAACTTATAAAACTTATGACTGGAATAGGTGTAACTTTGTTTATTTAACGTTTTAAGTCACTTCAGAAAGAAATTTGATCTGTTTCTCCTAACAAGTCTACCTTCATACATAAACCAAAATGTTTGTATCTGCGATCATATCGAAAGAGATAAAGATGTTAAATCACATCTTTAAGATAAAACGCCTCGATTACCAATCAATCATGAGATATTCTTTCATAGAATATGCTAAGATTCAAAATCGTATTCTAAAGTATTTTTTTTAATGTTAACTGAAACAAAATACTTGACAGAACAAGGCATTAAAGTTTCTGAAGTCATATCCACAAAAAAATGGTTGATCAGAAAAATGTCATGGCTATTTTGTTAAGTGTTTTGCTATAGTTAAAACAAAATGGCATCAATGTGGAAGACAGATCCTCAAAATAGTTCTGCAGAAGATGCCAATCTATTTTAGTCAAATTAAAATACTTAGAGGAAAAAGTTTGTTTGTTTTCTGAACAAATTTTTTTATCATCATCAACATCTAGTATACTTTCTTATGACTAGTTTGACACAACCCATCCACTGAACTCTATCCCATGCAATCTCTTTCACTTACTATATATAAAAGTCTCACATCCCCTAACTTTTATTATTTTAAGAAAATACTTCACAATGAGTCTTTCCTTTCTCATTTTGTTTTCCATTTCCTCCTCTAAAATACCCTTGGCAATCCTTCATGTCTGTTTTATTACATTTATGTACCCGAAAGCCCAGGTTCCTGATCAAAAGTTCGTATGCTTTGGTCACATTCTTTGAAATCCAACATCTACAACTGAACATTGAAGGCAAAATAAATGGACGAAGTAGTCAGTGCAGAAAGAAGATTTCATAGCTTTGTAATTTGCGACAGTGGTAGAGATTAAATACTCGGTCATTTTTTCGTGCTGCAGTGGACAAGGTGCAGATTAGGCGTCGAGTGACCAACGCTCATGAAGGACATTGCACTTGAAGATGAAGAATGATACTTAGTGAAAATAGAATTTAACTTGATTTTAGGTTATTAAGTTTAGTTAATGGAATCGGACCCGAGAGACTTGGATAATTTTGATATCTGTAAGATATGGTCATTTCGAAAGCATATGTGGCTTTGATGTTAAGGAAGAGTTATATCCCCAAAAGAGAACATGCCACTTAAAGAAGAATGATACTTAGAGGAAATACTCTTTACCTTGATTTTAAGTCAGCAAGTTTGGTTAGTGAAATCGGGTGTGAGGGACTTTTATCATTTTGATGACTGTAAAATATGGTCATGTCGTCTGCATATGGGGCTATGTTGATATGGGAGAAGTTAAATCCCCAAAAGAGATTCTAAAAAAGTTGTGATACACCATATTATGTAAAGAGTTTTGTTTATAATTGGTCCAGAATTATGTAAAAAGCAGAACAATGTGTATTAGGATGGATATCTCATCAAGAATCATATACAATAATAAATGTGGCTATGTTGATATACGGGAGAAGTTAAACCCCCAAAAGAGATTCTACAAAAGTTGCTTTGATACACCATATTATGTCAAGCGTTTTGTTTATAATTGGTCCAGAATTATGTAGAAGCAGAACGATGTGTATTAGGATGGATATCTCATCAATAATCATATACAATAACATACGTGGCTATGTTGATATGGGAGAAGTTAAATCCCCAAAGAGATTGTGATAGACCATATTATTGCTCAGAGTTATGTAGAAGGAGAACGATGTGTATTAGGATCGATATCTCATCAACAATCATATACAATAACATATGTGGCTATACACAGGAATTATTTGACGGATTATAGTGGTGTTTCACAAAGAGTATCTAATATGTTTCACTATAAACCAACACCCTTTTCCTAAACGTTATATGTTGGCTATGTTGATATGGGAGAAGTTAAATCCCCAAAAGAGATTCCTACAAAAGTTGTGATACCTCATATTATGTCAAGCGTTTTGTTTCATAATTGCTCCAGGAGTATGTAGAAGCAGAACGATGTGTATTAGGATGCATATCTTATCAACAATTATATATGTGACTATGTTGATATGGGAGAAGTTAAATCCCCAAAAGAGATTCTACAAAAGTTGTGATACATCATATTATGTCAAGCGTTTTGTTTATAATTGCTCCAGAATTATGTAGAAGCAGAACGATGTGTATTAGGATGCATATCTTATCAATAATCCATAAGGTGGAAGAGAGATTTTTTCCTTGACAAGGGGTGTGCATGTGATTGGTTCTAGGAAGATGGTGTTGGAATCCTCGGAAGGGGTGTGTATGAATTGTTGCTCCCGGATGCTGCGAGGAGGGGAGGGTATGGTCGTGAATGGGCCAATGTTGTGACTGCCCCGCCACGTGGTCGGCGGAGAGGGGCCGTCGGGGGTGGGGCGTAGACGTGGGGAAGAAGGGGGCGCGGGCGGGCGAAGCAAGCGGAGCGGCTGGCGCTCGGCTCACTCGGCCAGCGACTGCTCGACGACGATGACCGCCGGCGGCACCTGCACCACTGTCACCTGCATCGCGCTCCTGCTGGCCGCCACCCCCCGGGTCCAAGGTACGTACCCCGATACACCCACAGGCCTACGCCCCTAGGGTCCTTCTCTTTCTAGCTGGACACTAGTTGCATGTAGCGCTGACCTGCCTCAACTCTCGCAGCCAACCCTTCTACGTCTCGGACCAACCCTCCGAGGGCGAGAGACTCTACCGCGATCAGCTGATCCAAAACTTCAAAATTTTTTAAAACTACCATAAAATCAAAAACGACGAGATATTTGACCACACCAAAAGAATTGCCAGCTTCTAAAATTTTTTGCATTTCTGAGAAAAAAATCACAAGACGTCATCTTTGAATATCATAGACTACATAAATACATACCAATCATCTGTAATATTATTTATACACACTAATTCTTATTAGGTGATTAAAGCCAAATAGTTTACAGGCTTCGATTTTTTTCTGAGAAAAAAATCACAAGACATCAATTCTTCAAACATTATAGTAACTACATATCAAAGCCCTGTGAAATTTTTACAAATTTTGAATATTTTATTAAAAAATTTGAAATAACTCACATTATGGAGTTTTTAATATATTTTTTAAAACTCAAAAATATTATAAACAGTGCATAATGTAGCTTATTCTAAAAATTCTAATAAACTATTCAACTTAATCAATTTGTAAAAAAATTACAGATGATTTAAAAAAATTATAATAAACATCTGTAAAATTATTTATACACAATAAAGATACTAAATCAAAGCAAAAGAATTTCTAGTCTCGGAGAATTGGTCCATTTCTAAAAAATAAATCTTCTAGTATCCTAGACTAGTGATTGTCATGTCAAAAGGGAGGATTCGTGAGCCGGTGAAAAGTTTTTGAAATTTTTAATTATATAAAATAAAGATTGAGTTTAAGCTTGGGTGTTTATTTTTTTGATCTTTTCACCTGAAACTAACAAATTTTTCATGAGATATTATCCTAATCTAATAATAATTGACATCTAGGTTGCAATAGATTATCTTTCTAAGAAATAGACTACGAAGGGAGAATGTTTGAGAACTATTGGCTGTTATAGATTAATACCTACTAATCATCTGCAAAATTATTTCTACACAACATTTTTATTATAATTTGGCGAAAGAGGAATACATGGAATGATAACAAGTCAAAAGCAAAAGAAAACAAAACCAACGTATATGAATGTTATCAAATTTTTATCAACATATACCTATAAACCTAGAACAATAGAATAATCTCCCCTTTTGTATTTCTGGAGGGAGGAAACAAACTAAATTTATTTTTAATCAAGAGATAGTTTGAAAATTGTAAAATTAAATAAGCTTTTTAATGGTATGATGTTGACTCTAGGTTGTGGTTTCACAAAAATTAAACAAAACAAGTTTTTTAAACTCAAAATATTTGTGTTATAAGAGCTTCGAAATTCTGAAGAGGAACTAAAAAACAAAATATGTTGACTTTGACGACACCCATGTTTCATACTAGATTAAAAAAAAGAATATATTTTAAATTAAAATTGACAAATTCTTATATTTTCTACTAGTATATAAAGGATTTATGATATCCGGTTAGAATGTAGGATGTATAAGGATGAGTTATCAAATTTTCTTAAATGGGGCAAAACTGCTTACAGATTACTCAGTTCATCGTCTAACAGATGGGAAGTCACCTAAAACCATAATATCGTCCCCGCGACGGAATGGAACTAATTTTTTAAGGATGGCCAGGGCATAATTAGGTGGTTTACTTGTTGCGAAGGCGCCTAATAAAAACTAACCTTGAACAACTCACTCCGAACAAGCATCCTATGGGGTCAACAACATGCAGTCATGTTATAAATCATAGTATCTCGATAATATCAGATTGAATGAAACTTGCATGCATGCTATTTGCTTACCTACAAAGTATTTAAAAAGTGATTATCGCTCGTCGATGGAGCGGAGAGAAGCATCCGGCTGTCTTCTCCCGAGGGTAAAAACAACTCCCCAGGAAAACATCAGCCTTTCATATCCCTGGTTCTTTTGCAAATTCCAACCAGCACTAGTCATGCCTAACCTTCAATTCAATCTATCACATTTCTAGAAATTTTTTATAATATCTACCTCAAAAACGAGCAGAACATAATCACAAATGGAAATTTGCGGGTTTTGACCAAATATTGTAAGCATAAAAATGTTTAGTAAAGTTCTATATCATCTATCAAAAACTTATTCTATTCTAATGAAATTGGGACTTTTTCAAAACAGAAGAATTTTGCTCAGAACAAGAAAAATTTAGATCTTTAGGAGCAGCTAATACCCCATACAAACATAATGTTTCGAACTCTAATGCTAATTCTGAGTTTCCAGGCCATTTTGAAGAATCTAAAAGTTAGTAACGAACTCGATTTTTAATCAAATTAAAGTTCGAAATGTCAGGTATATGCCTGATAGAAGCTAATAATTCGGAATTTTTAATCTGGGGTTTAAGCTGAAATCTTCATGACGGAATTATATTGAAAAATATTTATTCTAATAAGTTTTAAAAACAGAGAAATTTTACCTGAAAAATGTCAGATTAAATTTTTAGATTGAATCGACATCACGTACAAACAAAATGTTTTGAATTATTATAATTCTTTCAAGATATTTATGAGGAATCTATCAAAATTTGAGGTACTTGATTTTTATCAAAATTAAAGATCCTAATCTCGTGGATCTCCCAAATTTTTAGTCTCGGGTTTAAGCTGAAATCTTCTGTTTTGAAGGAATCATATTGAAAAATATTTATTTTATTAAGAAGTTTTCAAAACAGAGAAATTTTACCCAAAAAAAAGTCAGATTAAATTTTTAGATTGAATCGACATCCTGTACAAACAGAAAGTTTTGAATTATTATAATTCTTTCAAGATACTTATGAGGAATCTATCAAAATCTGAGGTACTTGATTTTTATCAAAATTAAAGATCCTAATGTCGCGGGTCTTCCTGAAATCTTCTGTTTTGAAGAAATCATATTGAAAAAAAGTTTGTTGCAATATTTTCAAAATTTTACCCGGAACCCGAAAATTGTATCTTTGAAGATGAATTGGTATCCTCTACATGTTTCAAACTTTGAGTTTTTAAATCCTTCTAACCCATCAAAAATTGATGCACATGATTTTTAGCAGAACTAGATATCGCAATATCGTGTACCTAATACCAATTTATCACAATTTTCTGAACTCTGATTTAATTCAAAATCTTCTGCCTGGTAACATTAATTTAAAAAAAAATAATAATAATAATCTGATAAGAAAAGAAAATTTATTGTACAAATCGATGTTTTTATTAAAAAAATTTTTACTAGACACATCATTCACTTTCTAATCATTTAAATGAATATTTCTAACATGGAATTCTTTTCGTATCTTTCTTTAAAATCCATTAATATGAATAACTTATAGAATTCTATCTAGTCCCCTCATCTGATGAAGAAATCCCAAACAAGAAAATCATACTAATAATCATTGATTTTGATGTTTATAAATTGAAAATAAAATGAACTATCAAAAAATCCGAAACAGCTCTCAGAATCAAAAACAATAAGTTAAAAGCTTATTGGATATGATAATATAAAATTTGATGTTGAATTAACGAAAAGCGTTAGTACGATAATAATTATTTTCAATTTTTTTCAATTTAGCTAATTAGAAAAAATCTCAACATTTCGATTAATATTCCTGTTATTATATCCAGTTATTATAAGTATTACTTAATGTGACGAGATGTCATCACACAAAGCTATTCCAAATAGATCATTAAAATTATATGTCGACTAAATATGAAAAAACTATTCCATTACGTTAATAGTGCAAATAAGTTTTTCTTACAATACGGTAAAAGATTTCAAAATTGTGTAATTTCAAATAATTGTTTTTTATTTGTGATCTAACATCCGCAATTAATTATCAAAATAATTTAAAGAAAATTTAAAAAATTTAAAAATATAAAATTCTAGGTAGGTTTCACAAAAATAAAAGACAAGATGCTTGTTAACGTGACTCTATACAGGTTTTTCACTTCAAATTGAGCATTTTACAAATCAAATTGAACATTTTACAAATCAAAATGAACATTTTATTATTATTTTATTTGTAAAATGTTCAATTTGATTTAATGCTTATTTAAAATGTTCAATTTGATTTGTAAAATGTTCAATTTGATTTGTAAAATGTTCAATTTGATTTGTAAAATGTTCAATTTGATTTGTAAAACGTTCAATTTGATTTGTAAAATGTTCAATTTGAAGTGATAAACCTCTACATATATTTTCTCTGTGAACTCCTAAAGATGTCCTCGTACCCCGAAATAGTCTTGCATCTTGTCTATTATTTTTGTGAAACCTACCTAGAATTTTATATTTTTTAATTTTCTTTACTTTATTTAAATATGTTTCACCAAGAACCTACACCATTCTCACTTAACAAAATAATTTACCTGAAGCTGCAAATTTCTAAAAGTTAAACTCACCCAGAATCTCTTTTTTATTATTATTTTATTTATTCTATTTCTAAATTTTAGTTTTTGAGAATACTTACAAATAAAATTTTCAAGCATTCGTTAAAAGTTAGGGCCCGAAAATTAAGGATTTTGTAATTCATTTGTAAGTTTAAAGCTGAGTTTAACCACAAAGGGTTATTATTTTCGTGAATTTGTGTTAAAAAGATTAATATGGACTTTTAAAAATATTATATACCCCTATCTAAAAATTTCAAGGTTTTGATGAATTTAGTAAGGAAGGAGGTCGGTTTTTGCAATTTTAGTTAAACGAAAAAAAAAATTTTTTTTAATAATTTCAAAAAATATTTATTGAATCTAAAAAACTCGATTTTTGAAGTTGTAATTTGAAAATCGAATGATTTTTTTTTAATTCAATCCTTTGCAAGAAGGGACGCACCAGGAAAATGCAACCCCTATGGACCTCGAAAGACTTGCATTACCGAAGAGAAGGGAAAATTGATTAATCGAAAGGGTGGAGGTGTAAGTGTTTGTGCATACGGGTTTTGAAGGTGTATAAGATGCCCCATAAGAAATATTTTGTTTCATATACTTGTTTTTTTTTTTTTAATTAATCCTAAACTATGATATTTTTTAAATATGTTTTCCAAGATTGGTAGTGTTGTTGAACTTCTAAATAATAAGTTAAATATTGTATGCTTGGTTTAATATGAATATTTAAACTATAGTTTTGAAAACTTTGGCTTCCCTTTAATATTTGATAAAAGCCTAATCATTATTAAATTTCTTTCTTTCTTAAAGAATGAAATAGTTTCTTGATGTGTCTTAGACTAAAACTGAAACTCGGTTTTTGAAATTCTAATTTGAAAATCGAATGATTTTTTTCTTAATTCAATCAGGGCATCATGCAAGAAGGGGCTCACCAGAAAAATGCAACCCCTCGATCTCGAAAGACCCTTGCATTACCGAAGAGAAGGGAAAATTGATCAATCCTAAGGGTGGAGGCGTAGGTGTTTGTGCACCCGAGTTTTGAAGGTTTATAAGATCCCCTATAAGAAATATTTTGTTTCATTTACTTGTTTTTTTTTTTAATTATTTTTAATTTTTCAAAAAAAATTTCACTTTATTGTTAGAGTTGTTTAAATTCTAAGTAATAGGTTTAATATTGTATTTTTGGTTTAATATGAATATCAAACTGTAGTTTTTAAAACTTTGGCTTCCCTTTAATATTTGATAAAAGCCTAATCAGTATTCAATTTCTTTCTTTAAGAATGAAGTAGTTGGTTGATGTGTCTTAGATAGACTAAAGATGAATGCTTAGCCTTTAAACTTTAGTATATTAAATAAGGAATAAATTAAAACATGTCTCCTAATGCTTAAAATAAATATGTATATTGTAAGATGTGTGTCCATCAATTTGTAAACTTTAAATACGAGTAAGAGTTGTTAGGACTTATACTTCTGAAAAAAACGAAACAAGAATTAATTCCAAAACGAAGTTTTTTCAATCCCTTAAATGTATTATTTCACGTTCGAATCAATATTTTAATTTTATTTTTGATCAAATATTACCTTCAGTTATATATAAGATTATAATAAAATATTATTGAGCTTGAAACGACTAAATAAAGAGACGAAACATCGCTTTCGATTTGATAGTTATTTCGATTTATCGAAGTTCAACTACGTAAAGACTCAAAATAAATATTTGCATTTGAGATTGTAGTTTCAAAAGTCTTGCTTTCATCTTTAATAAATTAACTTGAAAGAAGTAAATATTTTCAACTTTATCTAAAATTTAAAAATCTTAGAAGGATACTTTAAATTGAAAGTTTCTTTTTGCCGAGTGTAGCAGAATTTTTATAAAGGAGACAATAAAAGACTATAGTTTCGAGGGCTTTGCACCCTTCATCAGTCTATTACATTTGATTCACAGGAATTGATATGTGAATCATTTGCATTAGACTGATGATAAAGCTCTCGAAACTATAGTCTCGTTATGAATAAATTAAAAAATATAAAATAAAATGAGAGAGTCTTCTGTTTTTTAAATAAAATAATTTTTAATTATTTCTAGAGACTATAGTTTGATATGTATAAATATTTATGTGATATGTATTGATATGTATAAATTATTTCTATGTATAAATCTTAATTTGTAACTAATTTGATATATTTGTGATAGACTGATGATGAAGGCTATGCCTTCGAAACTATAGTCTCTAGAAATAATTAAAAATTGTTTTATTTAAAAAACAGAAGACTCTCTCATTTTATTTTATTTTTAACCTAAAATAAAAACAATTCTGTTACCATCGACAGTGAAATCTTTTATTCAACTAATAAAAAATATATTTTTCTAGCAGAAGAAACACTTTTTTATTGTCTCTTTTAAGGATATTTTAATTAACATAGATTGAAGATAAGGGCATGGTCTTTGGAAATTGGGATATTAAGCTGAAGGTATAATCTTCAGTTTAGTTCCTTTGTTATTGTTATTTGTACTATCCTAATATTTCAAAGGATATAATAACTCTAGCTAGGCCAGTGAATTAAATTAATTAATTGTATATATCACTTCGAGAACTGCATCATGTTGTTAACAATAAGATACGAGTACCTACTTACTGAAAAAGACAATGGGGGTTTTATTAAACTATATTTTTCAGTTGTTTTATTAGATAGGCATTCTGAGTCACGAACTTTATTGGATCGTTTTAGTTTAGTATATGTGTTTTACTACAAAATACTTTGCTTCGATTATTTATTACACCACCCATCAATAATGAATAGAAATGCAATTGGATGTTGATGAAGGCAGTCCACAGTGGTTGTAAAAACATTATAAAAATTTTTTGGCATTATCAAAGGAGACAGGAAGTAATTATGATTTGAACTACTTTCATTGACTTTTTGTTACCCTGAAGAAGGAGAGAATAAATCTCCGAAACGTCGGTTTAACGAATAAATGTAAACTAATAAAACCATTATAGTCTTATTTTTTACAACCACTGTGGACTGCCTTCATCAACATCCAATTGCATATTTATACCAGTCCGTCTCCTAAAGAAAAACGCTATCAAATGGATAGAAAATTTTTATTATTTTTTGTGGTCTTAAAATTTTCAATTAAAAATTCACAGTGAAAATCACTTTTATATTTTGTTTTTGAATTTATAGTCGATAATATAAACCATATATTAGAATTCATTTCAGATTGAGTTGAATTTAACTTATCGTCTTATAGAGAACTTTCTTCAGGGTAGACAGGGTCATCTACCCTCAAGGGGTATTCCTTCAACGCGCCATTAACGTTTTAAACTGAGAGCTACAAGTTATCCTTAGTATCAATATTCAAACTTCATCATTCTATTTCTATAAGAGTATGGTTGCATCAAACCAGTCTTAGGACTGCACAGTCTAAGATGATCAAGAATGAATCTAGAAAATTAATTTAAATGTTGATGAAGCGAGAGATGGCTGTCCACAATTATTAAATTAAAAAAAAAAAAAAAAAAAAAAGAATTCAGGCAGTAGAGAAGCCTCCAGTGTCGAAAAAATAACTCCAAATTACAGAAAACGTCTCGTCCAGAGGCCAAAAAGTGCGATTTTTTCATTGTGTGCGTTCGGATGGATGGATGGATGTTCCATTTTTTCGACTACGATTTTTTCCACACCGTTCAACCAATTGAAATGAAATTGAAAACCTACCATTATTTTAACAAAATAAAGCGCTGATTAGTTTTGGGTACATATCGATCCACAAACATTAGTACTTTATTCCAGTACTTTTCTAGTTTTTTCTAAATATCTTGCAAATGAATATACCAATTTTGATGAAATTTAATATTGTAATTAAGTACTTCGAGGAATACAAAAAAGGTTATATAAAGTTTTTAGTAAAATTATATTTTTAAGTACTTTACTCTAGAGTAAGATAGTACTTTTTTTAATTCTTTTAAACATGGACTGCAAATAGCCAGTGATATGTGATTAATAATAAAGGAATAAACATATTAATATTTCAAATGACTTTGGATAAAGTTTAGCAACGATCCGTTGCTGTTTATTTTTTAATGATATTAATACAAGAAGGTTCAACTCCTATAGTGGATCATCGCATTGTGGAAAGAATAAGAATTGAAATAAATTTCAGGGATTGGGTCCTAGTTGAAAGTACCTGTGAATGTGGGAGGGTCTTGAAAAATTGAAGATTATGAGGTAAATTTTTAAATTTATTTTTTCATATGAGAATTTATTTTATTATCTATTTATTTAATATTTTACCCAGTTACCTATATTCCCAGTCAAATATTTATTTATTTTTCTTGACCATGACGATTTTCTGCCTATTTGTTTATTTATTTTTTATTCATTGACTACGGCAACTTCCTGTCTACTTATTTATTTGAATGTTTTTTAAATTATTTATTTTTAAACATTTCTTTAAACCCAGTGACATATTCTATTTATTTTTTGTTTTATTTAATTGATTAGTTATTTATTTATTCTTCCCAGTGTATTTATTTATTTATTTTTATTGTTTGGACGACGTGCTGTATTCCCTTTTTATTTTTATTATTATTATTATTTTATTCTTGGTCGCAGCATACTAAGGTTCCACACCGTTCTGCTGTGGCCGACACCTGAGCCACTCACCCGGATCCTGAGTGGGAGGATCGGAGGGCTATAAGGGGAGATGTGGAGGCCCTTAAAAAAAAAATTATGTGATCTACAAAATTTTCATTTTTCAAATCTTTGTATAAAAGTATATTTTAAATTATTTTTTCATGAGATTTTTTTCTCTCATGTGATCCACAAATATCTTGATTCAAATCTTTGTATAAATGTATTATTGAATTTATTTTTTATGTGATTTTTCCTCTCATATGATCTACAATTATCTTCTTTCACTTCTTTGTATAAATGTATTTTTACATGTTTTATATTAGCTTCTCCTGTATCTATCTATCTATTTCTCTATAAAAATAATTAAGACTAAAAATAAAAAAATAAAAGTAGATAATTTTATTTTTTTATTTTTTAGTCTTAATTATTTTTAATTGATTGTTTGTATATTTGTATCTTTGTTCTATTTTGAAAACGGCTCTACCGATTTTGATGAAACAAAATCTATTAACAAGTTTTGAGGATGAGAAAGCGATCTGGCTAGGTCTGGACCTCATCAAAATTCATCTTAATTGATCTTTTCTTAATTAAAGTAATTATTGATAGATGAAAATTTCAATAAAAAAGTTTGTTTACATTTGTTTCAATTATCTTTTATTTATTAATTTATTTTTTAATTTTAAAACCCACGAATACTTTATTCCAAATATTGTTAAATATTAGAATTTGCCAATTTAATTTATTAAAATTCCTCTTATTAAAAAACAGGAACTAAAAATATTATCACAATCTAGAAGATCAAGTACGGTCGATGGTGGGGAAGTAATCTCGAAATCGAAGCCTCAAATACGATGTATACATTATTTCATGAAAAAAATTGCTTCAATAAAATTATTATTTATTATTTATTTAATTGATTAAAAAACTCGATAAATTGTTAGTTAATTAAAAAAAGTTATACGGAATTTATTTATATACCTATAGACACAATCTGTGGACCACTAGAAAGCTAGAAATGCAAAAACTGGGTGCGGGGATGGATGTGGGGAGTGCAGTTGTGGGGGATCCGGGGGTTGGGCGAGGTTCACGGTTTCGGGTGGTGGGGGCAGGGGGCGTGTACTATATATTTTTGTATTTTTTTAATTTGGTTACCGTGCATCGCTCGGTGGCTCCAGGTATTATTTTAAAAAACTAAAAAACATTCTTTTAAAAAGTACAAAATAATGTAATACTTAATCAAAAAGCGTGAAGCACTTTGTCGAAATTAATTAAACGTTTCTGAACCCCACACTTTTTGATTAAGTATTACATTATTTTGTGCTTTTTGGAAGCATGTTTTTTTAGTTTTTTTTTTTAAATATATTATTTTTTCATGAGATTTTCATCTCACTCTTGTATAAAAGTATTTGTTAATGAGATTTTTCTTCTCATGTGGTATCTACTAAATTATATTTTTTCAAATCCGCCCCTATTAGTCTGAAATCTCCTCAACGCGAAGTTCTTTTGTTCCAACCGCATATTTCATCATTGAAATGATTTTTCTCTCCAGGGCTATTGATAGATTCCAGGAATGTGTTTTTCTTTTTAGCAAGCAAATCTAAATCTATTTCCCCATTTTTCATTCCGCATTTAAAAATTCTTTTGAAAAAGAAAAAAAAGAAGTCGATTAATAATAATAATAATAATAAAAAAGGCGCAAAGCGCTCGAAACTATAATCTCGTTATAAATAAATTAAAAAATTTATTTTTCCAGCAGAAGACACACTCGTTTATTGTCTCTTTAAGGATATTTTAATTAGATTGAAGAAAAGGGCATGGTCTTCGAAACCATATTTTAAGATAAATGGAAATTACGATATTAACCCAGGTAACACACAGTATCCTCAGAATATTCTAAGAAGATTTAAATGTCCTTAGGATATCCTTAGAATATTCTTAGGATATTGTGGTTGCCTGGGAAGCTGAAGGAATAATCTTCAGTTTAGTCCCTTTATCATTGTTATATTTGTACTATCCTAGTATTTTAAAAGATCTAATAACTCTATAGTTAGGCCTGTGAATTAAATAATGTAATACTTAATCAAAAATCGTGAGGTACTTTGTCGAAATTAATTAAAAGTTTCTGAACCTCACACTTTTTGATTAAGTATTACATTATTTTGTACTTTTTAGAAGCATGTTTTTTTAATTTTTTTTTAAATATATTATTTTTTTTCATGAGATTTTCCTCTCACTCTTGTATAAAAGTATTTGTTAAATTTATTTGTTAATGAGATTTTTCTTCTCATGTGGTATCTACTCAATTATATTTTTTCAAACCCGCCCCCATTAATCTGAAATCTCCTCAACGCGAAGTTCTTTTGTTCCAACCGCATATTTCATCATTGAAATGATTTTTCTCTCCAGGGCTATTGATAGATTCCAGGAATGTGTTTTCTTTTTAGCAAGCAAATCTAAATCTATTTCCCCATTTTTCATTCCGCATTTAAAAATTCTTTTGAAAAAGAAAAAAAAAGAAGTCGATTAATAATAATAATAAAAAAAAAGAAGAAAAATCTAGTCTTTTTTTGTTTCCTCCCTTGGCGGCGGCGGCGGAGACGTTTTGCTCCTTTTGCTGCTGCCTGCTGACTTTTAATTATTATCCCATTTCCAATGGCAATTAGTCATCAGTCGGGAGAGAAAAAATGTCTAAATGTCATCTAATCACACGGATGCTTCTTCTTTTTAAAATTAAATCTGATCTACCAAGTAATCGCTCCAGCATTTCATGTAAAAATGTATTTTTTTCTTTTTCTTTAATCATTTCTATGTTATTCGCTGTCTCCTCGGGACGTTTCGCAATGTAAAATGTAAAATGGCAGGCCGCATAACAAATATAGAATGCCTGTTTGCTTATCGCGATAGACATCGAAAGCGGCTAAAAAATCGGTTTCGATTTCAATATAGACGAGCATTTGAATCTTTGCTGGTCAGCTCGGAGGGAGATAGAGAAAGATATATAGAAATTGATGTCTTTTCAAATGACACTTTTCTGGTTGCAAAACAAATTTTTTTGTTCGATAATTGATTAAAATATATAATTATCGGAAAAGGGACACTTAATTCAAATACTTAATCCAATAATTAAAGTACGAAACGTTGCTTATACAACAATTAAGTATTTTATTTATGTCTCTTGTTTCCCAATAATTCATATCTTTATTTATTTATTTATTATATACATATACAAGCTTGTCGTGCGTGCCTTCGTCACGCCCTCGAAGCTCGGCCCTCCGGGCTGGTGCCCTGGCGGGCAGCGTCTCGGTCCAAAAATTGTATTCTTCTTAAAAACAACACTCCAAATGTATACATGTATACTATCGAAAATACATAGTCTCTTACAAGTTTCGCCTCATTTTCGTCCTGACACAGCTACAGAAATGAGGCTCTAGATATGAATCTGGAAGTATTTTTTTCTTTAATCTACAGCATTGTGATATTTTTGTGTGGAAATAGATTTATTTAAATAAGTGGGATCGTGTGAGGAGTAGAATTATATTATATCATTTTTTTTAATTTGGGATCGATAATTGATATAAGGCTTCAAAATATTTAAAAGAGATCAGGTGTTGTTTGTATGACAGGCTGCTGCAGTATTGCCATGAGAAACTCGTTAAGTCGTTCAATTTTGTAAAAATCAAAAAATGAGAATAACAAAATTTAGATTTTTAAAAAATTATAAAAAAGTGGCAAATTATAAAAAAATAAACAAATAATATATAAAATATAAATCAAATAAGATGTGATTAATTTCTTTTTCTGTTCTCAAAGAAAAGCGAATTGAATATTAAATTTTTGAGTGGTGAGGGGGGGGGGAGGAATAATTATCAATATACTTAATGTTTCTTAATTTAAAATCAATTGGAGTCTTTTATTTCGAAATTCGAGTTCAAATTACAATTATATTTCAAATTTGACGCAAATATACCGACGTCATCATTCTCTGAGCGTTGCTGCAAATTAATCTAGGCTATTATATATAGTATGATTGGGCCGTTAGGCCCCTTTATCGTACAATATATACTCTACATCGAAATATTACGAAAATTCAATAATACATTCTTTTTATTAGCGTAACATAAAATATTCCAATAAAGTAACAAAAAAATTTAAACAATACATTATGTTTGTTTCTTTGTTTTTATTTATTTACTAGCTCCAAGGCCCGCCTTCGACGGCCCTCTTGCTGGCCCCCTGAATTCCCACCCCCCGTTTACATTTACATTTTTTCACCCCCCCCCCCCCTTTGGGGCAATTTTTTTAAACAAAAATTGTCAAAAATTACATCCCCTATAACTTTACCAATAACAAAATTTCCCGAAGAGTTAATAGTTTAGGAGTTATTTGATAATTTCCATTAGTGCGCCCCCCCCCCAAACCCCCTTTTGGTGTCAAAACGTTATATAGCTATAAACGTAGGTTAGAAGACATCTGATCCAAATATGAAATTTCATAATATCCCTGCAGCCGTTTTTACGTGAATCGTGAGCAACTTTTTGAGGAAACCATACAAACATACATACATACAGACGGGAATTTTGTTGAGGGTGTTTTCGTTCATAATTTTGCTTGAAACGTGTGCAACCAAAATTTGGCGTGATTTGGACCAATGTACATAAAACCCTTAATTTTATATATATATAGATTATTATTTTTACTTTATTTTTATTTTGTTATAGATATACGTGAAGGTTAGAGAATAATTTTCGTTATACCTATATAGTAATTAATAGCTAGTGCCATAACTTAACATTTGAAGGTCATTGTGCTTCATAATAAATTTAGGCACCATCATATTTTTTATTTAAAATAAATATTAATCATAAAATGAATTTTTTTTTGTGTAAATTTTATTTTATAATTAATAGTTTTTAGTATATTATGCATTTTTTTCCTTTCTACATTTCATTTCAAACTCTTTTTCAGGGCCCTAAACAGACTGGGCCCTGTGCGGGTACACCTGTTCCTCTTGTCTAGTTATAGCCCTGGTAATAGATAGGTGAATTTTTATTCTAGAAAATCATTTTTCTGGGGGTGGCAATGTCAATTTTATCAAATCAGATTATAGAGATTGTTCTTAAAAAAAAAATTACAATTTTAAAAAATTTAACTGTGGACCATTTTTAAATTGATACAAATAAAAATGTACCGAGATACAGATAGACATTTTTCTAAATATTTAGATACACAAAAATGTATCTAGATGCTGTATCTACACTTTTTCCATGCGTATTTCATGAAATTGAAATTGTATTTAGGAATTCTCAATTGAATATTAGAAAATCACAATTGTATTTCAGAAATCTCAATTTAATTAAAAAATAAAAAAAACTCAATTTTTTTTTGGCTTTTCGGCCTTTCTAGCCATAAGCCAATTTACGATACTAATTATTTTTATTAAATTTGTCTCTATCACCCCCGGGGCTAGGTTTTAGCCGGATGCCTCGAGTCGGATTCAATCCCGGGTCCACTTGGTTATCAGGCTGACATGCTACCTAGCCTACCCGACCCCCCCCCCTCTTTAAAAAAAACTCAATTGTATTTCAGAAAAAAGTCAATTGTTTAGTTAGTTGCTTATAGGATGTTTATTTTCTGAAATACAAATGAAATTTTCTAATTAAATTGAAAAATTCTTTTTGCCGAGAGTAGCAGAGTTTTTATAAATTAAAGGGGGCAATAAAGACTGTGTCTTCTACTGGAAAAATGATTTTTTGATTTATTTATAACGAGACTATAGTTTCGAGAGCTTTGCACTCTTCATCAGTATATTACAATTGATTCACAGGAATCGATGTGTGATTGTGTGAATCAATTGTAATAGATTGAGCCAAAGTCCTCAAAACTATAGTCTCGTTATAAATAGATTAAAAATTTATTTTTCCAGTAGAAGACACACTCTTTGATTGTCTCCTTTAAGATTTTCTAATATACAATTGAGAATTCTGAAATTGAATTGATGTTTCTAAATACAATTGTGATTTTCTATTATTCAATTGAGAATTCTTGGGATTTTCTGAAATTAATTTGATATTTTCTGAAATAAAATTGGAAAAGATGTGGTTAATTACCAGCACTTGTAATAATTATACATTTACTGGAGAAATTTTCCAACAAAAAAAATAAAATATTGCTTTAATTTAGGCACAGGAATTATTTAACGGGTTGTAGTGGTGTTTCACAAAGTGGAAATAAAAGTAAAAACAATTAAAAAATCTTTTAAATTATTTTGGAGATTTTTTTATTTATCTCTATATATATTTCGGGCTATGAACAAATTCATTAATTCTTTACTAAAAACATTTGTTCCTCTTTTCTCATCTTCGAATTAACTTTCTATATCCTCTTCTTTTGTCTAAATTTATAGAGTTTTTAAGGAATTTGGTGTTGGTACTTGGTGAAACATTTTTTAAATTATTGGATAAAAATACTTGGTGGGTTTCACATTAAGATATAAAAAAATAAAACGAATTTATTTTTGGAGAATCTTTAATCTCGATATATATATTTCGGGTGACTGACCCATCTTCAGGAGAAACAGAAAGTAACTGACCTGGATAATTGAATACAAGTCAATGGTAAAATTTATTTTTTTAAGATAACAAAAGGGTAAATATTTAAAATTAGTGGAGGGAGAAAAGGTAGGGAGTCTACTTTTGTTTAATTTTGAATGGCCTTTTGAGAAATGAGGATTTCGAATTTGAATACAACTCAATAGTAAAATTTATTTATATTACTCGCTACTCGGAACATGAAAGAGCCTTTAATAGTCTTAGCAGATCAGATGATATTAATATGGAATCTACTTCTACCTTCGCCAATCATCTACATTTGAATAAACACACTTCTTCTATTAGCCACCTAGTTCCGTTACATTTCGAAAGAAAGGGCTTACGTTTAGATATTTTAGAGTCAACTGAAATAAAATTAGCTCTCTCAAATAAAACGAATATACTAAATAATCAATTAGAAGTCAAGAAAAGTACAATCATTGATTACATTCTTTAAATATTTGCAAATTTGTTTTGTGTGTAAATTCTCATTTCTCAGAAGACCATTCAAAATTAAACAAATCCACTAATTTTAAATATTTACCCTTTTGTTATCTTAAAAATAAATTTTACCATTGAGTTGTATTCAAATTCGAAATCCTCATTTCTCAAAAGGCCATTCAAAATTAAACATAAGTAGACTCCCTACCTTTTCTCCCTCCACTAATTTTAAATATTTACCCTTTTGTTATCTTAAAAATAAATTTTACCATTGAGTTGTATTCAAATTCGAAATCCTCATTTCTCAAAAGGCCATTCAAAATTAAACAAAAGTAGACTCCCTACCTTTTCTCCCTCCACTAATTTTAAATATTTACCCTTTTGTTATCTTAAAAATAAATTTTTACCATTGACTTGTATTCAATTTCGACTTATCCAGGTCAGTTACTTTCTGTTTCTCCTGAAGATGGGTTGGTCACCCGAAATATATATATCGAGATTGAAGATTCTCCAAAAATAAATTCGTTTTATTTTTTTATATCTTAATGTGAAACCTACCAAGTATTTTTATCCAATAATTTAAATTTATATAGTCTAAAACCCTTACACAAATTCCTTTAATAGGTATTCCCAGAATCCTATACAAATAAATTTCGAACAAAGACATCCTATTTGAAATGTACCTGACTTTGACCAGACAATTTGTTCAATACCCATTTTCTCCTTTCCACATACCTTTAAATTCAACCACTCAATTCTTTCAACGCCCATTGGCTCAGCCCCCTCCACTCGCCCTGTACTATAATAATATCAATACAATGTAAAAAAAAATTATATTCAGTTTTCTGTTAAACCTCCTGATGAAGGGTTCATAGCCGGAAATATGTATAGAGATAAATAAAAAAATCTCCAAAATAATTTAAAAGATCTTTCAATTTTTTAAATTTTATTTCCACTTTGTGAAACACCACTACAACCCGTTAAATAATTCCTGTGTTTAATATGTTTCACTATAAACCAACACCGCTTTCCCTAAACTTTTTTAATTTAGGCTGTTTTTATGTGCAGCAAACGTTTTTATTCGAATTGAAAAAGCAAAAGTAATAAAACAAACAAGTTTGAGAAATTACGCTCTAGGATTGCATATAGGTCAATACAAATTGATTTTTAATCTCGCATCTCTCGGTTAGCGGATAAGTGATAAATTATAGATATCTTTCCCCAAGAATGAGGAATAGTTTTGAGGAGGAAAACCATTTGGTGATGATCGAGTAGAGATGCCCCTGCAGAAGACAGGTCGGCAACCCTCGAGGTCGCTTTCTAGGGAATAAACCAAAAAAAAAAAAGTGATAGTCCTTTTGAAAGAAGAAATGCAGCAAATAAATATCTCGCGGACTCGCCTGGGGATTGGGAAAGTGCCAAAAATTTGGATGCAGACACTGAAGAAAAATATTTTTTTTTTTTTTTATTTACTTCAGAAATTATTATTTTATTTATTTCCAAGTGAAGGTGTTATCACATTTGAAAAATGTAAGTTAGTAAATGCACCACATGGCTTTCACTTACCACCCTTTCTATTTTAATCTGAAATCAACATTTTATTAACTTCTCTTTAAATTTAAAATATTACGTCAAACGCAGAGGAAGGCAACGGGAAACCATCACATTGAACAATTACCCAAAACAATACTATTTTTAATAAAAAGAAATCAATGAGGTTGTCCTATGTTCGATGCAAATAAACAATTATATATATTGACTAGCTGTAAGGCCCGCCTTCGGCGGCCCTCTTGCTAGCCAGGGAACTACGCCCCCTCGACCCCCTCCCACCCCAGCACCCCCCTCCCAATTCACCAACCCTGCACCACTACCCGCACCCCACCCCGTGCCTTCCACCCCCGCGCACCACACCGCCTAGCCCCCTGCCTCACCCCACCCACATTCCACCCCCGGACCCTCAAACCACCCTGCATCCCATACCCTAACCCACCACCCCCCGCACTCACCCTCCACGCCCAGTTTTTGCATTTCTAGCCTTCTAGGGACCCACAGATTATGTATACAAAATTTGGTTAAGTTTGCTCCAAGAGCACGAATTTACTTTTTTCACCCTCCCCCTTTTTAGGGGGATTTTTTTAAACAAAAGATGTCAGAAATCACATCTCCTACAACTTTGCTCATCATAAAATTTGCCGCAGAGTTAATAGTTAGGAGATATTTGATAATTTTCATTCGTGCACCCCCCCCCCCAAACCCCCTTTTGGGGTCAAAATATCAAAACGTTATATAGCTATAAACGTAAGTTAGAAGATATATGATCCAAATATGAAATTTCATAATAACACTTCAGTCGTTTTTACGTGAATCGTGAGCAACTTTTCGAAACCACACAAATAGACAGACAGACAGGAATTTTGTTGAGGGTGTTTTCGCTCATAACTTTGCTTGAAACGTGTGCAACCAAAATTTGGCCTGAGTTGGAGCAATGTACAGACAAAACCTCAATTTTACATACATAGATTGCTATATACAATTAAAATAATTACAAATTTTTAAATAAATTAAACGTTTGATGATTGTTTTTTTTTAAAGTTTTGTATTTATTTTAATTATATTTATATATGTCTATCTGTGACGTGCGGTCCATATGCTGTGGAATTTTAAGAAAAATATTTGTGAATACATTTCTTAATTTATTAAATTTCTTCCAGAACTTAAGTGACTTGATTTAAATTTTTCGTTAAATTAAAGGGTTGGTTTTATATATATATATATAGGTGAGACTTCAAGACATTTGAGACAAAGAATTAAAGAACATATTTCATCGATTAATGGAAATAAATTGGTCTCCGCGTTATCCATTCATGCTATTGACAACGAATATAGTTTCGATTTTGAAGGAGTAAAGATACTAGATTATGAGAAAAATTGGACCAAGAGGAAAATAAAAGAATCTCTTTATATATTGAAGGATATCGATAATTGTGTAAATTTCAAAATGGATTCGGAAAACATATCAGAATGCTACAATCTCATTGTGTCATTGTTGTGAGAGTATTGATTTGATTTAGTATGTTGATTAAACAGGTATTGATTTTATAAGAAAAATGTAATAGGGAGATGTGTATTTTGATATTTCATTAATAAAAAATAAAAAATAAAGAATGAATTAACTTATAATGTGTTTCTAGAATGGATTATTTATAATGGGTTTTTTAATTGTATAATAATTGACTATGCAATGAGATAATTAGAAAAAAATAAAATTGAAAATAATATTTAATATAATCATTAATTCAAAATAGTTTCTAGTTCAGTGATAAACGTTTTTATAAATTGTTGCTATATATATGTATGTGTGTGATTGTAATGAATTGTGTGATGTATCTATATTGAAGATTTAAGAATGAATGTTTCATGTGAAATGACAAATTCCGGTTCTTGAACGAGATGTATGTATGATTTCAAATTATTGTAAAAGATTTTGTGTTATATAATTCTCTATAAAAAGAAAAAATGTAAATAAATGTTTCATTTCAATTTTAGAACTACTGAGGATGGTCGACCAGTGGTGACCGAAACTGTATAGTTATCAATTAAATAATTCAAATAGTTATTAAAATTATTGTTTTATTATATTTGTGACAAAACCAACCCTTCAATTTAACGGAATACATTTCTTAAATTATAATATATATATTATTCATTTGAAATTGTAAATGGATACTTATAATCGGATAGACCTCATGAAAGTAATTGATACCTTGTATTTTGTTACTTTTATTTTGAATAAAGATACCAATTATAATCTTATTTACCTAAAATTACTTGGTAAATAAAACGACTTTGATGAATCAATAATTATTGTAATATTGTTATGTCAAACAATAAAATTTAATCTTCGTATATCCCTATACTTAATATTCAACGCGGTTTCGGTATAAATCGGCGTAGCCCCCTGGACCCACACCCTTGACCCCTCACCTTCCCACCCTGGACCCCAAACCCCACCTCCACACCTCTAGGCCCCATACCCCACTAGACCCCCTGAACACCCACCTCCTCCCCCAGAACCCTCTCTATCCACCCACGAACCCTCTCCCCGATTACAGAGTTATTTTTTATTTATTTTTTTAAGGGCCTCTACGTCTTCCCTTATAGCCCTCCGATCCTCCAACTCAGAATCCGGTTGAGTGGCTCAGGGTGTGGTCACATCAGAACGGTGTGAAACCTTAGTATGCTGCGACCAAGAATAAAATAATAATAATAACGAAGAAAAAAAAGAAGGAATACCGCATGTCGTCGAAATAATAAAAAAAATAAATATGGTAAATACACTGGGAAGAATATATATATATATAATCAAATAAATAAAACAAAAAAAATAGTTAGTATGTCCCTGGTTTTGAAGAAATTGTTTTCAAATTATTTAAAAAAACAGATAAATAAATAAGTAGACAGGAAGTTGTCATAGTCAAGGAATAAAATGAATAAATAAATAAATAGGCAGGAAATCGCCATGGTCAAGGAAAATAAATAAATAAATAAATATGGTACTTAATCTTGGAGTGAATTTTAATTGCTTTTTGAAAATAAATTTTATTTTTTTATTTTTATAGAGAAATGATTGCGAAATTTAACAGAAATAAATGTTGTTATTTTTATATAATTTCATTTAAATTGGTAACCAAGACGATTGTTTTTGTTGGGGGCGGACAAACATACAAACATACAAACCTAGGTACAGAAACATGCACAAAGACCTTTAGTAGTATAGGATTGTATATTTGGAATATTAATGTATATGATTAGAATCTTCTATAACTCGATTTATACTTATAACGCATCATTTTCATGAAACCTAGCATCCGTCAAATACTGGAGCTATATGTATAGTAATCGAAATTCATATATGGTAACTTGTACTAGTATTTAGGTTATTGTAACTTATTATAGGCACTTTTGAATCATCTATCTAAAAATATTCTTTTTTTATCATAGGTACACCCGAGCACCTGTCAATCGAGAACATCACATGTGGTGTTTGAAAAAATAAATAATAGTTTTTAGATACAAGATACAAAAGTACCTACCTATAATAAGTTTCAATAACTAAAATACAAGTTGCCAAATATGAATTTCGATTACTATACATATAGCCTTAGTATTTCACGGATGCTAGGTTTCATAAAAATGACGCGTTATTATAAATCGTGCTATAGGAAAATCTAATAATAAAAAATAAAAATGAATAAAGAAAAAGATTAAGGTACCGGGTTCGAGACTCAGGAGATATGTTTGTCTATAATAAATTATTTTCTAGTGTTTTTATTATTTTTTTGTAATTGGTATTTTGTAACTCGTTAGTCAAAAAGTGTACCTTGTAAGTACATGCAGAGGATAGTCAATAAATATAAATGTTTTCAAATTAAAATTATATAAGTATTTGAAATTTCAATGAAATCGAGAAGAAGCTATTTAATGCGTCTATCGTTCGATTTTATGAATCATCGGAAAAGTATAAATTCCTTCGAGGAATGTGATTTCTTTGGTTATCAGTTGATATTAATTCTCCCGAAAGATGCATCTCCGATAATAAAGAACCGTTTTGTATTGCTTATTTGAATATCCCATTTCTAACCTGTTCTCGATACTTTAAACAAAAATACAATCCTGTCTTCCTCTTTCTCTATAAATAAATAAATAAATAAATAATAAATAACTAGATTTAAATAGCAAAGACAGAAAGAGATATGCTTTTAGGAAGTGGTTGAGAAGTAGAAAAGAAGTTACATTTCATGTTGGTGACATCATGTAATGAATTCTCCAGAATCAGCAAGCAGCAGCTGATGCTAAATATCTCATCACATAATCTCCAAGTCACTTTTTCTATCCACTACGCAGGAAATTTATATGTAAGATGTAGACGTAGAGGATACCTGGAAAGGGGAATCCTGCTATCTAAATGGGCGGTATTATCAAGGGTAATGACAAGCATTTAATTTGGGGATTGAACTGGAGAAAGTACTCATCACACTACTTCATACTAGCCCTATTTATTTATTTTTTAACAGACACAAATACTATTTTTGAAAAATGTATTTTTTAGGTACCTATAGATCAGGGGTGGCCACTAACCTTAACTTTGGGAGCCACAAATTTATAAAATTATTTCAAAGCGACCCACATTGTTTGGAGATTAATTAATTGTTCATTGACACATTTTTTATTTTATAAAATATAAATGAAGTAACATTTATTTTTTGCTGTATTTACTTATAATAACATTAGTGTTCAATTACAATAAATAAAAAGAAATAACATTTTACTTTTGAGAATTGCTTTTACGAGTGTTCATGTTGGCTGTTATTTGTTTGAAATCTGGCTGATAACTCTGTCCGACAAAAAATTTCTCCCAGTAATACAATGGATTTTGGTAGAGTTTTATACGCTGATAATCATGCAATTTCCCAATTTTTTACAACAGATCAGAGTTTTGAGATATTATGGGCCAAAATGACGAAAAAGGCCATTTTGACCTATTTTCGAGTCCCATTAGATATTAAACCTCAATATTTGAAATCAAAATATTTTGTTGACGTAATAGGAAACACCTTCCTCTTTGATTTTCAAATTACCACTTGTTTTTAGCTCAATTAGAACTCGAGTTATATCTAAAAAACTAAAACTACGTGATTTTAAAGGATAATAAACATAGATAAAAACATAAGTTTTTAGTTTTTTAGTTATAACTCGACGTTGTGGCCACCTCTGCTATATATGGAAAATATTGTGGTCAAAGTCTCGGCGCAATGTATTTATTTAATCTACCACTGAGGTTTCGAATACTCAATGGTATCCTTCTTCAGAAATGATCCTAGTTAAAGAAGCATACCATTGAGTATCCTAAATGTAAGCAGAAGGTTCAATAAGTATATTGCACCGAGATTTTGACCATAATTTTATTTCCATCAATAGCTAAAGTATATAGAATTTAACATAACATTCTATCTTCACATCTAAAAAATTTCACATTTTAAAATAATCTTTGATAATATAAGGGTGAAATTATAGATTCTTTCGGGTTGTAGAACTATCCATAGAGAAATTAGAAAATTTATTAAAATCAATTATTATATCTTCTCATATCGGAAAATATTCATTGCAGAAAAAATAAGCTGACGTGTTCTGATGTGGCCATCCACTTGACTTCACCATACAACCTGGCTCCTCACTTATATTTAATATTTAATAAAATTATTTATAATCATGTAGGGGGGGGGTTAGTTTTTGCATTTTTAGACTCCTGTGACCCACTGATTATGTATACAAAATTTGGTTGAGTTTGATAAATGGCAAAGATTTTCATTTTTTGACCCTCCGCCCCCCCCCATTTCGGGCGGTTAGTTTTTGCATTTTTAGACTTCTTGGGACCCACTGATTATGTATACAAAATTTGGTTTAGTTTGGTAAATGGCCAAGATTTTCATTTTTTGAACCGTTCGCCCCCCCCCCCCATTTCGGGCGGTTAGTTTTTGCATTTTTAGACTTCTTGGGACCCACTGATTATGTATACAAAATTTGGTTGAGTTTGGTAAATGGCCAAGATTTTCATTTTTTGACCTTCCGACCCCTCCCCCTCCCCTTTTGGGCGGTTATATTTTGCATTTTTAGACTCCTGGGGGTCCACTGTATATGTATACAAAATTTGGTTGAGTTTGCTCAAACGACCTGGATTTTTAATTTTTAGCACCCCCTCGACCCTCCTTAATTTTGGATCGATATGCACCAAAATCTAATCAGCTCTTAATCTCAATGGACCAAAACTACGTGTGAAATTGGTTTCGATATTCACACTAGTTTTTGAGCTAGTTCGTACACAAATTTGGTAACGCACAAATTAACTAACTAACAGACATTTTGACAAAACAATTATTATCTCGAAAAATTTAATTTTTTCGATGTTCACTTATTAGAGCTTTTTTGTAGACCGAAATGCCATGGTTTCGCTCAATTTTTTTAATCGAAATAGTTTTAGCCGTTTTTTAGATATTTTGAAAAAAAGAAGGAAAAAAACACTTTTTTCATGCACGATTACAATACTTGACCATACCCTGTATGGTAAAGTAAAAACTCAATACCAAATTCAAGGGGAGGTTATTGAAAACGACCCCTGGGAACATTTGTTTTTCAAAAACATTAATAGGTATTGCTTTGAAGAGCATCATAATACTTTTCAACCTCAAAAAACTAGTATGGAACAAAAAAGTACGACGAAAGTTGTTATCTACTATATCCGAAATGGAAGGATCATTATTATTTTAATTAAATACCAGAAGGGTTGTGCTAATCCTCTTAGAAATCAGAACAGAATGCCACAAATAGCGATCCGGACCAATTATCTATTCTGTGAGGTGAATAAATATTTTTTCAAAACGTTTCGGTTTCGATAACCCTAGTAGATAAAAATCGTATTTAAGAGTCTTGTTTCCTCTGCGTTTAGCAATATTAAGTACCTAAAATCCAAAATCACATTAAAATATTAATCAAATGACTATTATTATTATTATTAATTTTTTTTGGAGGGGGTGGTTTGAATTGTTGATATCCAAAATATTTTTTATATCATAGGGTGTGAGATATTCTAGTAGAAATTGAATTTTTTTATTACTATTTGATTCACTTTAAAATAATGATGTAAGAGGGTCCAAAATGTCTTTTATCGGGTGAATTTTTATCTATTGGCGTTCAGAAGAGTCATAAATTAAAATTATGAAAAAATTCCACAAATTCCTTTATTTTCTTCTTATCAATGAAAAAAATAAGAACAAATTTCATATTTCAAGTATTTTGGAAGATAGAAGTTTCGGTACGTTTTTGAAACTTGGTCAGCTTATTATGAAAATCTTTCAGGTCAAAATATTAAAACATAAATTTATATTATCCAAGCTATTATGGATAAAGAGAAATCAATGAGGTTATCCTCTGCTTGATGCTAATAAAGGGAGGGGTGAACCGCAATTAGATCTACACGTCTTTGGAATTATTTTGGAATTCATTAGATAATGCCCCTTCATCTATTATCTACTTGGAAATGAAAGTGGAAGTGGAAGTAGGTGTACACGATATTAGGTCACGGTTCACCCCTCGAAATAAATATATACATAAATATGACGAATATAAATATGTATATATGTATTTAATTTAGTAATAAAGACTATAGTTCCGAAGTTTTGACCTTAATCATTAGTTTTATTAATTTGAAATATTCTTCTTGTTATTTCTCATGGGTTCAAATGCCCGATTGAATATAGGTAAATTTGTGTTGTTGCTATAGTAAGCTAGTCAATTAACAAATCAAGCATTAATTTGTTGATTGACTAGCTATAACAACAAAACCACGAAACCAAAACAAACCTGATTAATGATTGATAATTTTGTAAATTTCATTTTTTTTTTTTTTTTTTGTAACATTATAGCCAAGAAATTGAGCTAGAGCTCAAAATAATATTCATTAGTCTGTGTTGGTGTTTGTGTTGGTTTCGGTGTTAGTGTCGGACGCTCGATATTAATGGGGTGGATTGCGAAAAACAAATTCAAATCCGACGCCAATGAACGGGAAGTTATCTGATCTGTTGACTAAAACTATTTTTATTGATGTCGTGTTTTCGAAACAGAGTGTGGCACTGGGGTCAACATTCGGATTTATTTTTGTATTCAATAACCTGAAGACGACCACCACACGAAAGGTAGAAATAAAACAAGAAGAAAAACTGTTTGTTTTTAAGGAAAAACCGGTATTATAAAGTTGGTAAACATCTTATTAAGGTACTTCGACCTCAAAAAGTTTTCATTTTTCATCATAATTCGCAAATGACCACATTTCAGTTTGCCTCCTCTTAAATGAAAAGCAACTGTAATAAAAGTAAACCAACTTTTTACTAGTCTCTAATTCAATCAATGGAAGAAATAGAATATCGAAATTTACCAATAAATATATGACTTCAAATTTTTTTCACTTTAAAAACAAAAATATACCGGAAATAAATAATGATTTGTTTTCTTATCTTTCGACGATAATTTTAAATACAGTGAAATCGCGATACTTCATATACCGTATATCTCGATAAATCGTAAGAAAGTGCTGGTCCCTTGGAAAAATCTTGTTAATTAAAATAAATAATTTTTTAATGTAAACAAAAATAAATCAATATTTCCAAAAAAAATGTAAAATTCATACTACTGTATTTAAATACAGTATTTTTTATGTATACATATGTATGATGTACATTCATTATTATTATTATTTGTTGCGTTTGGACCCTTGAGATCACGATGTTTCTTTCTGGTTGGACCTTCCACGCCTCTATCTTTTTCCGGAACGTGTTATCGAGTTCCATGGTCAGGTAATTTTTTCCTGGCCGGATGAGTGTGTTGATGTTAAAGGTGCCCAGGTATGTATGGATTTTTGGTGTTATTCTTCCATTGTTTCTTCCTTGACTTCGTGATGGTCCGGATCCCCCAGAATCTGAATGCCCGGTTGCCACTCGAGAGTGGGTGGATTGGTTACCACCTGGGGTAATGTTGTTTTTGCCTCTCACGATTCATGGTCGCTTGTTACGAAATTTTGTCCTGCGCATGCGCGAGGATTTGTAGAACCAAAGATTGTCAGTTTCTGGAGCCGAGCGGCCGGTTATTTATTATTTTCAAATAAATTCACTTTGCTTTTTGCTGGGATCGAACTGATGAAGTCTAGGTTGATGTTCTCCTAATCGGATTAGAAAAGTTGGTGATTTAACCGATTGCACTACCGACCCCTCTGATGTACATTTATATTTATAAAAAAATAAAAATAAATTAAAACTTTCGATATACACGTCGTAAGACTAAGAAACAGGCATTCAATAAAAACCGAATATCTTAAATTCGGACTTAGAGAGCACCCCATATTGTGAGTGTGACGAAGCATAGGGGATGTTAATCATATCCTAATCATAGGGGTGAACCACGACCTAATATTGAGTACACCTACTTCCACTTCCACTTTCATTTCGAAGTAGAAGACAATAGATGAAGGGGCATTATCTAATGAATTCCAAAATAATTCTACAAAATGTACACCTAATTCCAATCTATGTTCACCCTTCGATCATATCTATGTAAAATAAAGAAATTTTATTCAAAAATACGAGATCTTGTCACCTACCAAATATGAATATTCTTCTTTCGTATATACCTGAAGATTTAATATTAGCAGTAATTGTGATACAACACATAATAGCTTTCAAAAATATTTAATTTATTAATACAAGTTTTATATATGGTACATACTATATTGTCTTTTTAGCACTTGAATTACAAATTATTCTCATGGTTTAATTTAACGTAGAAATCCGAATATACAACTCGCATAAATAAATAAGAGTACTAGATGAAGGAGGAGGTATCAGCCAAAGATGGGATCACTGGGTTCAATAAAACACCTTTAATGAGACGTTTCAGGCCTGAATTTTATTTGGACATCTTCAGTAAATTAGGAGTTATACACAAAATGCGGTACACATATGTGATCGAACCAAGCCTTGTCAAAAATAAAAATTATTTTAGCTTCATGTGAATTTATAACGTGCCTGGACCCAAAAGTTTCAGAATGAAAGTCATTTTCATTCTGAAACTTTTGGGTCCAGGCACGTTATAAATTCACATGAAGCTAAAATAATTTTTATTTTTGACAAGGCTTGGTTCGATCACATATGTGTACCGCATTTTGTGTATAACTCCTAATTGACTGAAGATGTCCAAATAAAATTCAGGCCGAAACGTCTCATTAAAGGTGTTTTATTGAACCCAGTGATTCCATCTTTGGCTGATGCCTCCTCCTTCACCTAGTACAGTTTCATCACAGCCACGAACTCTTACAATATAAATAAGAGTACTCATGGTTGCAGACGTCGCAGGCAATCATGAAATCATGGGTAATATACGTAAATCATGATAAGTGTACACATTTATAATTATGTCAGAAAGATTCGCCTTGCCAGCAGTCAAAATATATATTTTAAATAAAATTTATTTGAAAAATCGAAATACTTGTGGTAATGGATTTGAAATAATAATTAATAAAATCAATTTTAAATAATTTGAAAATATATTTATATGGTATATATAATAATTAGTGCGACAGCTCGCCGATCGAAACCAGAACGAGTCTTGACTACACTCAGATCGAGAGTTAAGTCCGTATTTAATTACTCTAGTATTACTTGGTTGCGAAGCAGCCAATTAAACATATAATCCAAGTTTCCTAAACTTCTCAAATAAGAAATGTACTTCTTTTTTTTCTCTTTAGAATCTTAATTTATTATTTTTGTTTTATTTAGGTTTCTTAATATTCTTCTGCCTGTTGAATGGAAGCAAATGCTTGCTTCCATGACTGGGAGGTTTTTTTACGGAGTGAGCTTGTTAGCCTCACGTCCAACTCCTTTTAGTCGCCTTTTACGACAAGCAGAGGATACTATGGACCTATTTTATCCCCGGTCCATAGGGGTCTCAGCGTACAATACTATTTTTACAATTAACAGTTATTGGTAGAAAGTTGGGAAATTTCATAAATCAACTGATGTGGTCACCACACGACTTTCACATTCTCACTTATTTGAAATCATCTCGACACTCCTAATTTACATCCCCTTCCTTTATTTCAATCGGATTAAAATTTATTCACGACTAATCTTGTGGTACTTCTTGTAGCCTCTAGATAGCTTAAGTTTCAAATTTCAAGGCTCTATGACTTACTGAAGACCAGATATGAACGATTAAAATATTTATTTTACGACACTCCTAATTTAATACTTCACATTACTATATTATATAGAATATAAATGTGAAAGTAAAAATGTGAATATTTCTTTATTTACAATAGAAAATTTAAGCAAAAATACTAATATTTTAATACTCTAACAAAATAATTGTTTTATGAATGTAGTAGCAGCTATCTCATCTGTATTAGTTAAATATAAAAATAAAATTGAAATAATAGATTATGTAATTAAATTAACTCACCGTTTGTATGACGCCTGGCTTCACGACCAGAAGAACATGTACGAATCCTAGAAAGAAGATTAAGAATAAATTAATAGGTGTAGGGATATTTTAACCTATGTCCAAACAAGTGGACAACTTTAAACCATAGTCCACTGTAATGGAATTTATTTTGAGTAGTGTATTATTTGAGTATTCGGTTGACTATCTTTAAAAGACTTTAAATTTTAAATCAAACTAAAATTTTAAAATAATTATTAACAGACATATGTTTTGAAGGGTAAGAATTATCGTGGCAAGAGAAACTATTATATAAAATATAATCGAATAAATGGAGGTTAATAGTTTTGTATAAAGATTCATTTCTATATCCATTACCTTTGAGAATAGTTATTGTTAATATATTTCTATTATATAAACTGTTGCACTAGAAAGATTGAAAAATACTTAATAAATGGATATAAAAAGATTAAATCGATTTATATAGAAGTCATTTGTAATATCTTATTATATTAAACGAGCAAAGTTTGTATATATATATATATATATATATCCGATCGGGTTCTCGAAAACGGCTCTAACGATTTGGATGAAATTCACGAGTTATGAGGGTTTTGTGTTGGATATTCGATCTGTCACGGTCTCATCTTTCGGCTTCTTTGTTTTTGATGTGTTTTTTGTTAATTGAAATAATTATTCACAGGTGGCTGTCTCGATAAAAATGTTTATTTACATTTTTATTCAATTTCCTTTTAATAAATAATTGGTTTTTTAATTTTATATCCCACAATAAGATTATAACAATTATTATTATATGTTAAAAATTGGGCAATTTTATTGATTAAAAATCGAGTTTTAAATCTCACAAATATTAATTTGACAATTTAATTGATGAACTCTAAAAATTGTTATTTAATTAAAAAAAAAAAATTATACCGTATTTATTTATATACCTATATACACATAATCTGTGGGCCACTGAAGGCTAGAAATGCAAAAACTGGGTGCGTGGGCGGGGGGGTGCAGAGGGGGTAGAGTAGTGGGGTGGGGGTCCGGGGGGAGATACGGGTTTCGGGGGAGGGGTGAAGTGGTGGGGTCCGGGAGGCGAAGGGGTTTCGAGGATTAATATATAGCTATTAACAGAAGCAAAAAGTTACCGAGCATCGCTCGGTGGCCAGGTACTTAATTGGTCTCGCAAGGGATTTTATTAACAACAAAAAAAAATTAATACATATTTGAAAAGTTTTTATTTTGCCGAGATTAGCAGAGTTATTTATTCATAAAGCGAAACAAAGAGGTTGCCCTCTGCTTGATGCAAATAAACAAACGAATATCCACACGATACTGAACCCATGAAAAATAATATTTATAATTAAAAAACTGATGATGAGGGCCAAGCCTTCGAAACTATAGTCTCAAACAAATAAATAATACATATATATATATATATATATTATACAATTATTTATTAAACAAGAATAAATAATACAATATAACTACGACGTTTCGATCGACTTATTCTGCGATCGTTCTCAATATGAGCACCCACTCCATTTAAAGGTTAACAGAATAAGTCGATCGAAACGTCGTAATTATATTGTATTATTTGTTCGTTTTCAATAAATAATTATAATTAATTATGTGATATTTAAATAAAAATTAAAATTTTAATCAAATTAATATTATAAATTATTGAATTCAAATTTTAAAAATTATTCTAAAAATGAAATCTAGTAAATTTTGGACAGCCATCTTTATTTTTTAAGTATAAATTGAAAAATTTAATAAAAATGTATTATAGAATATTAAATATTTAGTTATTTGTCTATTTATTAAAAGAATAAAATAAAAAACAAAAAGATAAAATTGTTAATGATAACCTCCTCCTTTTTTCGAAGTCGGTTAAAAAGATGACAGAGTCAGAGATTTTTACAGAGGTACCTCACATTCCATGATAAAAAAATATATTTTTTATTTCTGACTAAAGAAATTTAACCCCTCCCAAAATAATTATCCGATTAAAATTTTAATATGATTTTTGATTTTGAGAAAGTTACGTGGTTTAAAATGATACATTAAAACGGTAAATGGCTCTACAGATAAAATATTTTAATAAATAAAATAAAAACCATGATGTTTCAAATTTCATTTTACGATTTTTCTGTATCTATAATGGACGTTGGTTGGAATGACGACTTAACGTGCAAATAACCAGATATTGGGAAATTTATTTTCGTGCAATTTTAATCAAAGCAAATCTATTTCTATCAAAAAAAAGCGGTGAGTTTTGAGAACAAACAAATCTGAAAAATTCACAGACATCGGACGGATTGAGCTTCTTGCATTCGCATTATTTCATCACAGGAATATTTCTAGCAACGATCTTTACTTATTTTTATTCGATAATATAAAAAGTTTTTTTTTTTACTTTACTTTTTTTTATTTTCATATAACTATTATATAATTTATTTTATTAAATCCGGCTTTAGCTTATGCCAAGATGAATCACAAAGGGAGTCGGTCGTCTGCAAATAGAAATTTCGCAGAGTGCTATGATTGATCGAATAGCGAAATTTAATATGTCGCTTGGAGAATATCCTAGAAATTCTATTTGCCGACAGAATGATAGATTCTCTAGGCTCTATTGAATAGCGAGAATCAATAAAAGATAAGGAGAAGACACCACTGGCGAAATTAATCGGAAAATAACCGATCAAAAAAAAGCACAAGATTGAATTCAAGGGAAATACTCAGAAAGGCAGACGCTAGAGCTAGAGCTTATGTAACCAAGTAAAGGGAACCGAAGGTGTAACTTTTAAGGGGCTGTTGCAATTTTAGAAATGATCGGTGGAAAGTTTCTCAATCCTCCCCCAGGTAGCATAAGAATAATCTATAAATATTCTGATATCTTTTCTGGACATTGGAATATCCTGTGGATAATCTTTCAATCTTCGTAGATATTCTGGGAATTTTTACTTTACCATACAAGTATTGTAATCGTGCATGAAAAAAAGTGTTTTTTTTTTGCTTCTTTTTTTCGAAATATCTCAAAAACGGCTGAAACTATTTTGATTAAAAAAAATTGGTCGAAACGATGGCATTTCGGCCTACAAAAAAGCTCTAATAAGTAAAAATCGAAAAAATTGTATTTTTCGAGATAATAACTAGTTTGTCTAAATGTCTGTTAGTCTGTGCGTTACCAAATTTTGTGGACGATCTAGCTCAAAAACTTGTGTGAATATCAAAACCAAATTTCACACGTAGTTTTGATGCATTGAGATTAAGAGCTGATTAGATTTTGGTGTATATCGACACAAAATTAAGCGGGGAGGGGGTTAAAATTTGAAATTATAAAATTTTTTCAAACTAAAAAAACAAGAAAAATTAAATATACTATAAAATGAACCTATAATAAAGAAAATATTTTTTTTCTGGCGGGTCAAAAAATTAAAATCTAGGCCATTTGAGCAAACTCAACCAAATTTTGTATACATAATCAGTGGGCCCCCAGAACTAAACTAAATGATTGTTCTTTTATTGTTAATTATATTTATTGTTCGTGTATAGAGTATTGTATTTTTTTGCATTGTTTATATATGATTTTGATGTTTTATTTTGTAATTCTTTGTAAATTTTTTTTTTATTTTTCTTGATCTAACACTCATTATACACATGTTTGAAATTTTTGTAAGTGGACTACTAGTCCGTAAAATTATCTAAATAAAAAATAAAAATAAATAAAATAAAAAAGCAAAAACAAACCGCCCAAAATGGGAGGCAGGGGGGGTTCAAAAATGAAAATCTAGGCCCTTGGACTAAACTCAACCAGAAGTGTATGATAAAGCCAAGTGGATGGCCACATCAGAACGTGTTAGTTTATTTTAGAACTAAAATACTAGTGTAGGACATTTAATTCAATTTACTAGAATATTCTTAGTTGAACATTCTTAGATTATCCACCAAAGGATATTCCCGGAATTTCCAATAATTTTTCCGGTGCGAAATATTCTAAGAATCTCCTGAAGATAATTGGAATTATACTTATATGGTATGTACTTTTAATATATTTGGTGGATATTCGTAGAATCATTGTGCAAGCTGTGCCGATAATAAGGTGGAAGAATACTATTAGTATAACTGCTGTTATTAGCCTCAAAGATTATTTACTATATTATTTATTTATTTATCTCATGGGTAAGGAAGAACCTTCAAAATCATCAAAGAGAACTCGATCAGAGATACATTCAAATGAGAACCAAAGTAGACAAACTCACACTGGCATTATTTCACGTTATTAAATAGTACAAGGGAGTCAGGTTGGCGGAGTGGTTATAGAGCATGCCTTCTAATCAAGCTAGGGTTCAAGCCCGACTCGCTGCAAATACTTGGCCGGCTATAATCTGATCCCTTCAGAGAAAGGCAATGAGAAACCCCTCAGGAAAATTACAAACCGTTGTGATTTCTAACTTAATCATAAATATTTAGGCTTATAATATTATACAGGGTGTCTCGTATCACAACGATAAACAGTGAACAGGCGATAGGGCAATTTACGAATGTCCTGAAAATAAAAATTTCTTTAATAAAAGTCTCATAGTTTTCTACTTATAGGCATTTTTTGAAAATGGTGAAAATCTAATACTATAATAGCTAATAATCATTCCATTAATAGCCAACGATTAGTTCAATTAATTCGACATAATTGATTAACATATTAAATAAAAAAACACTATCAAAATATGATATTAAATTAACTAATTTTGCCAAAAAAAATATCAATAGTTTTTTTTGAAACCCTGGCTGGCATATAAAAATTTCTACCGGCTAAAGCTCGGCTCCCTCACTAACCCTACCAACACTTTACTGATGTGCTGCCTAAATGGGCTTTGTTCCCGGTGACAATAAATTAAAAAAGTACAAAATGTTGTACCATTTTGAAATCTTGACAAAATGGGCCAATTATTTAAATAACTTGCCATGCTTGTTTACTATAGACTTTTTTTTACATTAAAGATGATTCAAAGTTAGCTGATGAAAATTCTTTAAAACATAAGTCCGGCAAAAATATTTTTTTCTCCAAAAGTATAGTACTTATTATTTTATTTTGAATTCTGGTCAATAGCAGGATTATTCAGAATTGCGTAACAAAAATGAGAATAATAAAATTTGTAAATTTGTAGCCACAGCATCTCGATATTTAGGGCAGGGTAGCGATTTTCACCATTTTCAAAAAATGCCTATAATAAGTAGAAAACTATGAGATTTTTATTAAAAAAAAATTATTTTCAGAACCGTTGTAAATTGCCCTATCCCCTGTAACGGTTTATCGCTGTGACACGGGACACACTGTATATGAAGATTTTATGGAGAGTTAGCTCAAAAGTTATGAAAAGTAAAAATTTCAAATAAAATAATGTATTTTATGTATGTATGTATGTAATTTTGACCAACGTTTCGGATGATGTCTCCTTCGTCTTCATGGTAATAAAAGGGTCAAGAATGAAGCTAGTAACTATCTCCTTCTCCTTTCTATTAGCAGTGATTGTTTGTTGTTATAGATAGTCATCATAACATCGACAAAACTGATTTTAAAAAGTTTGTAATATTATTATCAATATTATTAATTAGTATCAATTTTGTAATTAAGAAAAGTTTTAATGTTAAAAGCAAATTATAACTCCAAACAAGCTGTTAATTGACCAAGAAGGAGATGGTTACTAGCTTCATTCTTGACCCCTTTATACCATGAAGACAAAGGAGACATTCTCCAAAAAATCGGTTATTAAAAGAAATAATTTTTTTTATGGCATTCCAATATATTATTTTATTCGTAATTGGTGATTTTCATTATTCTTGGGCTGCCTCTTCATCAAACCACCATTGAGTTCTACCAACCCGTCTCCAAAAGAAAAGACTTCTAATATATTAAAATATTACTTACACTAAATAAATATTTATTATTTAGTACTAAGGTGAGCAACTTTTCAGATCATAGCAGGTAGTTGCCACAATTATTTAAGATTAGAGCAGTTATTATATTAAATTTCAATATAATCAGTGAGTTTTAAAATAAATTAGTTTTTTAAATTAAAATTCAATGAAAAAAAATCGAGGAAATTTAATACAATCAGGCAGGCTTAGCCTAGTAATATTTATAGTTATATATACCTGCAAGGATATTTGTAAGTATTAGTATTAATGTAAGCAGCGTAAATTATGCTCGAAAGTTTTGTTGCCTATATATAAGGGGTTTAGCTTAGAATAACGTTTGCAATGTACAATAATCCTGATGATTTTGAAAGATACTTGTATGTGGGCAGAATAGAACTAATCGAGCTATTTTATTCATTTTTCATTAAAAAATAAACTATTTTTTTTATCTGACTCGTGGTATGCTATATCTATTATACTAGTTTAATTCTAGGTACCTATAGGCATTGAAATTTCTAAAAAATCCTATGATTGTTATGAATGTGATCAAATATATTCAGAAGCTTTATAAATAAGCGACTAAAAAGTTAATGTTTTAATAATTAATTAATTATTAATTATTCGCTATGCCCTAGGCGCTGCACGATCTAGCTATATTTAAACCATTGGTAGCCTGACCTTAGAAATAAAATTTATTTTATACATCAAAAATAAACAACAAATACATAAACCTGAACATACGTTATATCACACTTTCTGTAGTAGTTACATCATTTGCAAGAATTCTGAGTACTCTCATATATTAATAAAAATGACGATAGGTGTGACATCTCTTCGAACTATTTAGAATTAATAATTGCGTGTAATGTAATAACGAATTCATCCCTTCTGTTTAATGGCAGAACAATATCGGAGAAATAAAATCTATTATCTCATAAGATTAATACATTAACTTCCTTGTTAAAGCGCTTCTGATTTTCACCAACACCCCTTGAAGTTAGTCAACCACGCGTACACTCGCCCTTTATCAGTATCCAAGTAATAACATTTTGAGCATCGAAATATAATACAAAATATCAATTACATATATCAAAAACTATTATTAATCAGGTACCAATTTATCAATTACATTTTTGTGGTACTACATAGTTAAATTACTATTACCTGAAGTAATTAATAATTTTTAAGAAAATCAATTTACCTAAAAATATCACTGGTCGACAAAAATGTGTAACCGTAAACCTAACAATGGATTCCAGGACAGTTTTATATGCTGATCACCATGCAATATCCCGATTTTTTACTACAGTTTTGAGATATTATTGGTCAAAACTACGAAAAAGGCCATTTTGACCTATTTTCGAGTCCCATTAGATACTAAACAGCAATATTTGAAATCAAAATATTTTGTTGACGTAATAGAAAATAGCCTCCTCTTTGATTTTCAAATTACCAGTTGTTTTTAGGTCAATTAGAACTCGAGTTATAACTAAAAAACTAAGACCATATGTTTTATCTATGTTTTTATGCTTTATAATCACGTAGTTTTAGTTTTTTTGTTATAACTAGAGTTCTAATTGAGGTAAAATCAAGGGGTAATTTGAATATCAAAGAGGAGGCTGTTTTCTATTACGTCAACAAAATATTTTGGTTTAAATATTGCTGTTTAATATCTAATGAGACTCGAAAATGAGTCAAAATGGCCTTTTTTCATCGTTTTCTCTCAAAACTCGAAATTGTAGTAAAATATCGGAAAATTGTATGATGATCAGTGTATAGAACTCTACTGGAATCCATTGTTAGGTTTACGGTTACTAATTTTTGTTTAATTTTTGTCGAGCAGTGAATATTATTCACCCATAATTTTCTAAGTCCACTGATTCTTAGCGTTCATGATTTCTCTAAATCCAAAAATTATTATAAATACAAATATTAAACAATTTTTTAATTTTTCTCAAAAAGGGAGAATTCTTAAAAACCTTATAAATACAATATTTAAATAAATTTTTCCTAAAATTAAGCAATTTAGAAAGGAACCAAGGTTAGGTGAGAGAGTAGCAGTAGTAAATTCTAGGTGGGGACCAGAATACACAGATAATATTTACAATACAAATTTAACCGGATATAGAAACACACACGCAAAGACAAAAACTACATTGCTACTGGTTAAAATAAACAAGAAGCCAGAGAGCAAATAAAATAAATAAATAAATAAGAGCACTTGACTGCTTAAAATATAAAACAAGTTAGCATTCATTAAAGGGTTTAAGATTCCAATTACCAAAAAATAAACTTCGCTTACTGTAACTTTTTACAAGTTACCAATTACAAATGTAGTTGATATCAAGATTTTCGATTATCTAATAATAAGTATGTATAATTTAGACCGATTTTTACTTGAAAATACAAGATAACACCCACAAGCATATACCTGCCTAAACTAGCCCTGATTTCGTTTTCTCATTAGGACCCCGTTCAAAAGTAAAACGGAACCTAATGCCTGTCTGTCCGTCTGTCAAGGCATTGAAGTTTGTAAATAAAATACAAACTAAACAATGAAAATTGGGTAAAATTGCGAGGTAGGTTTCACAACAAAAATAGATAAAACAAAAATGAGTTTTGAATTCGATATATTTCGGGTTGTCCGCCCATTTTCAGGAGTCAGATAAAACTGAATATAAATTGGAAAAATTTAACAAATAATTTTTACAATTTATATTCAGTTTTATCTGACTCCTGAAGATGGGCGGACGAAAAAATTATTTGTAAAATTTTTCCAATTTATATTCAGTTTTATCTGACTCCTGAAGATGGGCGGACAACCCGAAATATATCGAATTCAAAACTCATTTTTGTTTTATTTCTTTTTTTTGGAAAACCTACCTCGCAATTTTAACCAATTTTTATTATTATATAAAAATGTTTCACCTAGAACCAATACCTATCTCCTTAAAAGTTTTTTTTTAATATTTACAAGCTATCTGTATTCATTATATCTGAAATCAGAGAATGTATTAATTTTAATCGAATTATTATTTTGGAGGGTTGAATTTTTGTGGGGTCGAAAATGAAATTCAGTGAAATGAAGATCAGGGGTGTCCTTTTAAAGATGTTATTAAGTACAATTAGGCTATTACTTTCACATTTATATTCATAGAATATAATGTGGAAGTTTGCGATGGCTAGTCTGGGTCCTGAATCTTTGAGAGCTTGTATCTCAGAGATGAAAAAAGTTAATTACATTTTGTAACTTCTAGATGTCCTTAATAGTAACAAACCGGATATTGTGGTCCCCAGGGGTCAAAAAGGGGCCAAAAATCCATTGGTCAGTGCGTACGTATGTACCCCCCTGCGTTTCGCAACCATAAGTCTCAGAGCTACAAAATTCGAAACTTAAGCTTGATATAGGCTAGAAGGAGTACAGCAAGCTTTTGGTTGAAATCAAAAAACAGGAAGTAAACATTTACATAAAAGATTTTTCGTTTTTTTTCCTCAAAAACGGCTTTAAAGATTTTTTTAAAAATTAGTGTATTTATCAAGTGTCATGAGTTATTAGTTGTGTCAAATTTTTAATCCAATTGAAATAAAGGAAGAGGGTGTAAAGTAGAAGTTTCGCGGTGCGTAGAATTAGGCTATTTTTTATATTTAATTAATATTTTAATGACTGGGTGACAGAGCCCCAAAGCAGCTGATGGTGATTTGTGTAACTTACTGTCGGCGTTCATAAGATGCTTAACTTAAAATTAAGAAAAAGTTCTATAAATACTATCATTCTTTCCTTATAATATGGGAAAGTACCGTTTTGGCTATCTAATAGGTATAATTAAGAGCTTTTTTCCTATTTGTACGAAAACGTTTACACAAGTTAATATATAATATTGAATTGAAAAGTTTTTGTTTTGCCGAGATTAGCAGAGTTGTTGATTCACAAAGAGAAACAAAGAGGTTGTCCTCTGCTTGATGCAAATAGACATACACACATATATATATATATAGAGATGATATATCTGTATATATATTATTTATTTGTTTCACACTATAGTTTCGAAGACTTGGTCTTCATCATCAGTCTTTTTTTAATTATAAATGTTTTTCGTGGAGTCAATATCGTATGGATATTGAAAATTTGGTGTTCCTTCTTCACTGGTGGTCAGCTTAGAAATTGACTCCATGAAAAACATTTATAATTAAAAAAGGACTGACGATGAAGACCAAGTCTTCGAAACTATATAGTCTCAAACAAATAAATAATATATAGATATAGATATATCATCTCGATATATATGTGTGTATGTTTGTTTGCATCAAGCAGAGGACAACCTCTTTGTTTCTCTTTGTGATATAAATTGAAGTTAAATAAGTAATGAATTATGTGTGTCGTAGGATTTTCCATTCTCCTCTTACCTGTAATCAAGTTCTCAGTTAATTTTTGATTGCATTATATATCGTAGAACAATAGGGCAATTGTCCTGGAGTGCATTATTTCCTAGCTTTCTGCAAAGATCTATTAATTGTGCAAGGCCCTCAGTTGCCAATGACACCTCGGCAGAGGCAAAGAGACACGCGTAATTAATGAAAAACATACAAAGCATAAAAAATGGAATATTTAACGCTCGAGAAGTTAATTTAAAAGTCATAAAGAAGGAAGCGGGTGGCTCTCTCTTGAGCGGACCCTCCGCCGAACAGGGACAGGTGGCAGTGGCGGCGGCGGCGAGACGGATGACCTTGCGCGACCTTGGCCCCCACTTGGCACCCAGCCGCCCCCCGGACCCCCCGCCCCGCTTCCTTCCAGGCTGCACCACGCATGCGCACTCGGACAGGCGCACATGCACCAGCCCCGGGACACTTCCGCCTACCTCTCTCACTCTAACTACCTCAACTGGATGGACACTGGACCCGAACAGTCCGAAATGTCACCACAATGGTGTTTCCCTAAGAATACCTATGGTACAATCACTATTTCTTTTCGCGAGATAGTGGGAATATAAATTAAAGAAAGTGTCTTTTATAATTTTTAAGAAAAAAATAAAACCGACTTCAAAAAAATTAAATGCAACAAATAAAATACACTAAAAGGTATAAAATAATTATTATCTTCACAAAGAGAAACAAAGAGGTTGTCCTCTGCTTGATGCAAATAAACATAGACACATATATATCGAGATGATATATCTGTATACATATATATTATTTATTTGTTTGAGACTATAGTTTCGAAGACTTGGTCTTCATCATCAGTCTTTCTTCAATTATAAATGTTTTTCATGTAGTCAATATCATATGGATATTGAAAACTTCATCACTGGTGGTCGTCCTGGAACTAACAAAACTATAGTCTCAAACAAATAAATAATATATATACAGATATATCATCTCGATATATATGTACCAGGTGTACCGGAAAGTCATTACCGGTTTTTCTAACAGATGTCGCTAGGCTTAAGTATGCAATGTTATGATTTGATACATATGCATTTTATTCTACTGACATCAAGCTTCAAAGCTATACATGTTATATTTTGCGAAAGTAACACCTTCATAGATTTATACCTCTTTGAAAATGTCAAGTTTCATGCCTGAAAACGTGCATTTGCGGCACGCATTACTTTTCTTATTTAATCAAAAGAAAAAATCCGCTGAAAGTCATCGTTTGCTGGTAGAAACTTACGGTGAGCATGCTTTAACCTTAAAAACATGTGAGGTGTGGTTTCGAAAATTCAAAAGTGGTGATTTCGATGTGCAAGATAAAGAACGTTCTGGTAGACCAAAAAAGTTTGAAGATGCGAAACTACAGGAGTTATTGAATGAAGACCCAACCCAAACTCAAAAACAATTGAAAAAACAATACACCGACAACAAATGATCAATTTGAACCACGCATTGATCGAAAAACGTCCAGAATGGGCCCGAAGACACGGTAAAGTGATTTTACAACACGATAACGCGACGTCTCATAAAGCAAAACCGGTCAAGGAAGAGTTGAAAGCACTTGGGTGGGACATATTATCGCACCCGCCGTACTCTCCAGACCTTGCCCCGTCCGACTATCTACTTTTCGCATCGATGGGACACGCGCTTGCAGAGCAGCACTTCGCCAATTTCCAAGAAGTTAGAAAATGGCTCAATGAATGGTTTTGCTCAAAGGACAAACAGTTTTTTTGGGATGGCATCCATAAATTGCCAGAAAGATGGGCAAGATGTATAGAATCAAATAGCCAATACTTTGAATAAATAAATTTTCCATTTTCTTAAAAATTACGTAGTTTTTTTCGAAAAACCGGTAATGACTTTCCGGTACACCTAGTATGTTTATTTGCATCAACAGAGGACGGCCTCTTTGTTTCTCTTTGTGAATCAACAACTCTGCTACTCTCGGCAAAACAAAAACTTTTCAATTAAATTATTATCTTATTTAGTTACAACAAGACTGCGAAGTATTAACATGAAATTGCTTTTTGAAGTCGGTGCCAAACAAACTATACCTATAAGTGAGCGAACCCACCAAACGTACTAAGTAAGATCCGTCTAGTGCGATTCATAAAAGGTACCTATATGTTTGGCACCGACTTAAAAAAGTAATTTCATGTTAATATTTCGTAGTTTAGTTGTAACTATATAAGATAATAATTATTTTATTCCTTTTAGTGTATTTTATTTGTTGCATTTAATTTTTTTGAAGTCGGTTTTACTTTTTTCTTAAAAATTATTTTTATTTTTCTCTTTTTAGTGATTTTATTAATAGTGATCCTATCATCAGAACTTGACCATATTAATATTGCACCATCCCTAAGATACCCCATTTCCAATAAAAAAAAGAATCATCGAAATCGGTTCATAAACAAAGAAGTTAGTCCTGAACAAGCCTAACAAAAAAGGTCTAATACCTACGAAAAAAAATCGGACCAATCGGAAGGTAGACTGGACCCAATGCAAAAAAAATTTCAAAATCGGTTCACAATTGGCGGAGATATGAGGTAACATAGGCACAAAAAAAAAAAAAAAAAAAAAAAAAAAAAAAAAAAAAAAAAAATTCAGTCGAATAGAGAACCTCCCCCTTTTTTTGAAGTCGGTTAAAAAGAGAAATCAATGAGATGGTCCTCTGATTGATGCAAATAAATATATAGTATATATGTTGCAGTAAAAGCCCGTTTTTACTAAGAACGAATTCTTACTAGTTAAAACTCCTTTCACTGAATAACTTTGTGGCTACTAAAATTTACTGATCTTGGTTGAGTTTGGTCCAAAGATCTAGAGCCTTCTGCTTCATTTTGGGTGTAAATTTTCAAAAAATTTTAAACGAAAATGTCAAAAATTACATCCTCTACAACTTTGCTTCTAATGAGGATGTCATTTTTGATATTTTCGTATAAAAATTTTTGAAAATAAACACCCAAAATGAGGCGAAAGGTCAAAATGGAAGATTCTAGACCAGTGATGGCGAACCTTATGAGTTTGGTGTGTCAAAATTCGGAAAAAACTGACTTAACTCGGGTGTCGTGTCACATCTAGAAATATTCATAATTTGCTGATAGTAGGAGCCCTAGTAAAAAACAAACATATTTTTGATATATTTATTTATTCAAAAACAAAACGTAATTACTATTCTTTACATTAGTGACGTGAGTGCAACTTCTGTTGACTCTTCTTGAGCGAAGACCGTCCATAAAACGATTGCGTGTCACCAAAAATGTGTCACTTTTGACACGCGTGTCATATGCTCACCAGCACTGTTCTATACCTTTGGACCAAACTCAACCAACATCTATAAATTCTAGGTGCCACAAAGATAAATTTTCTCTGACTCCTGATGATGGGCTCACCCCCGAAATATATTGAATTCAAAACTCAATTGTGTTTTATTTCTTTTTTTGTGAAACCTACCTCACATCTTGCTCAAGTTTTATTATTATATTAAAATGTTTCACCTGGAACCAACACCTATCTCCCTAAAAGCTACAAAGGTATTCAGTGAAACGCGTTTTAACTAGTAAGAACCCGTTCTTACTAAAAAACGGGTTTTTACTGCAACACGGGGTGAACCGCGACCTAATATCGTGTACACCTACTTCCACTTCCACTTTCATTTCCAAGTAGAAGACAATAGATGAAGGGACATTTTCTAATGAATTCCAAAATAATTTCAAAGACGTGTACACCTAATTCCAATCGCGGTTCACCCCTCGCTGCAACATATACGTATAGATACAAGGCCATAGCTAGAAAACAATTTCGGGTTGGGGTTGGTTACCCACCAAAGGGTTAGATGAGTATGGATAAACCCCTAAAAGTAGAAGACATGATTTCGCAAATTGCCAAATTGCTTTTTTTATTAGTTTTTTTTTTTTATTTTTAAAATTTAATTGAACGTTTATTTTTATGCTGTAATATATATTATATGTGTATGTGTGTGCGTTTATTTGCACCAAGCAGAAGACAGCCTCATTGATTTCTCTTTAAAAGTGTCTTCTGCTTGATTTAATAAATATACTTATACATATAAATAATTTTATTTTTTTTGAAACAATAGTTTATTTACAAAATGTAAAAATCCCAGCTAGTAATTTTGGCACTTGGGTTCGATTACCGAAAAAGAGGGGAGAGGGAGTTTTTTAAGAGTACAGATAGAGCAACAACAAAGCATGGCCTTTGTAAAGCATTTTTCCTAAAAATGCTTTACTTATTTTTAATGATATTGATTGACAGCAAAAGGTATCCTAGTCCCTCGAAAAAGAATACTATCAGTGTTAAGTGATGACCTATACTTAGTAATAATATGTTAAGTCTTAATAAAATTTAAAATGGGAATTTTATAGAATTCAGGTATAATTGAATTATTTACTTTCAAAAAGAATAAATTATTATAAATATATATTTACAGTTCGGAGATCAACAATAGTACTAGTTATATATGTATTTACTATTTACTTCATACCTGTTTGTGGCAAAGCCTGCTACGTTCCTAATAAAATTTATTTCATTTAGAAAAATAAAAATAACGCGTTTGTATATAAAGTTTACTCTATATTTATTAACATCAAGCAAAAGTAACGTTTTTTAATTAATTTCTTTCGTTTATATTCGCGATATTTATTAAAAAATAGTCTTATAAAAAATTAATTTCTTCAATTAAATAAAATTATGATTTTTTTTCAATTTCGTTAATGTTTTCAGAATCCTATTCCCCACTCGAATAACATCGCAATAAAATTTAAGCTTTAATTAAATTTGTTTTTTTCAGTTTGTTAACATACTTTTTCTCGTTACACAAGGCAATAAATAGAAATTTCTCGTCCCCCTCACTTCCGCCCCTCTTTCACCCAAATGGTTCAGTAGCCACGACCCCCGCTGAAAAAGCCGAATCACTAGCATCCTATTTCGCAACTAACTCCACTTTAGATGACAAAGGGCTTAACCCGCCCACTTATACCCCCCAAACCAACCTCATGGGCAAAATAATTTTCAGGCCCCAAATAATCATAAAAGCCATTAATAAATTAAATTCCAAATCCGCCGCTGGCCCGGATAACATCCCACCCAAATTCTCATTAAAAAATGCGCCCCTGAACTTGCCCCTATCTTATCCAAGCTATTCCAACTCTCTTACGAGTCGGGTATATTCCCCAAAAGCTGGAAAATAGCCAGAGTCACACCTATTCCTAAAAAAGGAGACACATCACAAATCTCTAATTACAGGCCTATCTCGATCACCTCTGTTCTTTCCAAATTAATGGAATTAGTCGTAAACCAACACGTCCTTCATCACTTAGAAAACAATAAATTAATTCACGATAGGCAATATGGATTCAGACAAAATCGTTCCACAGGCGACATCTTAACCTATGTCACCCACACCTTGAACAATACTCTAGAGGCCGGAAAAGAAACCCTCGCTGTAGCCCTTGATATCTCCAAAGCTTTTGACCAGGTTTGGCACAAAAATCTTCTTGCCAAACTGCCAGCCTTTGGAAATAAAGTTCAAGTTTTTGTACTATTTAGTTTACGAGCTACAGTACTTTCTGATTAACAAGAGGGACCTTGTAACGACACTAATAAGGACCCGTTTTACTTTTTAAACGGAACCCTAATAAAAATTATCCATGAGAAGGCGGATTTAATAGAAGACAATCTCTCGTTAAGAAATATAATAGAATGTTCCGTCCGTGCGTCAAGCTTGAATGATTTGCCAATAGATGGCAGCGCTACCGCTTGAATCATTAATACGATTGATACATTTTTTTAAAAATTATAGTTAATCATTTTCAAAAAATTTCAAAATTTTCTTTGTTAATTTAAAAACGAAACTTATCATTCAAACTTACAATTTCTCTTCAAAAATAAATAGAATCTGTGATTAAATGGGAGAGACTGTATATATAACGACATTAATAGGGACACGTTTTAGTCTTTAAACTGAACCCTAATAAAAATTATGCTCGAGTGGTCGGATTTAATAGAAGACAATCTCTCGTGATTTCTTAAGAAATTATTTATAAAATGAATGACTAATGAAAAACTAGAGAACCCTTGATATACCAGTTCCAGTGGCGTAGCCAGAAAATTTTCATGGATGGGTGGGTCAATCCACAAAGCAAAATATTTATTGGGAATTTTTTATTAAAACAAATAGGTACTTCAAGAAATTAAAAAAGAACATAATTCTTGATTAAACATATGAATTATATTTAATTACGGTTAGTTTGCCATAAGAAACGGTTCCTGTTATTTATTTATTTATTTATTTATTTAAAAACAATGCTCTGAGGTGGCTACCTCGTAGAGCAGAAACAGAAAGAATATATATACAAATAGTATCATTTAAGTAAGCAAACATAACATATATAACATTTAAATGAGCAAACAGAAAGAATACATACATATAGTAACATTTAAATGAGAAACAGAAAGAATACAGGTATATAACATATATAACATTTAAATGAGCAAACAGAAAGAATACATACATATAGTAACATTTAAATGAGAAACAGAAAGAATATAGATATAGAAACAGAAAGAATATAGGTATATAGTAAGATTTAAATGAGCAAGACTCTCCCAGCCCAGTGAGCAACCCAGAGTCAGCACAAGCAGGCGAATAGACCAGTGACACATTACTCCAACCCAGCTCCCCCTAGAAGATGCACCCTGAGTGAGCGATGAAAAGATGATGTTGAAAGCGATGTTCGGATATTTAATGGCAATGTATTCCACAACCGAGCCGAGCTGACGACAAAGGATCTAGTGGCGATCTCAGTACGATGATTTGGAATTTGGATTAGTCTGCCGTCAGCTCTTAATACCCGATTATGGATGGATGATTTGAAAGTGAACATGTTGTATATGTATTTGGGGTGAAATGTGCTGAATAGTTTGTAAATGAACCTGCCAAGCACGTAGAGGCGTCTCTGGGAAGCCCTAAGCCAGCCAAGCCGACCGTAATATGGCGTAATATGCGCATGCCTCGGGACATCAAAAATGAACCGTACGCATGAATTCATCGCAACATCAAGACGAGCCGCGCGGGACCCAGAGACGTCCCCACACACGAGACAACAATAATCAAATATTGGCATGATCAATTAATTTACCAAGTGCGCGCGAGTAGTCACAGGAATGAGGTGCCTTATTTTTATGAGCCGATGGAGACCCCAGAAGACCCGCCGTGATGTAGCATTTATCTGATCAGTCCATTTGAGGAAGGAATCAAAAATGACACCTAGATTTGCAGCAGACCTCGAGTAAACAATCTCAATTCCATCGACCTCCACTCGAGGGGAATCAGCAAGTAGCAGTCTTTCAATATAGGAAGGGCCCCCAATAAAGAGAGCCTTAGTCTTTTCCGGGTTTATCTTTAGTTTATTTTTACGGGCCCAGTCGCATATTGCCCTAACATTCCCATTAACAACCCCCACGGTTAACTGCGACGAGTCACAGTGGTGGGGGTGAAAGATGGAATAAAAAATTTATAAACTACAAAAATGAGGTCATGCCCAGAAAGAAATGACATTTCCCGCTGGCCATGATCGTCGAGGAGATCAGGATTATTGATGAAAAAGTGATCAATCCAAGATCTTGAAGTGGACGTGTGGTGGGTGGGATGAAATTGGATGACCTCAAGGCCGACAGAAAGTCAAGAAAGTCAACTCCTTGGGGCCTATAAACAACCACCAAAGCAAGTTTATTATGAGGTGAAGATGAGTCAATGATTTCAAGGCACATATACTCAAATGGCAAAGCAGTGTCAGATGAGGATTCAATGCATTTAGCATTGATATGGTCCATAATATAACATGCCACCCCCCACCCCGCCTGCCAGCCCTGTCACAGCGAAACAGACCGAAGTTGGGAAGACTTACAAGGTTTGAATTGATAGATGGCTTAAGCCACGACTCACAGATGCAGATAATATGAAACTCAGCCTTCGAGAAGTAATCCTTAAAGCAATCATAGTGAGCAGTGACTGATTGAGTATTAACAGTTGCTATCTTTAAAAACTCAGCCATTAAAACAGAGTATAAAGTATAAATTACACAACTTAATACATTGATAAGCATTATAGAAAGTAACAATTAAAATTATATAAGAAAAAGTCAAAGTACAAAAAAGGTATAAACCATAACAATCAAATGAATTTCCATATTGATTAGATGTGAAAATTATGAATATAAACAAAAAGTTGTTCAAATTATATATGAAATTAAAATTAAAATTAACATATTCAGTGGGTGAACCAAAAACACAAATAAAGAGAAAAAAAAAATTAGATTACAAAAATAAAGATAATAAAAATCAAATGAATTACCATATTGATTACCTGAGCTAGCATTATTAATTAAGCAAGTGTAAAAACTATAATAGAATAAACTGCAACGGATCGTTGCTAAACTTAATCCAAATTCATTTGAAATATTAATATGTTTGTTCCTTTATTATTAATCAGATATCACTTGCAATTTGTAGTTCATATTGACATTAATTCAAAAATAATTCTCATTTAAGAGTCGAGGAATAACCATTCCACATTGGATTTTTGAGGAATAATCAAACTTGAGTTGTTTACCAAAAAAGAATTTAGTCTTTTTGATTTTAAGTCGATTCTTCCACGTTTTCAATAGAGGTTGCCATTAATGGTCAAAACATCAAAAATGGAATGCAATAAGGTTATTCCTCTAGTATTAGATAAGAATCGATCGTTATTTTTGATTTTATGTCGATTCCTCCATGTCTTCAGCAATGGTTACCAATAATAATCTAAACGTCAAAAACCTAATGTAGAATTGTTATTCCTCAAGTATTAGATGAGAATCGATGTCTATTTTTTATTTTAAGTCGATTCCTCCATGTCTTCAGCAATGGTTACCAATAAAAACCGAAATGTCAAAAATCCAATATAGAATGGTTATTCCTCAAGTATTAGATGAGAATCAATCGCTATTTTTGGTTTAAAGTCGATTTCTCTATGTCTTCAGCAATGGTTACCAATAAAAACCGAAACGCCAAAAATCCAATATAGAATGGTTATTCCTCAAGTATTAGATGAGAATCAATCGCTATTTTTGGTTTAAAGTCGATTTCTCTATGTCTTCAGCAATGGTTACCAATAAAAACCGAAACGTCAAAAATCCAATATAGAATGGTTATTCCTCAAGTACTAGATGAGAATCAATCGCTATTTTTGGTTTAAAGTCGATTTCTCTATGTCTTCAGCAATGGTTACTAATAAAAACCGAAACGTCAAAAATCCAATATAGAATGATTATTCCTCAAATACTAGATGAGAATCAATCGCTATTTTTGGTTTAAAGTCGATTTCTCTATGTCTTCAGCAATGGTTACTAATAAAAACCGAAACGTCAAAAATCCAATATAGAATGATTATTCCTCAAATACTAGATGAGAATCAATCGCTATTTTTGGTTTAAAGTCGATTTCTCTATGTCTTCAGCAATGGTTACTAATAAAAACCGAAACGTCAAAAATCCAATATAGAATGATTATTCCTCAAGTACTAGATGAGAATCAATCGCTATTTTTGGTTTAAAATCGATTTCTCTGTCTTCAGCAAAGGTAACGGATAAGAAAACAACGCAGTTGCTATGGTTACTCATAAAAAATTCCTCCCAAATTTTTAGCATTTCACAGAGAGAAGCCTATCCATTCTTACTTAAGCAAGGCTAAATGAGCTATATTAAAACTTTCAAATGAATAAATTTTAAAGAATTTAAAAAATTAAAAAAAGTACCATCTTACTCTAGAGTAAAGTACTTTAAAATATAATTTTACTAAAAACTTTATTTAACCTTTTTTGTGGTCCCCAAGGTACTTAATTAGGATATTAAATTTCATCAAAATTGGTTAAGTCATTTTCAAGATATTTAGAAAAAACTAAAAAAGTACTGAAATAAAGTACTAATGTTTGTGGGCCGATATGTACCAAAAACTAATCAGCGCTTCATTTTGTTAAACTAATGGTAGGTTTTCAATTTCATTTCAATCGGTGTAACGGTGTGGAAAAATCGTGGGCCAAAAAAACGATAACATACATCCATCCATACATACATACATCCATCCGCACGCACTAAATGAAAAAATCGCACTTTTTAGCCTCTCGACGAGACCCCTTGTAATTTTTGGCAAAACCGTCACGTGCTAAAATTCAACCTAATTGAATACTACAATTTGTGACTTTAATTGAGTCCATGGGTTCCGTAGTCTTTACCTGAGGACCCTTTGAAGCCACGCTTGCCCCGAGAGCGATTACAATACTTTACCCATGCTTTGCATTGGATAAAGTAAAAAAGAAAAGTAATTAGATGGAATAAAATAACAAGTAACATAGTCAGAATTAGGATAAACTCGAGGAGAGAAATATAAATCGGATAATTTAAAAATACAATTGAAGAACATAATACAAAATATATGAGGGAACAAATTAAAATCAAAACTCATCCTATGACCCCTGTCTAGTTCCAGTGGCACATAATACTTAAAAAATTTAATTTAAATATGTTTAATATAAATAAAAAAATCATAATAGCCTATAAATTATTTTTTCTAAATTATAATTAAGGAAATATTTATTAATAATAACGCTTGTCAATTGTAATATTTCTAACTAACAATATCTTTATAATTCGATAAAATTTATAGGTTGTCCTTTTTGCAATCATTTCTTACTCAATTCGAGATTGTGAATCATTAGTGGCTGGCTATTTATTTGAACCGAACTAGCCAGCCTCACCTTACAGAGCTTACCTCTTTTAATTCTCATATTTCATTAATTCTTTACAAATTAACCTCGATTCAATTAAAGAGAAAAAAGTAAGGAATTTGATCTTAGTATACAAGGATTGGCGAGTAGAGGTCAATCGTATCGTAATGTCAATCGTATTTCGATAAAAATAAATATACTATTGCATTAGTGCAATAAATGAGGTCAATTTACTTGAATAGTACTGACATTTACTTGAAATTCACTGGTAGTATTTTAATTAAACAATGATTAGAAATGAACCCACCCTTTATTCTAGATTATTTGGAATTATATTCCAAATAAAATAATATAATGTGAGAAATAAAGGCTTCAGATTTAAATAATAAGGATTTTATGATTCAAACGCTTTTAATAAATTGATTAAGGAGGGAAAATGAAATAAACGCTAATATAAGAAGATTAGAATGCATAATTCAATCTAATCGTTAGAATGAGAAACGAAACCAAAGTGCACTCTCAATTAACTCAATCAAGAACTAAACACACCAAATGAAACTTTTTAACAAATACCTACACGAATTCAAATTTAATTAAGAAAAAAATAAAACCGACTTCAAAAATTAAATCCAACAAATAAAATACACTAAAAAGTATAACATAATTATTATCGTATTTAGTTACAACTAAACGACGAAATATTAACATGAAGTTGCTTTTTGAAGTCGGTGCCAAACATATTCCTTTTATGAATCTCACTCGACGGAGCTTACTTAGTACGTTTGGCTGGTGCGCTCGCTTATAGGTATAGTATGTTTGGCACCGACTTCAAAAAGTAATTTCATGTTAATATTTCGTCGTTTAGTTGTAACTAAATAAGATAATAATTATTTTATACCTTTTAGTGTATTTTATTTGTTGCATTTAATTTTTTGAAGTCGGTTTTATTTTTTTCTTAAAAATTATTTTTATTTTTCTCTTTTTAGTGATGTTATTAATAGTGATCCTATCATCAGAACTTGACCAAATTAATATGGCACCATCCCTAAGATACCCCCTTTCCAATAAAAAAAGAATCATCGAAATCGGTTCATAAACAAAGAAGTTAGGCCTGAACAAACCTAACAAAAAAGGTCTAATACCAATGAAAAAACGGAACCAATCGGAAGCTAAACTGAACCTGATGCAAATTTTTTTTCCAAAATCGGCTCACAATTGGCGGGGATATGAGGTAACATAGACACAAAAAAAAAAAAAATCAGTCTAATAGCGAACCTCCTCCTTTTTTTGAAGTCGGTTAAAAAAATGAATAAAATCTTGAATTTGGTAAAGGTTAATTTGAGGGGAAGTCGCAAAATGATGTCTACAACTTTTCTTTCTGTATTTCAGAAAATATCAAATCAATTTCAGAAAATCCCAATTGTATTTGACAATTCTCAATTGAATAATAGAAAATCACAATTGTATTTCAGAAATCTCAATTAAATTTCAAAAAATCTCACTTTTATTTCGGAAAATGTCAATTGTATTTCACCAAATAAACATATACTCTTATAAACAACTAATTAAACAATTAACATTTTCTGAGTTCAAGCCCGAATCGCTGCAATCCGACTTTAATCTGATCCCTACCTAATTGAGAAACAATTAATTAATAATAAAGTTTAGGGAAAGCGGTGTTGGTTTATAGTGAAACATATTAAACACAGGACTTATTTAACGGATTATAGTGGTGTTTCACATAATCAATACAATGTAAAATTTATATTCAGTTTTTTGTTAAACCTCCTGATGAAGGGTTCATAGCCCGAAATATGTATAGAGATAAATAAATAATCTCCAAAATAATTTAAAAGATTTTTTAATTATTTTAATTTTATTTCCACTTTGTGAAACACCACTATAAACCGTTAAATAATTCCTGTAATTAATTAATTGATAGTACCGTAAAATGGCTAATAGTTAATGCCGAAAAAGCCAAAAAAAAAACATTTTCTGAAATTGAATGGAGTTTTCTGAAATACTATTATTGTATTTCAGAATTTTCAATTGAATATTAGATGTTGTCTAGATTTAGAAGACATCTTCTAGAGCGAGTGTGCTATCTGAGTAACTTTTATTCTTCTACAATAAAATGTATTCAAAAAATAAAGTATTTATACAACTTATTAAATGGTAATTCAAAATACACCTGTTCGTTTTGTGTATTTTTTTTTTTTTTGTAAATAACAGACTAATCTCAAAAAAGTATAATTTTGCTTTTTTTTTTAACCAGACGTTCTGGAGCTAGAAAGACCAAAATCTAATCAGTTTTCCGCAATTGGAAATACAAACACTTTAGTCCAAGAACAAACTTTCTACGACATTTCGTTCTCAAGTTATCGTGTGTAGCTGAATCCAGACATACAGACAGAAAGAAATCGTAGTTGAAAATGATTTTTCTCCACGTTCCAAATATTATTCAACACATAAGCAAAAAAAAATTGAAAATTTTTGAGTGAAATCCACAATCTGTGAAGATGGGATGCAATACTTAGAACTAATATTTATAAAAATAATATTCAATGGTGCATCACTCGTATCCATAATAAGCATTAATTAACAGGAATAGCAGGGAATTGGACAAGAATTAAAAACAGAGTTTTTATTGAATGGGCCAGACGTTTCGTCGATTAATTTCGACTTCCTCAGTGGCTCATTCTATCACTCTTTGTCAAAGGACAATTCCACTACGCGACGAAACATCCTTTAATCTTTTTTATTATTTTAACTACAATACAAAACAACATATTTTTTGTGAGAATTTTGATTTAAAGTTTTTAATTGTTCAAGTGTAAAAAAGTTCAAGATTGTTGAGCAATTGAGGCCTAAGCCAACAATGTATTGTAGTTAAAATAATAAAAAAGATTGAAGGATGTTTCGTCGCGTAGTGGAATTGTCTTTTGACGAAGAGTGATAGAATGAGCCACTGAGAGGGTCGAAATTGATCGACGAAACGTCTGGCCCATTCAATAAAAACTCTGTTTTTAATTTTTGTCCAATTCCCTGCTATTCCTGTTAATTAATAATATTCAATGTTCTTAAAGGTCCCTTGATGAATTCTTCCCGTATAAGATTTCATTGTAAGTTAGTTGTGTACTCACGGCCAACTTCAGGAGTGTTTAATAAGATTTAAATATTTTTTGGATATGGACTGATAAGTGAATTGAGTGGATATTGATGAGGGACTCCAAAGTTCAAAAAAAGAGATAATTTAAGCTATCTTTTTTATTCAAAAACCAACGTTTCGGAGGCATATTAAAAAAAAACCTGGAGGAGAGAATAAGCCTCCGAAACGTCAGTTTATGAAAAAAATAGCTTAAATTTCCTCTTTTTTTTTAATTTTAGACTGCCTCAATTCACTTAATAGTCCGTCTCCAAAAAGTACTTCAATCGTATTAAAATACTCCTGAAGATGGTCGTGAGAATACAACAGATTTACAATGAAATCTTACATCTATACGGGAATAATATTCTATTAATGTATTCATTTTTATTCAGCTTATATTCGTCTTTATAGGCTTCCCCAATATTAAAAGCTTATTAAGATCAGCTTTCAACGGACAGGAATTGAGTGTGATAAATGAGCCAGTGCCATGGCAGGATTTTCAAAAGATCAAGGGAGACTCACACCCCCTCATCCACATTCAAGGGCTAATATCATTTGGGAGATTAATTTGTCTTAAAATACTCACTATATAAATACATATACGTAAATTTAAACAATTGAACTAATTTGTAACTTTTTATTTGAAATACAATTGCCTAAAAATAATTTTATCTTTAATAAAATGACGAGTTCTGATGTGGCCATCAACTTGACTTTACCATACAACCCCCCCCCCCCCTCACTTGTATTTAATATTTTAAAAAAATTATTTATAATCATCCAGGGGAGGGGGTTTAGTTTTTCCATTTTTAGACTCCTTGGGTCCCACTGATTATCTATACAAAATTTGATTGAGTTTGGTACAAGGGCTTATATTTTCATTTTTTGACCCTACACCCCCCCCCTTTGGGCGGTTAGTTTTTGCATTTTTAGACTTCTGGGGTCCCATTGATTATGTATACAAAATTTGGTTGAGTTTGCTCAAATGGCCTAGATTTTTCATTTTTAACCCCCCCCCATCCCCCACCCTCCACCCCCCTTAATTTTGGTTCGATATGCACCAAAATCTAATCAGCTCTTAATCTTAATCGACCAAAACTACGTGTGAATTTTGGTTTTGATATTCATACTGGTTTTTTAGTTGGCTCGTCCACAAAATTTGGTAACGCACAGACTAACAGACAGACAGACTAATAGACATTTTGACAAAACAATTATTATCTCAAAAAATATAAGTTTTTCGATGTTCACTTATTAGAGCTTTTTTGTAGACCGAAATGCCATGGTTTCGATCAATTTTTTTAATTAAAATAGTTTCAGTCGTTTTTGAGATATTTCGAAAAAAAAGAAGGAAAAAACACTTTTTTCATGCACGATTACAATACCTGACCATACACTGTAAGGTAAAGTAAAAATGCATGTTTACGAATTATGTTTTAATCTAAATAATCAGATACGTATATACCTTGATCGAATTTTCACTAATTCATATATTATAAGAATTCATTAATGTGTAACTTGTTAACTTTATGAAAAATAAAATTCAGTGATTATATAGAATTTGAAATAAAAGAAAAAAATTGAATATTATAGAAAATATTTTGTTTACCTTTGAGGTGGCTGGCTATTGCAGAACGCAAACGCTGCTGCCTGGCACCTTTCTCGACACCAACTGAAATGAAAAGAAAGAGGTGATTAGATAAACTCAACTCGTCGGCTAAAATTCTTGGATTTTGATAAAGAATTATTCAAAAAATTATTAAATACAAATTTATTTATTATCTAGTTAAAAAATAAATAAATAAAATAAAGAGTAGAAATTTGTTTTTGTTGTTAAGGGAGAATGGTGTGGGTTCTTGGTGAAACATTTTAAAGAAAATTTTATATAACTTTATGAAACCTACCTAGTATTTTATATATTAAAAATTTCCAATTTTTTTTTACTTTACTAGCAATTTCATTTAAATCACACATAATTATTTATAATTATTTATTAAAGTTTCGATCGGTTATTTCTACTCTTAATAAATTTAATCACAAAAATACAAGCTTCAACAGCTACATATCTAAATAAAATAAAATTTAGGGGAGAACCTATGGGCCTCAAATCAGATGATTTTTTCCAATATTATGTACCTATACAACTACATCGTAATAAAATTAAAATTATAATAACCAAAAATTCAGTTTTTTTATTTTATTTTTTTTTGGGGTGGAGGGGGGCATTTCTAGATCCTGCTTTTTACTTTACCATACAGAATATATAAGTATCGTAATCGTGCGTGAAAAAAGTAGTTTTTCTTCGTTTTTTCGAAATATTTAAAAAACGGCTGAAACTATTTTGTTTAAAAAAATTGAGTGAAACCATGGCGTTTTACTCTACAAAAAAGTCTTAATGAGTGTTTACAAAAAAATTATATTTTGCGAGATATTAATGATTTTATCAAAATGTCTGTTATTTAGTACCTTAGCTTAAAAACTAGTGTGAATATCAAAATTAAATTTCACATGTAGTTTTTGTGCATTGAGATTAAGAGATGATTAGATTTTGGTTGAAATTGAACCAAAAATAAAGGGAGGACGGGGGGTTAAAAAATTAAAATTATATAATTTTTAAACTAAAAATCAAAGAAAATTGAAATTTACTGTAAACTGAACGTATAATAAAAAAGAGACTTATTATTTTTCGGGGGACAAAATTGGGTGGGGGAGGGTGAAAAAATATCTATATATAGTCCTAGAACCTTTGATCGATTTGTACGAAATTTCGGATATGCACCCTATACGACCTTATCAAAATGACTCACTGTGTGAAATTTATAGTGACAAAAAAAGAATATATATCTATATATTTATATTTGATATTTATGTATAAATGTATATGTTTATTTGCATCAAACGGAGGACAACTACATTGATTTCTCTTTATATAGTTTTTCTCCTATTTACTCTTAATTAAACCATTTTTAAACCTATTTCGAATTCAAAACAAATCACAAATTGAAAAAAAAAATATTTTTTGTAAACACTTGTAAAATCTTTAATTCGAATATTATCATTATATTAATTATGACTTTGATAAATTTATTGGATTTTTTTTTAGTTATTATTTTTAAAAGTCTGTATAATACATAGTAGAAGAAAGACTGAAAGCGAGTGAGTAAGAAAAGAGAGAGCAAAAAAACAACAACATAAAATGTGGGTTCGAAGCACTTTAATAATATGTTTACCACCTTTAATACCTATCAGCTGTTTTTTTTTTATTTTTTTGCAAGACGATCTCCCAAGATTTTGCGCACTTATCTGAATCATGATCAAAAGCACGTAGCATGCAGCAGACGACTCTTTCTTTGAGTCATTGGAGGGAAAACCTTAGGCCTAACACACTCGAGGGCAAACCAACCAGCAGAAAACACGAGGCAAATTGAACGTAATTTGTTTTTGCTTAATTTTTGCATTTATTTAACATATCTAATATCTATTCTTTGACATATAATGTTGTTTTTAATTAATAAGAAATACAGACATATTATATCTTCTCCTTGATTTTTTTCATCAGATTTGTTTCACGTGGTATTTATTTTTTTGCAAGCTAAGAAAAATCAAAACAAATTAATTGTTTTTACATGTAATAAAAATACAATTTAATTGATTGTGTTAATACCAGTTAGTAGTGTTGAGTTCCAGAGTTGTAACTGATTCATGAAGAGATCATTTGTTAAGCAACTAATCGAATTTACTTACAGCATTTGAACCCATGAGATAACAGATTCAATATTTCTAATTAAAAAGACTGATGATGGAGGCTTAACCTTCGAAACTATATTACTCTGACAAATAAATTATAATTGAAAAGATTTTGTTTTGCCGAAAGTAGCAGAGTTGTTGATTAATAAAAAAAAAATCAATGAGGTTGTACTGTACTTGATATATACCATATATATTAGGGTGCTCCTTATTTTGGATATTTTCGAATATTTACGCTGACAGAGGCTCATATGGTTAGAAATAAATAAAAAAAAAATTCCCCAAGTTTCAAGTCTCTATCTCAATTTTAACCTAGTGCTACACAGGGATTAAGTTTCCCATCTAAATAACATGGGATTTTTGGCATTGAAATATCAATTTTTTTATTCAGGCCAAAGTAATGGTTCATCCTTATAATAGTAGCTATCCCTCAAAATATCTACAGATTTTTTTTTTTTTTTTTTTTTTTTTAAGGGAGAAGGTTTTTTCCCTTCCTGGCTTTTGGTCAGAACCATTTAGCCAATCACATTCTTTGTATTATTTTATAATTTTAAATATTTACACTAGCCCTTAGTTCAAATCTCTGAAGAGCCATCACAACTTTTTCACTGCACTCACACAAGGACAAAAGATAATCACTATTTATTGGGAATTTTACACTTTCGTTGATTTCACAGTATAGCATTTGTGTCCACTTTTTGTTTAGCTCACATTCAAGCAGCACATGATTGAGCCCCTCACTGATAAGTTCACACCTACACAATGGGGACTCCACCACTCCAATTCGATGCAGATGTAACTTCAGTGATTAGTGTCCAGTCCTCATTATTGAAATTGATGTAATAGCTTTGCGTGGAATGTTAACTGTTTTAAACCATGGTAATAGGGACACCGTAGGTTTAATCTTATATAAATGTCGACCTTTGTTATCCTTTTCCCACGTTTCTTGCCATAATTTCAATGATTTACATTTTTGGATTATCAGGAAGTCAGACCATATAATTTTTTCATTTGATGCTGTAGGGAGTTTACTGGCTTGCTTGGCCTCATAGTCAGCGATTGTGTTGTCTATGATTCCATGGTGTGCGGGAATCCAGACAATGTCTACAGTATTATTATTCATAAATAAATCATATAATAAATTACATATTTTTAATATATTATAATTTGATCTTAAAATATATTTGTTGATTAAAGCATCTGTAAGACGTTTCGAATCAGTACATATAAAATTGAATTTTATATTGTTATTTTTAATATATTCTAAACACTTCAACATATGCCTCTGCCGAGTATATGAATTTTTCAGGTTCCATCTTAAATTGTTTAAATATATTTATATTAGGGCATGCAAATGCACACCCTACCAAATCATTTGCTGTGTCTTTTGAACCATCTGTGAAGAATATATTGTACTGATTATAAAACTCTTGATTTAGTTTTTAAAGATCTCATTTTGATTTAAATCTCCCTTTTTAAAGGTATTGTTATCAATGTTAATATTTACAAATGAGGCTGTATATAATTTTTCAAAGTTAATAAATCTATCTATTTGCATTTTATTAGGAATTGATGACATAGATTGAAATATTTTATATATGTTGGGTATGTAGGTACAATTAGAGCTAAAATTGTCGAAATATTTCACTGAAGAGATAACTGGATCGTATTCATCTCTTTTTATTCTGGTGAGTAAAAATTTGAAAGTTAAATTATTTCTTCTAAATTTCAGGGGTAGTTCACCAGCCTCTACCAGGAGACTATTTGTTGGTGTTGACAACATAAGGCCCAATGATACTCTTATGGCCTTATATTGTAGTCTGTCTATATTAGCTAGCTCGTATTTTGACGCATTCCCATATAATATAGATCCATAATCAATGATAGACCTTATTAAAGATTTATAAATCATTAGGCAGATAGAGGGGTGTCCTCCCCACCATGTCCGATTGGTCATTTTTAAAATATTTATCCCTTTTTCGCATTTTGTTTTTATATAATTAATATGGTGGGTCCATTTAAGTTTGGGATCCAGATGTAATCCCAGGAACTTGGTTTTTTCAGTGAAATTCAGTGATTTATTATTTAATATTATAGGGGGAGAATTGTGAGATGTATATTTTCTAGTGAAAATCATTACTTCGGTATTTACTTTCTGAAATTTCCAAGTTCAAATTGTTTAGTTTTTCTAGGATTTTTTTAAGTTCGTTATTTATTAAATTAGCATTATATACTGCAGACTTGGAGCTTGTGAATATGCAAATGTCATCAGCATATTGGATAATTTTAATTTCATTGCTGATCCCTTCTTCTAATACCTTGGTATATAAAGCATATAATATTGGGCTTAGCACGGCCCCTTGTGGAATGCCTTTGTATATATAGCTTGGACCTACTAATTGATTGTCATTTTTAACATACATTTTTCTTTCATTAAATAATTTTAATATGCAGTTAGTTAGTTTATGGGCAAGTTTAATTTATTCAAAATTTTTGCTAAGCAATTTAGGTCAACATTGTTATAAGCATTTGATATGTCTAAGAATACAGCCGTTAAATATTCCCTTCTTGCAAATGTTGAATAGATATTATTTGTGAGAAATGTAAGGTGTTCATAGTGCTTTGATTTCGTCTAAATCCAAATTGATGGTTGGGGTACAATAATTTATTCTCCAGCCACCAGCTTAGTCTATTTTTTATTAATGATTCAAATATTTTTTCCATACAGCAGTTTAGTGCAATAGGTCGATATGAAGTAGGATCATCAGGTATTTTGCCAGGTTTTAGAATAGGGACAATAATTTGGGTTTTCCATATCTCCGGTATATCTTGATTTTGATATATGTAGTTAAATATATTAACTAATTCTACTTTGCCCTCCATAGGAATATTATTATTCATGCTGTAAGAAATATTATCAAATCCCGGTGATGTATCTCGTTTATATTTTAAGGTTAATTCCAGTTCTGCAATAGTGAAATTATCATTTAAAAAATGAGCCTGATCCTGATTGGGATAGATCACTGTTTCTTGTGTGACTGTTGGAGGTGCCAATATTTCCTTGAATTCTTCAATCACGGACTCTTTTACTTTATTATTTCTTAAAGGTCCAATGTTTTTCATAGTTTTGATTTCAGCCCATATATTTTTATTGGAGTATCCTTAGTTAAACTGCCACAGAATTTTTTCCAATTGGTTATTTTTTTCCTTTAAAATAATCTTTGGTTTCTTTTTCTGTTTTCTTGTATTCCTCATAGTTATTTGGATTCATATTTCTTTTATATTTCATGAACGCTTCTTTTCTTAACTTATTCTTTTCAGAGCAGGTCTTATCCCACCATGTGGGTGATTTTATTTTATTTAATGTTTTAGTTTTTTTCTGTGGTATTGAATGAGTAGCAGCTGTTTCTATTATCTTTATGAAATTTTCATACCTTTCTGCTGGATTGGTGTATGTTGCAGGTAGGTTTTCTAAGATTATATTCTGATACAGTGTGAAATCAGTCTTGTCTAGATTCCATTTAATTATGGGACCATAGTTTGCAGTGTTATAATTATTTTGTGTTACTTTAATTTTAGTAGGAAGATTAATATTTAGTATTATTGGAAGATGATCGGAGGACATTGGATCTGGGTCTACCCGCCACTCAATATTTGGAGCAATGTCTGCTGTTGCCAGAGTTAGATCAAGTGGGGATGAAATTCAATTGTTTCTTTTAATCATCGTATTAGAACCATCATTTAAAATTATAAGGTTTTCGAGTAATTTTACTCCCGCCTGTGTCGTTTTTTTACATCGCCAGACCATATGATGGCTGTTAAGGTCTCCGCCAATTATAGTTGGTCCCTTTTTGAAATTATTTAATTTATTCCATTCCCTATATGGGATTTTTTTCCCAGGGGGCACATAGACTGAGTATAAATTTAAGTTAAAATTTTTTAAGGATATGCTAATTCCACATATTTCCATTGAATTAAAATCGTCCGTAATTTTTATTTTTTTTTTTTGCTTCCCCTGAGGGAATGGAGTGGAGAAGAGAAGAGAAGGACAGAAAAAAAAAAAAAAAAAAAAAAAGGATCAGAGAGAGAGAGAGAGAGAGAGAGAGAGAAAGAAAGAAAGAAAGAAAGAAAGAGAGAGAGAGAGAGAGAGCCCCCCCCCCCCCCCCCCCACTTTTTTGAGAGAGAGAGAGAGAGAGAGAGAGAGAGAGAGAGAGAGAGAGAGAGAGAGAGAGAGAGGGGGGGGGGGGGGGGGGGGGGGGGGGGGGGGGGGGGGGGGGGGGGGGGGGGGGGGGGGGGGGGGGGGGGGGGAGAGAGGCCTAACCTCACATGCCTCCAAATCCTAACCAAAATAATCCAAAGAAGAATAGAACAAAGAGTTGAAGAAAATCTGGGGGAAGACCAGTTCGGCTTTAGAAGAAACAGAGGCACCCGAGAAGCAATTCTCTCTCTTAGACTAATAATAGAAAGGGCTTTTTATCAGGGAAGAATCTGTCTACATCGGATTCATAGACCTAGAAAAAGCATTCGATAACGTCAATTGGGAAATTATGTTTAAAATATTAAAACAGGCGGGAATAAAATTCAGAGAGAGAAGACTAATCTACAATCTATATCAAAACCAGACGGCAATTATAAATATTGGTGATGAACAAAGAGAAGCCAAAATAAAAAAAGGTGTAAGACAAGGATGTGTGCTGTCACCCATGATTTTCAACTTATACATAGAAGAAGCGATTAAAGAATTCAAAGACAAAATTGATACAGGTATAGAAATCCAAGGTCAAAAGATCGCTATGTTAAGATTTGCCGATGACATTGCCCTTCTAGGAAGCAATAAAAAAGAATTAGAGGACGCCTTGAATGGAATTAACCAAATCCTAATAGAAGAAATCAAAATGAAAATAAACAAGAATAAAACCAAGGTCCTAGTATGTACAAAAAAAGAACAAACGAGACAGGAATGCATCAAAATTAACCAAGAAAACCTAGAAGGAGTTAAGGAATTCCGCTACCTAGGAAGTAAAATAACATGGGATGGGAGGAGCAAAACGAAATTAAATCAAGAATTGCCCAAGCAAAAATGGGGTTTAATTCAAAACAAAAACTACTATGCTCCTCCTCAATCAGCTTAGCAAACAGGAAGTTGCTATTGAAGACATATGTATGGAGCATAGCCATGTACGGGTGTGAAACCTGGACAATTGGAAAAGCGGAGAGAAAGAGATTGGAGGCTTTCGAAATGTGGTGCTACAGAAGAATGATGAATATCAAATGGATGGATAAAATCACAAATGAAGAAGTTCTTGGAAAAATCGGAGAAAGAAGAACCTTGTGGAAGAGTCTCGAAGAAGAGAAGAGGTCAGATGATGGGGCACACACTGAGACATGGGGGACTGCTTAGGGATATCTTGGAGGGGGAGGTGGGAAAGAAAAGGGGAAGGGGAAGACCCAGATTAGAATATTTCAACCAAATAATTGGGGATATGGGATGCCAGACATTTAGAGAGGTTAAACAGCTGGCGGAGGACAGAGTCGAGTGGAGACGGATTGTTGCATCAAACCAGTCTTAGGACTGTATACTCAATGATGATGATGATCAACATTTTCAATTATTTCGCTCTCATTTGTTTTTTCGTGTTCGATAATATTATTTTCTTTTCTAGTATCTTTATTGCTGATAACTATATCTTTTTACTTTATCCAATGCGAAGCATGGGAGAAAGTATTGGAATCGCTCTCGCGGCAAGCGCGACTTCAAAGGGTCCTCAGGTAAAGACTACGGAAACCATAGACTCAATTAAGGACACAAATTGAAGTATTCAATGAGATTGAATTTTAGCACGTGACGGTTTTGCCAAAAATTACCTGGAATCTCGCCGAGAGGCCAAAAAGTGCCATTTTTTTTGGAAGTGCGTGGGGATGGATGGATGGATGGATGTGTGTGTGTTATCGTTTTTTTCGTCCACGATTTTTTCCACACCTTTGCGCTGATTGAAATGAAATTGAAAACCTACCATTAGTTTAACAAAATGAAGCGCTGATTAGTTTTTGGTACATATCGGTCCACAAACATTAGTACTTTATTTGAGTACTTTTTTAGTTTTTTCTAAATATCTTGAAAATGACTTAACCAATTTTGATAAAATTTAATATCCTAATTAAGTACCTTGGGGACCACAAAAAGGTTAAATAAAGTTTTTAGTAAAATCATATTTTAAAGTACTTTAGAGTAAAATAGTACTTTTTTTTAATTTTTGTTTTAAATTCTTTAAAATTTATTCATTTGTTCGTTTTAATATAGCTCATTTAACCTAACTTAAGTAAGAATGGTTAGGCTTCTCGCTGTGAAATGGTAAAAATTTGGGAGGAAATTTTATAAGTAACCATAGCAACTGCGTTGTTTTCTTATCCGTTACCTTTGCTTAAGACAGAGAAATCGACTTTAAACCAAAAATAGCGATTGATTCTCAACTAGTACTTGAGGAATAACCATTCTATATTGGATTTTTGACGTTTCGGTTTTTATTGGTAACCATTGCTGAAGACATAGAGAAATCGACTTTAAACCAAAAATAGAGATTGATTCTCATCTAATACTTGAGGAATAACCATTATATATTGGATTTTTGACGTTTCGGTTTTTATTGGTAACCATTGCTGAAGACATAGAGAAATCGACTTTAAACCAAAAATAGCGATTGATTCTCATCTAATACTTGAGGAATAACCATTATATATTGGATTTTTGACGTTTCGGTTTTTATTGGTAACCATTTCTGAAGACATGGAGGAATCGACTTAAAATCAAAAATAGCCATCGATTCTCATCTAATACTTGAGGAATAACAATTCTACATTAGGTTTTTGACGTTTCGATTATTATTGGTAACCATTGCTGAAGACATGGAGGAATCGACATAAAATCAAAAATAACGATCGATTCTCATCTAATACTAGAGGAATAACCTTATTGCATTCCATTTTTGATGTTTTGACTATTAATGGCAACCTCTACTGTAAAACATGGAAGAATCGACTTAAAATCAATAAGACTCAATTCTTTTTTGGCAAACAACTCAAACAAAACATCAAAAATGGAATGCAATAAGGTTATTCCTCTAGTATTAGATGAGAATCGATGGCTATTTTTGATTTTAAGTCGATTCCTCCATGTCTTCAGCAATGGTTACAATAATAACCGAAATGTCAAGGATCCAATGTAGAATGGTTATTCCTCGATTATTAAATGAGAATTATTTTTAATTAATGTCAACATGAACTACAAATTGCAAGTGATTTCTGATTAATAATAAAGGAACAAACATATTAATATTTCAAATGAATTTGGATAAAGTTTAGCAACGATCCGTTGCAGTTTATTTATTTTTTTTTAATTCTTTGTTTTGATTTAGTTGTCGGAATCCTCTCTTAATCGGTGTTCTTCTATAATTGCCCATTCGGTTTATGTCTACTTTATTTGTATTAGCATTAGAAGTAAAAAAATTAACTGGATTATCAATAATTGTATCCAGTTGTTCTTCTGTCAGGGGTGGGAAACTATATTTATTGTCATTTAATAAGACTTCCGGATATGTTTTGTTAGATAACTCTTTTTTAGCTTCATTATATGACATATTTTTATAAGCCATCCTCTCTTTTATATTTTTTTCCTCTTTAAATTTTGGACATTTAACCATATCCAGAACAATGGGATCATTATTTGGTGGTTGGCAATGTGACCATTCTGGTTTTTCCTTATTTAGGCACTCGTTTGAATTTGAGTGTGTGGTAGAGAGACAAAAAGCACATTTTGATGCATACTACGACATTGTTTGGCAACATGGTTGTATAAAAAGCATTTATGGCAGATAATTACCCTTTTAATAAATGAAGACACTGCACTTCTGATAATCGATACTAACTTCTGTGGGAAGGTAAGTTCCTCTGAACGTAATCATTACGGTCCCTATAGGAACCTGTTCAACCTGATCATTAATCTTGGTTTTTCTGTTCATTCTTCTTACATTTATAATTTTACAAGGAAGGCATTTTATATTGTCTAAAATATATTTTTCATCAACTTCAGTAACAAAATTTCTAATGACACCTTGTCTCGTAACTAGATGATTGGGAATAAATGTTTTGTATGTTGAGTTTTTAAGCCATTCTGACTTAATGAAATGATTAGCCGATCTGGCTGTATCCTTATGCGATTCTGGCCTGAATAGGAAATATTTTTAATGTTATTTTGAAGGTTTTCAAAATTGGTCTTTATGATTCTACCCAATTTCATGGGATGAATTTTTCCTAAATTATTTTCCGTAGATTCAATGATAATTTGAAATGGCCCCGCATCTGTCTCTAAAAATTCTTTCACTTTAAAAAAGTTTTTATTTTTCGCAGTATCCGGGGTGTCTGAGGGACATCCCCCATCAGTACCCCCCGGCTCCCCCCATGAGCCGGGTAGGATTTTATATTTTATTACTATACAGGTTAGTTATTTGTATATAATTTCTATAATAAAAATTATAGAAAAAAAATAAACAAACAAAAAAAAAGGGAAAAATATATAAAGTAATCAATCAATGAATGCTTATCTCAGTACAAGGTTCAGCTCGACGTGTCTCCTTTGAAGGTCAAAACTCGACTCATCTACAGATTTTTAGCTATTATAATTTTGGAGTCTATAACTTACTAATGCTAAGATATAGCAGTATTTTATCTAGATGTAACTCCAAAATGGGGAGTCGGGTTAGCCGAGCTGGCTAACGCGCTGGCCCCGCTTCAGCATCGATGATGGCGATGTTTAAGCGGGAGGCCGGGTTCGATCCTGGCTAGCATATAAAATTTCTACCGGCTAAAACTCGGCTCCCTCACTAACCCTACTAACACTTTACTGATGTGCTGTCTAAATGGGCTTTATTCCCGGTGACAATAAATAAATAAATAAAAAAAACTCCAAAATAGTAATAGCTAAAAAACCTGTAAAAATTCTAAAGGATAGCTACTATTATAAGGATAAAGTCTACAGAGTTTCAAATTTTTTGAACCATTACTTTGTTCGGATTAAAAAAATGACGTTTCAATGCCAAAAACCCCATGTTATATAGATGGGAAACTTAATCGCTGTGTAGCAATCTCTGTATACAGTACTAGGTTAAAATTGATATAGAGACTTGAAACTTGGGGGATATTTTTTTTTATTTATTTCGAACCATATGAGCCCCTGTCAGCGTAAATATTCGAAAAGATCCAAAATAAGGAGCACCCTAATATAAATACCAAATATAAAAAAAAAACATACAAATCTTTTCAAAAACAATCTTCAAGTTACTTTTTCTAAGATTTTAAAAGCAACAACTTTTTTTTAATTATAAAACAATAAATAAATAATTTTTTCTATACAATATATAAATATGTATACATATAATTTATTTGTTTCTAATAAATTATATATTATGCTTATATCTATTAAGCAGAAGACAACCTCATTGATTTCTCTTCATAAAAAACGATACCTAATTCGAACGTTTTGTTGTACTTTTTGCCGGCTTCTTTATTGGAAAATATAAAAAGACAAACATGATTTTTACTATAGTTTTAAAATATATTTTGCATGTAATTTAACTATTTATAGTAAAAACTATGTTTGGAAATGACGAACTTAAGTGATATAGGGGAGGAAATGATAAATTTAGATAATAAAGATAATTTTTAGGTTAGAAATAAAATAAAATGAGAGAGTCTTCTGTTTTTTAAAATAAAATAATTTTTAATTATTTCTAGAGACTATAGTTTCGAAGGCATTGCCTTCATCATCAGTCCATCACAAATATTTCAAATTAGTTACAAATTAAGATTTATACATAGAAAATTTTGAAAAATATATAATGTCTTTTTCTTCATGTTTCCTCTTGGGAGATTTGAATATATTATTAGTTATATTCAAATCTCCCAAGAGGAAACATGAAGAAAAAGACATTATATATTTTTCAAAATTTTCTATGTATGGGTCTTGATTTGTAACTAATTTGAAATATTTGTGATGAATGAAGGCAATGCCTTCTGAAAACTATAGTCTCTAGAAATAATTAAAAATTATTTTATTTTAAATAACAGAGGACTCTCTCATTTTATTTTATTTTTAACCTAAAATAAAAACAATTCTGTTACCATCGACAGTGAAATCTTTTATTCAACTAATAAAGATAATTTTTTTGAAAAAATAAAATGTATTTAATATTTTTCAAAATTTTGAGAACTGGGATCAATATGGTCTTTATGTAATTTTGAGAAACAATATTGAAAAAAATCTCACAGACATTTCATCTCTATCAGATACAGCTATAGGTATAAATAACTAAAAAGACAGGGAGGCTGACAACCCACCCACCCTCAAAAAAAAAACTTCTGTCTACGGCCTTGTTTACTTGAATTGATGCTATTGAGTGAAATATTATATTTCAATTTTATTGTATCTTTTTTTGCTTGATATAGGTATTATCCTGGGGTGGTTGAGTGTCTGTTCCTGACAAGCCCCTCTGTCTATTCCACCCTCCAAATAATACCCTTAGAAAAAACAAACAAAAAAATTCGTTCAAAATCAATTTCTCTAATTAAATGGCTGGCTGGAATTAGACAAAATTATCGTACCAGTCTTGTGTTTATATAATTGAAGTGAATAAAAAAATGCAGGCAGGGTCGGGTCGACACCCAATCAGACGAGACTTTACGAAAAAGAGCAAGATTAATCGGGACAAGTGCTACGCGCCACTTGCCAAAACACTCCCTAATTAAAATAGAAATAATTGCAGCCGACAGAAAAGACCAGCTCTTCTCTCTTTTCGTCTCCATTTAGAAAACTAAAAATACTTTTTTTTTTTTTTATTTTAGATAAAATGTTGCAGCTCTCGAGTTGATGTTGTTTTTGTTCAGGATTTTGTTGAGTTGAAGAGCAAGATTGAATAATCCTGTCAGGAAATCCGAGTGAGTGACTGAACGTGTGTGCGAATTTTAATTCATGCCTGTAATTTATGCACAGATTGACAGTTAAATCTTCTAGAACGAATATAATAATGATCATAAACTAATTAAAAATCTTGTTTTTCTGACATTTGCAAAATAGCAACCAGAACAACTGTATAAAATCAATTTGCAATTTTATACAAAGTAATAAAATGAGACATTCCCACGTTGGTACTAGTACGAAGTCCGAACACATGGTCTAAGTATGTAGGTGCGCTTAAGAAGAGGCAATAGCTGATACTGGAAATTCTTTGCTCAAGTCGTGGAAGGTTCCTTTTTTTAGATATCATCTGCTGCAGTCTAATAGAACCACAAAATTACAGAGTACCATATCGTTCAAAAATACTATTAATTTAATGGTTATTTAAATGTAACATGAATAGAAACTGCACCATTCTAGCATCTATCATCTGCAGGGACGCGTCAAGTCCCTCTTCCGCTGTCGTGTGAAATACTGATTGCCGCCTTTATATGCGAGCAGAGGTTGGGTCACCATACACAATCATGTTCAAACTGTCGCGGCACGCTCCCTGTTTGCCAGTAGCATTTAATAGCCACACCTCGTATAATGGGAGCCCCTGCTAGTTAGACAACTGAATTGGCAGATGAGTTAAGGGTGGCTTCACTGCGAAAAAAAGGCGTAAGTCATTTTCCCATTTTTACTTTATCCAATCCAAAGCAGATAAAGTTGGATCGGTCTCGAGGCAAGCGCGACTTTAAAGGGTTCTCAAGGTAATCCATGGTCTCAATCAAATTCACAAATTGGTAATATTCATTTAGGTTCAATTTTAGCACATGACGGTTTTGCCAAAAATTACATGGGGTCAAAAAGTGAAAGCTCTGAGGATGAACAATAAAAGAGTGAAAAATGTCTCTTTTGCAGATTAGAGATTATTAAATATTCTTATCAGAATTCAGAAAGCACCGATCCCTGATTCAGAAATAATTTAAATTCTGGGAAAAACACCTTCAAAAAGACAGTGCTGTCTTATTCCTTATCAACTCAACACAGTTTTAATACACTTTTGACCTCACCATCTCTGATTTTAATGAAATTTGGTACATAGGTATAGCTACCCGCTATAGACTACTCACTCTCTTGGACCATTAGCACTTAATCTTTTTTAAAATTAATGGTTTAATTAATCCTTTTAGTATGGTTCCCTTAAAACATTTTTAAAGATCGCACCTCAAAAAATAACAACACAACAATTCAAGTCGCTTTTAAGAATAGTGAGAAGTGTAAATAAACTGCCAAATTACTTGCGATGTTATTTTATTAATAATTTGAACTCTTTATCCTATCATAAAACAAATAACAAATTTTCAGATTCAAATTATTCACTATATTAACTAAACTAAAACTATTAAAAATCCGATAATAAATTACCAAATACTATCATAATATATGTGGAATTGAAATATTATAATATAATTTTTCAATCGCACTCATCTGTCAAACAATGTGACCGTCAACTTAAGACCACTTTCAGCCAACACAAGAACCCTTGCACAAAGGTATTTGATTCCTTTCAACAAAGACCATTCTCTGAAGAGAAAGTGAGTGTAAGGAAATATCCCAGTTTTCCCACTACCTGATTATTCCACATTCCATTTTGTCATGTGAAGTCATGTCCCCCTCCACCCTTCCGATCTGACCATCAAACGACACTTGCAATTTGACCATCAGACGAACAAGTCAAGACACACGAATACGCATAACGATACACGATAGATTCAGCAACCCCTTTACGAACTCTCTTACGTCATTATAAATTAACGCCCTTCTAATGAAAGTTATCATTCATTTGTATATATAATATTATACTTGTTAATAAATATATTTTGTATTATAAGTGAAACTTTTATTGGATAAATCTCTTACCCTAGACAACCAGTTCATTGAATAAAGAAGAACACGCCTGGGATTAGTGTATCCGATCCCACATATATGTAGGGATTATTCTAGGTGGCTTAAACCAGGTGAAGAAAGACTCAAGTATTTTCAAGAATAATGGTTTATTAGATGCTTTTCAATAATAAATATAACAAAATGCTTTATAAATGTAGAAATAAAACTGGAGATGTTCGTGTATCTTGAGTAGAAAAATACTTCTTCAGACTTGCTGGTTGAATCGTTGGTAAACATATACTTGATGAATCGTTCTTGTCGGATGGTTAATAGTAACTCACTGTCTTCAACTTGGGAGACGATCTTTATAGGCGTTGAGTTGACATCTAGGGCTTCTGACGATAGGTCCTTGGAACATCCAATCAGCGCATCTGTTAATATGGCCAATCCGGGACTAGCTGGTCATGCGGCGACGATTTTGACTTGTAGCGTGAGGGGGCGTGCGTGCGCAACTCGAGGGGAAAGCTAGCTCTTCGCTGGAGGGGTTGAACGGGTGCAGATTGGGGTGGTGGAGCCACTGGGGGATTGCTTGCTTACTTGGGGGCTGCGTGGAAATCCTACTGAAACTTGGCAATGAAATGGCTGTGAAGATCTGCTAAGCTCCTGCTCGGATTTGACGGACAGTTAGCTAGGCGGCTGCGAGATTGTCGCTCATAGCTGATGAGCCAGCAGGGGCCTCAGATGATATTCATTTGACGGATGGGCAAAACTAGTTCGGACCAAGTTGGCTTGGCTGGATCCTACATATATATATATAAAAAAACTATTTTCGATTTAAAAAGTATTTTCAATATATTTTATATTTGAGAATAAAATTAAAACTTTAAAACAAATGAAATTTTTTTATTATATTTTTTTATTTTAGAATAGATGAATAGTTCAATAAATCAATGTTAATAATTCTATGTACCTACCTATATACATATAAAAAATAGATAAATAGTTTGTTTTTATCTATTATATGAACAATTTCTAAATATAAAAAACTATCAGTGGCGTAAATAACGCCTCCGCTGCCACTCCACAAGGGCTGCGGGAACGCAGTGCAAATAAGCCATTTTTTAAATATAGGGGTTTTTTGGGGGGCGGGGGGCGTACCCAAGGTTTTGACAAGAGAACCCTTTGTAAAATTATCTTCCTACACGATGAGATATTTTCAAGATATTTTATCTAAATTGAATTATTTTCTAAATGAAATACTTATTTAAATAAAAGTATAATTTTCGTGAATATAAAATACTATTTTCTTATCAAAATTGGAAAATTATGGTACCTTAGAGGAAATCCTTTGTAAAAGTTTTCCCTTTAATGAAGGGTGCAAAAAGATAAATATAATATATTTATTTTAAATTTATTTTAACGAAATTAAATTTTTCATCTCTGAATACATTCAAACTCTCATATTAAAAATTCATAACTTAGAGGTTTGGGGCGGGGGCGCACTCAAGGATTCAGCAGGGGAGGGGGGTGCAAGTGGCTTTAAAAATTATATGAAGGAAAATTACTCAAAATCAAAAAATATTATTACATTATGATTAATAAGAAAAAAAGAAACTAATGTTAATATGTAATTTTAAGAAGAAGTAAAGAAAATGCAACCTAATTAATTAGAAAATGAAAGACAAACCACCCTTACACTCTCAGGTGGATGCAGCAACAAATGCAAAATACATTCAAGCAATATTTCAAATTTAAATATTATGACTCGAGAGCTAGAGTTGAAGGCTATCAGGCTATTTTAATTAAATAAATAGATAACATGAATAAATTAGATTTATATACTCGTAAATATATAATAGTATCTCATTAATCATTCCATTGGAATGTAAGCCTCTCCCAAGATTTTAATTAAATGGTTATATTAATAATCGTTCAGATTAAAACAATTATCCTTTTGTTAAAAAATATATATATATATATATATATATATAAATTATTATTATTATTTTTACTTTATCATACAGGCTATGGTCAAGTATTGTAATCGTGCGTGAAAAAAGTTGTTTTCCTTCTTTTTTTCGAAATATCTCAAAAACGGCTGAAACTATTTTGATTAGAAAAATTGAGCGAAACCACGGCATTTCGCTCTACAAAAAAGTTCTAATAAGTGAACATCGAAAAAATTATATTTTTCGAGATAATAATTGTTTTTTCAAAATGTCTGTTAGTTAGTCTGGTTGTTATTCTGTCTGTTAGTCTGTGCGTTACGAATTTTTTGTTGACGAGCTAGCTCAAAAACTAGTGTGAATATCGAAACCAAATTTTACACGTAGTTTTGGTCCATTGAGATTAAGAGCTGATTAGATTTTGGTGCATATCGACCCAAAATTAAGGGGGGCGGAGGGGAGGTTAAAAATTAAAAATCTAAGCTATTTGATCAAACTCAACCAAATTTTGTATACATAATCAGTGGGACCCCAGAAGTCTTAAAATGGAAAAACTAACCCCCCTCCCCTACATGATTATAAATAATTTTATTAAATATAAGTGAGGGGCCAGGTTGTATGGTAAAGTCAAGTGGATGGCTACATCAGAACACGTCAGCTTATTTTGACTTTTCGGTCTTTCTAGCCATAAGCCAATTTACAATACTACTTATTTTTTTTTTTAATTTGTTTCTATTCCGGGATCAGATTTTAGCCGGATGCCTCGAGTCGGATTCGAACCCGGGTCCACTTGGTTAGCAGGCTGGCACGCTACCCCCAGCCTAACCCGACCCCTACAAATTATTATTATTATTATTAAATTAAAATTATTTATAAAAAAATTTAGAATAATAATTTTTCATAAATATTTGTAATATTTTTTATTTGAATTAAAGGTAATTTGGTAACCAGGACAATTTGTACAATTGCCTGTATCAAAATATTTAATTTCTTAGAGTTTTGTTTGAAACATTAGCGAAAACAACTTTTTTCTTTTTTCAATTTAAAAAAAATGTCTATTGATAAAGGGAGAATTTTTCCTGAAACCTCTAGTTCAAAAATAAACGTTTCAAGATGGTTTTATAAAGATTTTTATTTTTTTATTATATATATATTATCATAAGAACAGGTTGTTTTGATTCCAATTCACAACCTTTAAAATACAATTTTTTTTTATTAATTCACCAAAAAAAGCTGAATTTTTAATGAATTTCTATAATTTCTTAATCATTAGATAGTCATCTACATTTTTCTAATTAATTTTACAACTAATTCCACCTGTATGATTCGACAACATACCTAAGTGACCTAAATTTTATTTGCAAGAATTTTTCTAAGTTATTTTGATTAAAGTAAATTATTGAAAAAAAATGAACACCACACATTCCAGGTGATTTATGATTATCATTATTCTTCACAAGTATTTTATTTTTTTCTTAATTAAATTAAAATATTAAGAAAATTTTTAAAATAATCAAAGCGGTACTTTAGATGTTAATTGATTCAATTACAAGAGAATATGGATATAAATTTGAAATCTTAGTTATATTAGACGTCGAGTTGAGTTTAGTTTATTGATTAAGAAATTTTTTGTATGATAATATTTTTCCCCCCCTCAATAATTTCATATTTTCCCTTACAAAAATGCAATACAAAAATATACATATATGTATATATATTAGTAATGAAACTGTTGTAGCTTTTATTTATTGTGATTAATTTTATTCATCCTATAAGAGGTTCACATAATTGGAATGATTTTAATATATATATATATATATATATATATATATATATATATATATATAAATATTAATGTATGTATGTATATATTATTCCCAAATTTTTATAGTTAAGAAAGTGATAAGATTACTACATAAGTAGAAAAAATTTTCGGCATAAACTAGAAGCTTTTGCTCAAGCTTGATCGAGCGTAACGTGAATATGTTTACGGGCTGCGAAGTATATAATACAAGACACTATATAGGAAATGACAGAGAGAATTTAATATTTTTTTCTCATTTTTGATATTCAAGAATTTTGTGTATTTTCTATTATAATATAGGGTGGTCCAGAAAGAAATTCATTTTTGAAAATAGAGAGCAAACAAAACTATTATATTTAAAAGCGTTTAATCTTATACAATATAAAGTTTATTAAATGTAATTTTAGTTTTTGAAAATTAAATCATCAAGATGACGTCATTGGCTGTTGTAACACTCTTCCAAACGGGCACGAAAATTTTGAAAAACTTTAGACGAATTTTCTTTTGAAATGGCTTCCATTCCTTGCTGAATATTCAGCTTAAATTGTCGCAATGTTGTCGGATTATTAGTGTGTACCTTGCGTTTAAGGTGTCCCCATAACAGAAGTCTGCTGGACTTAAAACGGGACTCCTCAGAGGCCAGGTTGTGTCCCCCTCCGTGAAACAGTTCTGAGGAAAAATATCCCTTGATCACCCGCATGCTCTCATTCGAAGTGTGACACGTGGCTCCATCATACTGAAACCATATGTTTCGATTGTAACCTCGCGATTCTTGCAACTTCGAATGAGAGCATGCCCGTGATAAGAGATATGTTCCCTCAGAAACTGATTTCACGGAAGGGTGACATAACCTGACCTCCGAGTAGTCCCGATTTAAGTCCAGCAGACTTTTTTATGGGGACACCTTAAAAGCAGATATAAGCTAATAATCCGACAACATTGCGTCAAGTGAAGCTGAATATTCAGCAAGAAATGGAAGACATTTCAAAAGAAACTCTTTAAAAGTTTTTCAAAATTTTTGTGCCCGTTTGGAAGAGTGTTGCAACAGCCAAGGACGTCATCTTGATGATTTAATTTTCAAAAACTAAAATTGCATTTAATAAACTTTATATTGTATAAGATTGAACGCTTTTAAATATAATAGTTTAGTTTTCTTTCTATTTTCAAAAATCAATTTCTTTCTCGATCACCCTATTATCCAATTGTTTTAATTTAATGAAGATTTTTCTGTATTTTGAATATGATTTGAATATTTTGTGAAGAATCTTAATTTTATCCTTCTTTGGTTCAAGGTTTTGATAATAGATGGAGTATACTGTCCATAAATATTACTAATAATTATCGTCCTCTAATTTTAGTTTTTTGTTTCTTGATTTCCCTAATAGATAGCATATGTTGCTCATTTTTAAAATTAAAGCCATTGCAATGTATCTAACGGAGTAGAGAGCCTATTCCTATCTATCTAATGAGGATAAAGTTTTACAACACTCGTTAACTCTCTTAGTTCTTATAATATCAATTTCAACGGATGCTCAAAAAATACGAATGGGCTCAGGAATATTGTATCAATGCTAACAGTATCATATCTGAAGAAGGTCAATTATCTCAGAACAAAATTCGACACATGATACATAACTAGGTTGTTTGTTCTATTAGGAACCGGTAATTCAGGCATGTCAAGGCCGGCCTTTGGCGCGAGTATAAGTAAATATATAAAAATGCATGATAATTTTAAGAATTTAAAATAATTTTATAACTTAATGTGGCTTATTCATCAGATATCTTAACAACATCTCTCTCGTCACCGAAACGTTACACCTCACTGACGTCAAATACTAATTATTTCTAGTTTATATTTTGATCCAGTCTACTACTATCAGCAGAATTAGAATTGACTTGATAATTTGTCTTTTGAACTGTTGCACGTTGTCAAGGCAGTGTCCGATTCTTTTCTTCAGATAATGCTATCGCTAGACACTGATGATTTTTTTATTGACTCCAATTACATTCAAATAAACAAAGATGATCATTTTCCCCACGACGATTGGTATCCAAATATATAATATTTAAAATAGATGACATTCACCTAACATACCCAACATTTATCATTTGTAATCTTTAAAGAATTAGGTGTCGGTTCTAGGTGAAACATTTTAATAGATAATAAGTGAAAATATATTTTTCTAGGTGGTTTTCACAAATGAAAGGGGCTCTCGACTAATTAATAATAAAATAGACAAAATTGATAAATTAGACAAAGCAGGAGTATATAAATTGACTTGTGATGATTGTGATGCATTTTACATTGGTCAGACTGGTCGCTTCTTCAGAAAACGCTATTCTGAACATATTGGTGCACTTAAACGCCTTGACCAGATCTGATAACATCAATTTAGATTCAACTTCTGCTTTCGCCATTCATTTACATTCCTCTACTCATTCGGCCTCTATTAATAATCCTATTCCTATTCATTTTGAAAGAAAAGGCCTTAGGTTGGATCTTTTGGAGTCCACAGAAATTAAAAGAGCCCTTTCAAATAATAGTAACATCCTTAATAACCATTTAGAAGTTAATAAAAATACCATTATAGATTATATTTTATAATTTAAATAACCCGAAAAATATTATTTCCCATTCTCAAAATTTCTATTTTAATATTTTACTATTGTTTCTTTCATGTTCTTAACCCCTCCTCCCTTACCTTATTCTACTTCTTCCTTTATTTCTAAGCCCAGGGATAATTCTAAGCCCTTTGTTCATTTGTCTATTAATACAATAACCAATACTGCATTCTTTCCCCCCACCATGTACGTTCCTCCCAATTGAACTTCACTTATACATTTGTTTCCAATTTTAAATTTAGTTTTCTTTTGTAACTCCTGATTATGGGCTCATAACCCGAAATATATATCGAGATAAAAAACTCAAAACATATATTTGTTTTATTTGTGAAACCCTCCTAGAAAAATATATTTTCACTTATTATTTATCATTTGATTAGGGCATATGTAATGATATCAATTTTGTTCTTATTTATACATAATACGTATCAGTGTAATTAAAAAATAATCATTTGTTTTGGTGTAAATTTAAATAACATTTACAAAATCAACAGGTGTGTTCACCACACGACTTTTACATTTTCATTTATTTGAAATCATCGCGACACTACTAACTTACACTCCCTTCCTTTATTTCGTTTTTTTTTTTATTTTCTCAAAAACGGCCCTAACGATTTTTTTTTAAATTAGTGTATTTATCAAGTGTCATGAGTTGTTAGTTGTGTCGCGCCTCGACGCTCTACTTCACACCCCCTTCCTTTATTTTAATCGGATTAAAAATTTGACACAACTAATAACACATGACACTTGATAAATACACTAGTTTAAAAAAAAATCCTTAGAGCCGTTTTTGAGAAAATCAAAAAAAAAACGAAAAAATAAAAAAAAATAAAGTAAAAAAAAGAAACGAAAAAATGTCATGTAAATGTCCACTTCCGGGTTTCTGATTTCAACCAAAAGCTTGCTGTACTCCTTCTAGCCTATATTGAGCTTAAGTTTCGAATTTCGTAGCTCTGAGACTTATGGGGTACATACGTGCATACGTACATACATACCTACGCACTGACCAATGGATTTGTTGCCCCTTTTTGGCCTTTGGGGACCACAATATCCGGTTTTATGTCCCAAATCCTGTTTCCAACTATTAAGAGCATCGATTCCTTCCACCTAGTAGTTACAAAATGAAATTAACTTTTTTCATCTCTGAGATATAAGCTCTCAGAGTCAGGATCCAGACAGGGCATCGCAATACTTCCCCATTACATTCTATGCATATAAATGTGAAAATAAAAAACATTAAGAAATCAGTTCAACTGAAGCTGGAATTTTGAAACAATTTTATTTCTCAAAACACCATTTAATAATAAATGTTTCATTTTACAAGTAGGGAAATTGTACAATATAGTTCTAACTTGAGTGAAATTTTCTAGCTGTACAATGTACATATAAATAGATATCGGAAGGATTTTTCCTCAAGGGCTAAGTCAACTGCCTGGAAGTCAAGTTTCGGACATCTAAATTCGACATATCTAATAAGATCTTTGATAGTGAATTTAATTTATTTTTTCTACAATAAATTTAACATCTAGAAAATAATCTCTACGAGTAGTTGAAATTTTTGAAAAATGTGACAATGCACACTAGTTTTTAAACATAATTAAATAAATATACCTATACCTAAATATAATTGTATAGGTTCAGTATGAGAATTTCAGAAAAAGAGAACGGACTGCACTACTTATGAAACATATACCTAATACTTATTCTAATAAAATTAAAATTAGACCACTAGTTAGTTTTCACAAATAAAAGAAAATATTTTTTTATAAGCAAGACCCGATATATATTGCAGACGACGAACACATCTTCAGGAGTACATTGATTAACTAAATATAAAAGAGATGGTCTCGTCACCCGAAATAGTTATATATTGAGTATTCTTTTTATTTGTGAAACCTACCTAGTGGTGTAATTTTAATTTTATTAAATATGTTTTACCCTGAACTAACATTATGCCCCTGAACAAAATTCTTATTCTGTTATGTTATCATCTCCAGAACTTCTAAAACAACTTTTCAATTTTTTTTTAAGGCATGTTTTCAAGTGATTGGACCCCAAAAGATCACCGAAGTTAAGCAAGATGTTGCGTGGTTTGTTTTGAGATTAGTGACCCTTCAAACACTCTGTTCTATTCATATATTTATTGTCTTTTCAATCTTAGTCGTGTTGAGAGCACCCATCAGAAATAATTGATGAGGCCCTAAAGGAAATACTGGGAGTTGTATCCTTTTACCTTCACTAGAAATGCAACAGCTATACTTTAAAATTATATAGCAGAGGCTAGCCAAAATATTATATTCTTTATAGATGCTAAATAAAACTGATCCACAAGGATTACATTTATCCTGGGATCAACAGTAGATATCTTGCTTCAAGGCAGAGGCTAGTAAAAAAATATTAAAATCGCCAACGAATTTTCGCCATGCAAATATTAAAAACTTCAACTATGTATGACAAAAATGATTTATTAGCTTCTGCTCTGAAGAAGAATATTATTTAGAAGCCCCAAGAAAAATTACACCGAAAATGGCTGTAATTTTATTTAAAGTTTGTAAAGATTAAAAAATTCATATTATAATATTGTTGTCCCTCAAAAATTTGGGTTTAATAGTAATAGGAGGCACGTAAACAATGGCATCATTTGTAAGTTTGGTCTATGTTTGAGTGGTGTTCAAAGCGACCAAAAGAAGAGACTATATAATTTCCATTGCAGCAATAAATATTAATTTACTTAATACTTTATTAATTATACTATATTAAAACATTTATGTAGGTATCTTTTATATCAGTATAACTATCAGATAGATTTATCTCGAGAATGTAGGCAAGAAACTCGATTCTCTTTCATATTAAGTGAAAGTAATTAAGTTTATAACTTTTATTAAGCTTTAAAAGGAAATCAAGGGTGATGCATTATAAAATAAATAATAGGTTATCTACGGAATATCGGTGGAAGACATTAATATCTCTCGCTTATATGGAAACGGTCCGTCTGGTCCAAACAACCTAGTCCTTCCTCTGCCTGCCTGCTATTAAAAGATTTCTATCATCACGAATGGGAGAATTAAACAAATCCATAAAAAATCCAAATCACTACCTGCTTAAACATTTTAATGATCAATATTTTGGCAACATTAACTAAAAAATACCTAAACATTTTTTTTTAATTTGTTATAAATGTATTTAGTCATAAAAATGTTCAATATTGAAATGCTAAAGGGGAGGAATATTATTAATCTTTCATAAGGAGCGTAAACCGTTTTAATGATTTTCAATTTAACGAGATTTCTTGCTTTTAAATATTAGGCAACAGTCAAAGATCACCAAGTAGTAAAAATTATTGTAATAAGAAAAAAATTAATAAACCGGCCAAGTGCGAGTTCTGCCTATCGAGGGTTTTGTAGAACTATATTACTTCAGCGATCAAATTCGTTCTTTTTCGTAATTCTAAAAAGAAAATGAAACATTATATGGAATTTTTCCTTTATTTTGAGCTAAGCCATTTCTAAACAACGAGGAGTAGAAAAATCACTTAAAATAGTTACTTTGGGGCTCTCGAACCGTTATTTTAAAGAAAATTTAATTTGATAAAAATTCTATATAATGAACATAAATTTACAGAAATATCTCAAAGCCTATGATAAAAAAATAATAAAATTAATAAAACGATTCTTTAACATGGTCTTTGGTAAAAATTAATGGAAATAATAATTTGTTTGAATTAATTTGAAAATATTTTTTTGCTTAGAGTAGCAGATAAGAATAATAATAATAGGTACTAAAGAAAAATTAAGATATGTTACATCTAATTACCATACACAAAACGCTTAGCCAAATTCATTATTAGATCACAATTTAAAGTCCAACTTGAAACAAATAAATTCTCCCTCATTATTTTATCAAAATTAAGATATTATATTGATATTTATTTATTATATAATTTAGTTTACAAAATTAATTGTTTAAGTTGTGTCCAGCTATATATAGGACAGACAAAACCATATTTAAAATCTAGAATTTACGAACACAAAAATATTAGGTTGATGCATAATTATGCAACGTTTGTATTGGCGCGTTTTTCTTTAGCCAAAAATGGCGTTTTGTTTATTTTTTTTTATAAAAACAATCTTCTCTATTTATAGTTAATAAAAATGCGTGTCGAAAACCATATTCATATTCGTCATATTATGCTCTACCACTACGAGAAAGGATGGAGGGCAGCACAGTCATTTCGCGATCTCAACGAACTTTTTGGCGAAGGAACAATTACTGATAGTGCAGTACGGAAGTGGTTTGCCCGTTTCAAATCAGGTGACACTAGTTTGGAGGATAAAGAAGGAAGAGGTCGGCCTTCGAATTTTGATGATCAGGCACTTCTGACAGCCGTGGAAGAGGATGAAAGCCTTACAACACGAATGCCGGCTGCAGACTTCAATGTCGACCAATCAACGATCGTTCGACGCCTCAAAAAGCTTGGCAATGTATGGAAATTGGCTAGATGGGTCCCTCACGAACTCTCAATGCAATCGAGGCGAAAAGACCGCGCAAAAAGAACCACATCGTGTTCCATCACGATAACGCACGTCCACATGTTGAGCGCCGGGTCGTCGAATTCATCGCCAATAAGGGCTGGGATCTACTCCCACATCAGCCGTACTCACCGACCGAAGCACCGACCGACTATCACATCAACCGCTCTTTGAAAAACTGGCAAAAGACTAAGATCTACGACGATTTGGATAACTTGGTGGCCGATGTCAAAGCGTGGATTGCCTCCAAGAATCGTGACTTCTTCGCCCGTGGAATCGACCGATTGCCAAGCAAATGGGAAGCAGTTATTGAAGTAGATGGTGAATACGTCCCCGAATAATCATTTAAACATGTTTTTGTTAAATTTTATTATTGTTTTTGCTGAATAAAAATATTTTTAAAAAACGTTCCATAATTATGCATCAACCTAATATTTGATCAGAACCAAAAATTTTGTCTGTACGACCCATTCCAACTGAACTGTGGCATAGTTTTAACAATCTTAAAATTCCGAAAAAAGAAAGAAATTTATACAAAAGTTTAATTTTGGAACTTTAAACTTTAAAAATTCCTTAGCCTAGAAAAATACCCACGGCATTTGAAAATGATTAGAGTAATAGTTGTCAAAACGTCGTGCATTCTAAAAGTTTCGAAATGTTTTCATAAAATATGTGCAATCTAGTTGGTTTTAGCCGAAAAGTCTCATTCGATTTTAAAATGTTTCTCTGTTAAAGGAAGAATTTATTTGAAAATGATTTTTTCGACCTCACATAAAATTAAACCCTTCCCAAAATAGTAGGGTGAATACAATCCGATGTTCGAACATTCAACACCCCTTAGCGATTAAATTACATACTAACCGGAAAAAACATATTCGCAAATTCGTTTATCCCTATGATTTCCAGAAAATGGTACTCGCTTCCTCCGCTTGTCTTCCAGGCTACATATATAATACGGGTGGCGCCCAAAATCCCGAAACCCAAAATCCCGACAGCCAAAATCTCGAAAAGTCAACATCTATCTATATATATTTGACTATATTAACCTAATTAAGACAAAAAGTACATATCAAAATAATAAATAAATAAAATAAATTTTATCAATCTTTTTAATCCCTATCAAAAAAAATATATTTAACATGATTAACCTAATAAATACAAAGAGTACATAATTGAATTAATTGAAAAGTAACTACTAAAAAGAAATTAGTTGTATTTAGAAAAAACTATTTCAAATTTGTGGGGATTTTGGCTGTCGGGATTTTGGGGTGAACCCATATAATACACCACAGATAACTCCGAACCAATCCCTGAAATTTCTTCTTCTTTTCACGATACAATGGTCCGCCCTGAACCTCAGAGCTTCTACCTTTTTGGTGTAACATCTTACATCAATATCATTATAAAATATCTTCAAACATGCAATAAAAATTATCAATGACTGCTCTAATTTAATAGAAGACAATATCTAGTGAGCTCTTAAGAAATTGGAATTTCCTTCATCAGTGTCTGTCCTCTCTCTCAGTTTGCAATTCCCTTCAAGAATTCAATTTTGTTCAATTGTCTTGTTCTATTAGTTGTTCTTTTTGTGGTGCAGTTGTGATTTTTTTAATTACATCACTTTATCCACTGTCCTTGAAAATAGCAAACCTTCTTTTTCATGCTTCATATAGCGATTCCAATTGCATTTTTCCAAAGTTTACTAGATTTTTTTTTCTCTATGAACATTATAAGAACAAATAAAAATCTATTTAAAGAAAGCGTCAATTGCTCAAGCATCGTGTCTAGACATTCCTTTTGTTAGTATTTTTTTTTATCCATTTGATACGATGACTTTCATTCATTTTATATTGGTTTTATTAGAGTCATGATGAGCAAAGAAAATTAAAGACCAACCGACACACGAACGTAAAAAAAATTAAACAGAGATGGATTATCGTAGGTCATGGTTGAATCGTCTCAATATAGCCTGATAAGAGTCTGTCAGACATTGATGGGACACGCGAACCAACTATACACTCGCTTCCTCTAAATTGAAATCAATAGTAATCGATTGTCGTGTCCGTGTAATTCCAATGTAATATCCGGAATGTCGTGCTCTGCGGAAGTTAAGGTTTTTCGGATAGACGTGTTTTTTGATAGGTTCGGGGTCTTTGCCCCCTGGCTAGGCTGAATCGGTTGCACTAGGTCAAGATTGGCATCCTGTTCTACAGCCACCCACCCACACACTCGAGGCTAAATTTACTCGGCGCAGGTTCGCTTCACACTTACAACTCACTTTTGTTTTTCCACACGCGATTCCTTGGAAAAGAGGCTAAATGGAACTAATTGGGCCACGGTCGACAAAGAACAATCCATCTCCCTCTTATCATCGGACGCTTCTATTTTAACATAACCTTTGCCAACATTTCAAGACTAGAATCAATACAATACTAATTAAAAGGCAATTTTGTCCAGAGAAGCGTAGTTTTTTATTTTTAGAAGAAATTATAGTTTGCCCTTTGCTTGATGCAAATAAACACATATCGACGCTGATCTTATTGAGGTGCGTGCAAAAGTTCGTGTGGAGTTTCAATAGATGGAGTTATGAGTGTCGTAACGTGTTGTCATTAATGCCTACTCCTACATATTATATATCATAGGAAAGGTGACGTTTTCAGCTTTCATTAAAAAAAATCATTTGTTTTCATACAACTGCTTCGATAAATATCACTTTAAAAATGAATATCGATAAAGTGCATTTACAGCATGTTATGCTTTACGAGTTTCGGAAGGGAATAAACGTTGCCGCAGCCGTGAAAAACATTCAAGATGTTTATCAGGATCAAGCACCAGCTAAACGAACTGTGGAAAAATGGTTTGCTAAATTTCGGCGCGGAGAATTTAACCTTGAAGACGAGCCACGCTCTGGTCGACCTTCTGACATTGATGACGATGCTTTGCGTACTTTAGTGCTCAATAACCCGCGAATTTCAACAGAAGAAGTTGCTACAGCACTAAACGTTGACAGATCAACCGCTTTTCGGCGTTTAAAAAAGATGGGATTCGATTTGAAGCTCGATATATGGGTGCCCCATTTGATGACCGAGAAGAACAAAATCAAACGCATTTCTGCGGCCGTTTCTTTATTCGGGCGGCTCAATAATGAGTCATTTTTGGATCGATTAGTGACGGGCGATGAGAAATGGGTCCTCTACAACAATGTTCAGCGTAAACGGACATGGAAACATCCAGGCGAGCATGGTGACGCAATGCCAAAGGCCAGTTTACACCCGATGAAGGTGATGCTCTCAGTTTGGTGGGATTGCAAGGGCATAATCTATTTTGAGCTTCTCCCTGCTGGCGAAACGATTGATTCGGACAAGTACTGTAGCCAATTAACCAATTTGAATCGAGAAATCAAAGAGAAACGTCCGATTTTGTCAAATCGCAAGGGAGTCATCTTTCATCAGGACAACGCCAGACCACACGTTTCGAAGAAGACGCTGTGCAAGCTGAAGAGCCTGAAATGGGATGTCCTAACACATCTGCCGTATTCTCCTGATATCGCACCATCTGACTATTACTTGTTCCGGTCATTGCAAAATTATTTAAATGGAAAAAACTTTGACTCTTTAGAGGCCTTAAAAAACGGCGTGTCTTCGTTCTTCGAATCTAAACCGCGCAGTTTTTATGATCAAGGCATCCGTCTGCTGCCGGAACGTTGGAAAAAGATTATAGAAAACAATGGAGAATATATCATTTATTGAATAAAGATTTTTGTTTGCCTAATCGCTGTGTGACTTTTACTCACAAACTTCTCATGAACTTTCGCACGCACCCAATACAAAACCTCGCAAGTCCGATTTTTGGTCAAATACGTGTATTATACGTTTATACCGGCCAACTTTTCACGGCGCATCTGCCTTTTGAAACCTTATTATTCTATTCCAATTTAATTTCGCGCTACGAACAAATAATAAATACTGCATTGTATTTGTATGTATTGTTGTTTAAAATGGTTTTTCTTGTTTTTCTGGCAAACAATAAATTGAGGACTTAAGAGGTTTTGTAAGATCAGCGACGATATACAAATATTTAATGAATACACTTATATATAATTTATTTGTTAACTACATATTACCGACTATAGTTTTGAAGGTTTGAACTTTATCGTCAGTCTTTTTAATTAGAAATTTTTATTCCGTTATTTCTTATGGAATCAATTACCTGAATGTTGTTATAGCAAGCTAGCCTCATAACAAATAAAATCTTTCTTTATGTGACTAACTTGCTATAATAACAAAACCAATTTATCTATATCCATCCAGGTAATTGAACCCATGAGAAATAACAAAATAAATATATTTCTAAATAAAAGACTGATGATGAAATCTTCGAAAATATAGTCTCTAACAAATAATAAATTATACATATGTACAAATTTATATTTGGTATATAAACGTCAGAATTCAAAATCAAAATTTTACAGTACGAGCAAATCAATTCATTTTAACCGACTTCAAAAAAAGAGGAGGTTCTTTATTCGACTGAATTTTTTTTTGTGTCTATGTTACCTCATATCTCCCCAATTGTTAACAGATTTTGAAAAAAAAATTGCGTTAGGTTCAGTCTACCTTTCGATTGGTCCCGTTTTTTTTCATTGGTATTAGAACTTTTTTTGTTAGGTTTGTTCAGGCCTAACTTCTTTGTTTATTTACCAATTTCGAAGATTCTTTTTTTATTGGAAAGGGGGTATCTTAGGGATGGTGCCAAATTAATTTGGTCAAGTTCTGATGATATGACCACTATTAATAACATCACTAAAAATAGAAAAATAAAAATAATTTTTAAGAAAAAAATAAAACCGACTTCAAAAAAATTAAATGGAAAAAATAAAATACACTAAAAGGTATACAATAATTATTATCTTATTTAGTTACAACTAAACGACGAAGTATTAACATGAAATTACTTTTTGAAGTCGGTGCCAAACATATACCTTTTATGAATCGCACTCGACGGATCTTACTTAGTACGTTTGGCGGGAACGCTCGCTTATAGGAAGGTATAGTTTGTTTGGCACAGACTTCAAAAAGTGATTTCATGTTAATATTTCGTCGTTTAGTTGTAACTAAATAAGATAATAATTATTTTATACCTTTTAGTGTATTTTAATTTTTGCATTTTTATTTTTTTCTTAAAAATTATTTTTATTTGTTATTAAAATTCAGAGATATAATAAAGATGAATTAAATAACGTTTTGAATTTACAAACATGTTTGTGTTAATTCTAATTTTTAAATTCTTATAGTTATACCAACAAAAAAAATGTAATTTTGAAAATTCGTACGATACTTGGTGACTTTTACCTGTAAACCCACTATCGTATAAATATACTTATATATTTATTGCATCAAGCATAGGACAACCTCAGTGATTTCTCATTATGAATCAACAACCCTGCTACTCTAAGCAGAACAAAATCTCTTCATTGTGATAGCATTAATTAATAAATTTTAATTAAAATAAATTGTTATTAAATATTTTGCCTAATAATTATTGTGGATATTTTTTTGGGTCGAAAATTAAAAAAAAAAAAAAAAAAAAACTTTTTTTTGGTGCTGAAATATTAAAGTTTGAATAGCTTATTATATTCAAATTTATTAATAAGACAGATCTAACTCAAGGTTCACTAATCTCACAACCATCTGCAAAATTTTCGAGCTGAAATTTGGCACACATTTTTGGTGCTGGTGATAATAGAATTTAGTATACTCAGTTATGTATATTTTTATAATTTACATGTAATTTTAACAATATTATCTTTTGCGCCTAGTGGTCATACAACCCAATGTTTTCTATAGCACAGAAGAGTAATACCCTACAGGCGTTTCTAGGCGGGCATGTATGCTTATGACATCATGGTCCATAAACTCAATTTCAGCCTCTATATATAAATATAATAAAACAATAGAAATATTATTAATAATATTATTAACAAAAAATTTTTGAATCAAACCACAATATATAGAATACGGCGTTAAATTGTCGATGTTAAATTTTCCTAGAGCCAAAACACCTTAAGTCTTTCTAAGTGATGAATATTTTCCGGGCTGATCGTGAATAAATCCTAAGATTAATAGCTATAGAATATAATTTCAATTTCACAAAAGGGATATAAGGGATATGAGCAATAATGGGTTGGCTTGAGATTAAATCGCAAATTTTAAAAGATTAAAAAATTAAATAGGACTTATCAAATACAGTGGAATCAACTAAAGTCATCAATTTCTCAGACTACTAAAGAAAATACTCTAACGCTCTAAATCATGAGAGCACAAGAAATATAAACATATCTTCAATGATTCTTCCAATAGCTCATTTACTCAAAAAATTAACCGAACTACAAATAAGCTGCTTAATTTGCGCAAACTAAGCATTTGGATACATTAATCATGAAAAAGTCATAGTAAATAATTGTATAGTAAAGTATTGATTAAATTCAATTCGTATTATAAATCGGTACTTTATAATGTTCGAATCTTTAAATTTCGGTTTTCGATTTTTTAGATGGATATTTGAATTCTTTTCTGTTATTAAGTACACTGAAGATAAATTTAAGCAAAAAAATTCTCATTACAATATTTCATGTTACAAAATAAAAATAAAATTTGAATACAGCTGTAGATTTTGAAGAAGAAATTTATTTCATTCTAACCCAAATTACGTATAATTTATAAAACCAATCCATAAAAGGTTCAATTCCTAAATATTTACCACCTGTAATTTTATTTAACTTGTTTAAATTATTGGTTAAATAAATATTTATCATCATTTATTCACTACAAAAACATTTCCTATAGCAGCTGTATAATTTTCAAATTCCAATATGATACCTTTGACCAAAAACGTAAACTTAATTAAAATTCTGCAAAATCTAATGTAATTTCTTGGGATAGTTAGAAAGATAAATGCGATTGTTCATTCATTCGCACATATTTAGTAATTTTTAATTAATTTTTTTTTTTTTTTACGTAACCGCCATTCATTGTGTCTGAATGGCTAATGTGCATTGAGTGAGCGGGTTAATAAATTCGTAACCGCGGGGGAAATTTTTTTCTTTTTTTTCTTGTAGCTTCCGGGAATGTTACGACCTTGAGTATAAACTGCACGTTTGACGATGACAACCAAGAAAACTATCTATCCATCGACATCGACGACGTTAATTGTTTTTCTATGAAATGATATTAACGTTAAAAGCTCTGTCAGCAGAGAGTGCATTGGCAGTTGGCCTTTATCGTGCCTCTAATAGCGTCGCTCGCGCTCAGGGGGCAAAAAAAAAGATAATCAAGTTTACGAAAATTCAAAATGAAAGGATTCTCTAAAGATTTTAAAGATAGTGTTTTCTGATTAATATCATTTTTTATTATTTATTAATTGACATTAGATTTTCTAGTGCTTGTCTTCAACAATTCAATCTAGAACTTTGAGTTGAATTGTAGTGAACTTTCTTCCATTCGTCACGTACAAGTATCAGGCAATTGTTTCTAAAAGTATAATAAATAACCATGATAATTACAATACAATGATTAGTTTGACAGAAATATTGTTGTTTTTTTTTCATTTGAGTTCAAGTCCCAATCGGAACTTTGGTATTGTCCTGAGAGTAGTCAAATTAATGTTCTCAAAAATGCAAGGTTCTAACCCATTATGATGTTGATGAATAGTGGATTGTGGTGCATTTAAACCTAAAGACAACTAACACCTGACCAAGATGAACATGGAACTCTGAATCCCTTTTATCTCTAGACCACCGGGCCAGTATCATCCAATATTCTTTTATCTCTAAAATTCAACATCATAATTATATTCTTTATCCCGAAAAAATCTAATCTCATGCTTCCGTTTTTCTTTCCTTACTCACATTCTAAAATATCTCCAGCAATCCTCAACGTCTCAAGCTATGAAACTGAGCACACTATTTCTCAAATTCTTCCTCAGAATTCTTGCTCTAAAAATTTCCGAATCATATAATACGATTTATCTATTTAATTTTCAACTTTTTTTCCATATAACATCACATTTCGAAGGTTTTCTATCTTTTTCTCTGACATAGTCCACATCTAACATTCCCAGCTACGCCTCACAGTTTATATAATTGTATCCATGGGCTTTGGCGAGCTCAAAGCGCAGGTTTCCAAAGGATCACTGAAGTTGAGAAACATGTATCATGTTTGTACTGAAGTGGGCTTCTCAGGAATTCCATGGGAAATGGTTGGGAAGGCCAAATCTTAGGTTCACAATGACTTTGGCTTGAATCTTCGAAAGATAGGGCTATTGTACATATATGTATATGTGTGTTCACAATATCCAAAGTGTGAGTTACGAGCCTCTAACTTCGCTAGAATCTCAACGAATATCCTCCTTAAGAGATATAGCTTTTCCAAGATAGAGAGAAGCTGGATAATTTATAAAATTGTCTGCATTATAAATATATTATTTGTTAGCTTAATTGATGAGATGCATAACAAGTTTTCTCTTCTTCCCCGTATTCTCCACGATGCCAGCCAGAACGTGAGACTGACCACCACACCTCCACAAATAGTGACGATGGTCACGTAAGTCAAACTGAGTTTCCTCTTAAGCTTTGAAAAGGTGTGTCTTGGATTTGCTTGCTTAACTAAGAATTCTCGTTATTTCTGAATCGCCTTTAAACTTGAATTAATACTACTAATAAAATAAAATATTCTTCGTTCTAAATTCCACCAAAAACATTTGAAATGATGCCTAAAAATCTCATTTCATTTTTTTTCTTCTTATTTTACGAAAATAAAACTGCCACTTCAATGCTGACGAGATTATGTCAGCCGCTTTTCTAAATATAATAAAGTCGAAATCGGTAAGCAACCAACCGATTCATCTCCATCCCAAAAGCATCACGCTTACGCAACATGCGATGCAGGGAAAATTTAAGAAAAACGAGATCAAAAAAAAAATCTTCGACCCCTTAAAAATATACTATTAGTCAAATCTGCTCGATCTATTCTTATTCCGGCGAAAATAAGTTGTTTTTTTTTTATTTTTTACATGGTTTTATTTAACATGATTATTCTGTCTACTATCTGATTATCTTGGTAGTCTTGTTTGTAATCAAATTTCGACTTGCTTTTACTTGAAATTTTACACACATTTTGCATATTTGCAAGGCTTGGAGGTTCAATGGATTGAAAAAATAAAATAATTATAAATTATTATTTTAAATAGTTAAAGCTTATATACGGTATTTAAAACAACCACACATATTATTATTCGTACCAAAGATAAGGCATTCTCCATTCTTTTTACGGAAGGCCAGTGGCTAAGCTTGACTTCGGATCGAGTTAATTCGGAATCAAATCTCGCATTAGTAAAACAATTTTCATCTTTGTCAAAAATGAAAAGCGCCTCAATAAATCCAAGGAAAGGCAATGGGAAACCAAACCTGTGAAAAATTTCATCAGGAAAATTTCAATGAAGAGGATACTCTCGATAGTAATCGCCGATGCTCGGTATCGTGTATGGCGCTTGAAGAAGGATAAAAACATGTTCGAAACAGAAACAAGTTCAACAGCAAACAATATTTTTGAACACTTTTACTGGCCCTTAAGGTGCCGTTACACTATAGAGAAAACTCTAGCTAGAGAGGAATTCCCGCTAATCAGAATATAGTATTCGTGGCACAAGTGGAACTTATTTCAAAACAATTGGAATAAGCTCTAGCTAGAGTTAAGTCCCAAATTTGAAAATTCATATATTTCCTTCGTCAACTAGAACGGCGCTTGGGGCTACGGCCCTTAAGGGGCTCAGGTAACTAATTGTGAGGGGACGCGAAAAATTTGGAAACAGGAAAATTTTCTGAACATGTAATAATATAATAATAATAAAGAACATGGAATAATACCATAAAAAAATGGATTCATTCCCAAGCATAATGAAACCATTCCGTTGTTTCTTGTATGGCTATGTATACCAAAGAAATTTTTTATGTTAATTTTAAAATTTGTTGTTAATAAATGCTTGATTTCTATATCTTTTTCACACACTTACATAACTGGGGGCCGCGTAAAAATTTCTCTGGCGAAAAGGGGTTGCGAATGAAAAAGGTTAAAGAAGTGCAGACTAGAATAAAAAACAATCAAAAAGTGGCTTCGTAATGTAAAAAAGTGGACATATGCCATGTCAACAATATTAACGGTTTCAATTATTATTTTTTTATATTTGTAATTCAATTATTAGATTTTTTAGGAACCGGAAATGGATAAGAAAATTCAAAACACTATCTATGTAGTACTATACTTTATTATGTTAAATCATGAATAGACAGAAAGTCCATGGTTCTGTTTCGCTGACATATTTTTATAACAGCATTCTCAGTGTCTGTCGGAGAATAAAAAAATATATTTACAAATAATATTTTTGAATCAAAATTTTTTTTTCTTAAAAAGACACATTGATTATAATTAGTAAATATTCAAACCTGTATGAGACATGTTATGAATAGGTGTCTCACACAGGTTTGAATATTTACTAATTATAATCAATGTGTCTTTTTAAAAAAATTTGATCCAAAAATATTATTTGTAAATATCTTTTTTTGTTCTCAGACTGGCAATGAGGATGCTGTTATAAGATATGTCAGCGAAACAGAACCATGGACTTTCTGTCTATTCATGATCCAAGGTAGTTCTTTCACAAATGTAAAAATTCAAGAAGTTTTTGAAACTTGGAATATAAGTCATTAAAAGCAAATTACACATACTGTTAAAATTTGAAGACGATTTACCACACCAAACATGAAATAATTGCAATTAAAAATGACATTTTTTACATAGGGTAGATAGGGAAAGGGTGGGGATATGATCATTATTTTATTTTTTTTAAAGGACTTTCACCATCTTGATGAAAAACAATTATTTGTTAGAATAATATATTCGGAGTAACTTAAAAAAAAAATTGAAATTATTTACCACGTAGTTTTGATAAAAAACAAAAAACAAACATATTTGGGCGATTATTTTTAGTGGAGGGGATAAAATATCAATGGCGTAGTATCTGTGTATCCATATAGAGATTTCGTAGTGTGAGTGGTACAGTCACGTTAAAAAAAACATAACCTAAAATTTTAGTTCCGTTCATATTTATAGAGTGGTTATGAGACTAAAACTTTTTGTGTGGATTGTCGCGAAAGAACCTCCTTAACATAATAAAATATAGTACTACATAGATGGTGTTTCGAATTTTATTATTCCTCTCCGGTTCCTAAAAATCTAATAAGTGAATTACAAATATATAAAATCAAAAGGAACAAGCCATATAAAAGTTACAATAGTATATTTTTTTCAACAGGATTAAAAAAATTTATGGGTACATGCCTGGATTATGTTAATTTTTTTTAATATTTTTTTTTCTTTCGAAGGTCGGGGGTTCGATTCCCTTCACTACTCTAGCCAGGCAAAGAGTTATTATATTAATCGACTAAATTGGATTCACGGGATACAAAAAAAAAAAAAAAAACTGGAATGCATATAACATTGCTAAAGATATGAGCTAATCATATCAATAATTTTCCCCGGGTTCAAATTTGCATTTAATATTCTCGCCTAGCTTGTTTAAAAAAAAAGAAAAAAAATTTGCCATTTTTTTGCATGTATATATTTATGATGATGCTAAAAATCGATTATTATCTTATATATTTGCCATTTAGATGTCTGGATTTATTTTCCACTTGTTCGTATTTTTTTCTCTCTCTTTTTTGCTTCTTCCTCTCTTTCTTTCAATTATTTATTTATTTTTGCGTGTAAGCCTTATATTTTATTATCGTGATATCTATATATAGCGAAGGATTACAAAACCTAAGTACAAACATATATGCATACATACATACTTTCATACACACATGTACCTAATAGTGAGGAATTTTCAATCAGACTTTCTATTCTTGTTATAAAAATTTAAAAACAAAAAAAATCAAATATTTCAAAATATATTTAAAATAAAAAAAATAATAAATATCTCTATAATCCCGAAAAATATTATTCTTTAAATTAAATTATCTCTAAAAAGAAATAGTATTGTTGTCATCACAAATAGATAGTGAAACTTAAGGGTAAAGAGGGTCAAAAATCGATTACAAGATTCTACTTGTCTTTAAAAATTGTGACTTATTGTATTATAATACTTTGTAAGCCGTGAGATTGTATTTTAATTAATTAATGTATTCTATTCAATGTTGTAATAAATGACATGTATATTCTTGCCAATTAAGAACATATTTTTTTTTACAAACTACTCATAAAGTGTTTATTTTGCGACGTTTTACCTCCGACCGAGACTTGCTCAAGGCCTAAACTAAACAATAATTGTTCTTAATTCCCAAGAATAAACATTTCTTATTTTTGTTTAAGTATCTAAATTATATTTAAAATAATGTTTTTCTTCCAGTAATTCCTTGGAATCATAGAATATTGTATTTCAAATTAATTAAAGCTTTGGTGGTTGAATAATTTATTATAATTTTTTTATATTAGCCGGCCAAGGGAGAATCGGATCCGTATCTTATAATTTCCAAAAAAACTTGAGATATAAAATTCGTTCTTATTTGTTATTGATAAAGAGAGAAGGCACCGTCCATAAATTACGTCACAGAGTAAGAGGGGAGGGTGCATCTCAGATTTGTGACAAAATGTGACAAGGGGATCTTAAAAATTGTAATGTCACAAAACTCAAATTAAAAAATTTTAAAAATTAAACTTAAAAAATATTAGTTGAGTTTAATTTATAAAAAAAAAATATATATACACTTATTAAATTATAAGGTATAAAAGTGATACTGTGACTTCACAATACAGGGGGGCTCAATGAAAATTGACAGAATGTGAGACAAGGGGATCTAAAAATCTTGAAATTCGTGTGACGTAATTTATGGACGGCCCCGAATGAGAGTATTAGTGATAATTTTTTCAAAATTTGAAGTTAAGCCGTTTTTAAACACCGACAGGTACAAAAATCACCTTAAATTTCAAAAAACCAACTCTCTAATTCTGCTTATTGAGATCAAGAAGGTTACCCCAGATTCCATGATGGGATATATTGTTCATTTTTAACCATACAAAAAATTCGACACTTTTCTATAGAATCATTAAACTAAAAGTTTAATGATTTGTTATGTCTGACTTGTAAATTTCAAGTTTTTTACGATCTTTTTAATGCTCTGATTGTCAGACAGATGGACGGATTTTTGGCGACACTAATATAGCCCTGTTTTATTTTTACACGAAATCCTAATAAACGGTATTATGCACTGGAGTAGGTATATTCGCAAACACAAATACACTATAGCTGGTTAAGACCCGCATCCACAGATATATTTGACTCCTACCCAGCTCATAAAATCTCCTCTTCTTCTTCTTTTCACGATTAAGAGGACAACGAGGCCTTTAGGTGCTGCACCTTCTTGGTGAAACTCTTTATCGCAGCAATATCATTAAAAAAACAACAACATTTCGATCACTTTATATTTGTCGTCGTGTATTTAGTTTGTGTATATTTGTTAATTATTTGGTGATTCGTATCCATAATTTAATTAATTTATAAGATAATTAGTAGAGATTGTGGTATTGGTGCAAGGTGAAATATCTTTAATAAAGATAAAATAAATAAATATTATATGCAATATTCATTTACTATGAGTTAAGGATTCTCGGTCATTTGTTTCCCATTAAAAATTTTAATGTGAAACAAGTGACCGAGAATCCTTAAATCATAGTAAATGAATATTGAATATAATATTTATTTACTTTTATCCTTAATTTACGAGCCCCGTCCCATCTCAATTGGCCCACCAATATTTTTTCTTTTTAAATAGAACTATGCTAATTCACGGTAAATTTAATTAATAATCAGTAAATTAATAATCAGTAAATCCAAAATATCAGATGCTGATAGACGGGCATTAAAGAAGATTATTAGAAAAAACAGGCGTTCGAACAATGGTGAATTATATTTTCTTTGGAGCGATGCTGTGGGGCGAAGTCTTTCAAGATCCACGTGCCATAGAGAAGAAAGTAAAATTTCCTGCTTCAGTTATCGTATGGGGTTCAATGTCTGCTAGAGGTGTTGGAAAACTTCACTTCATTGATGGAATTGTAAACACCAATAAATATTTAGAGATTTTAAAAAAAATCATTACTTCCAACAATGGCAGATGCATTGCAGAATAATAATAATTTTGTGTTCCAACAAGACGGGACGGCCTGCCATACATCAAGAAAATCTTTAAAATGGCTTTCTGATCATAATGTTCCACTTTTGGAGTAGGTGGCAAACAGTCCCGACTTGTCACCAATAGAAACTCTTTGCCACACAATGAAAAAGCTATTACGAATACAACCAGCTAGAAACGTAGTCGAATTAAAAAACAAACTTCAAAATATTTGGGATACTTTCACTCAAGATGAGTTGCCAAACTTAATAAGTACGTTGCTCAAAAGAATTCAAGCCGTAATTAAAAATAAAGGCGACGTCAAACAGTGGCAAAGGTTTTGGATTTTGTATGTTTTCCTTGTTTTTAACAATTAAAAAATAATTTTAAGTTAAATGTTACAATAAAATGTTTTAAATTGTTTAAAATGTTGTTCCAAATGATAATAAAAATAAATATTTAAATTAAATTTACCGTGAATTAGCATAATTTTATTTAAAAAGAAAAAATATTGGTGGGCCAATTGAGATGGGACGGGGCTCGTATAGGAAACTGAAAAAATAAATTGAATTCAGAGTTTTATATTAAACGAGACAGGCGTTTGGCCACTATATTTGCGACTTCTTCATCAACTTATTCTACAACTCAATTATTGTCTGATATTATTATTTGAAACATTCATCTTTTTTTATTTTCTAAAGAATTGAAGAATAAGTCGTTGAAGAAGTCGCAAATATAGTGACGAAACGTACCTTTGGTTTAATATAAAACTCTGAATTTAATTTATTTATACAATTTCCTAAGATCTTATAAATATTTGTAAATGTTTTAATAAATACATAAATATTATTTTATTTCACAAAATTTAAATGAAATATTGTAAATTAAAGGAGACAATAAAAGAACAATTGATTCACAGGAATCGATGTGTGATTGTGCGAATCAATTGTAATAGACTGATGAAGAGGACAAAGCCCTCGAAACTATAGTCTCGTTATAAATAAATTAAAAAATGTATTATTCCAGCAGAAGACGCATTCTTTTATTGTCTCCTTTAATTTATAAAAATTCTGCTAAACTCGGCAAAAAGAAACTTTCAATTTAATTGAAATATTGCAATTATAAATATAAAGAATTTAAGTATGTCATTTTTTTGAAAATTTAGATGGAAAGTTTTTCAAAAAGACAACTCTTGGCAATAGCTAGTATTTTGATTAAAAAGAATTTACAATTTTAGGGACAGTGTGATCTTAGTGAAAAATTATCTTAATGATAATTATGGTTATTACTATATTTGTATGTCAGAGGTTTCATCCCACTGGGATCGAACCTAAGCTCTAACATAATAATAAAATGTTTCACCTAGAACCAACACCTAACTCCATAAAAGTTACCAAGCGCTAACATTGCTATCCGGGCTGTTGGCTTGCCCTAGAAATTAATTGTCTTCGACATACAGATATAACAAAAGCAAGGAAATTTTACTTCATTCATTTTAGAATATATTTGGAAAATTCTGCTTTGGCTGAAAAAAGTTTTCAATTTGTGTAATATACTAAAACTAATTTTTGTAATATACTAAAGGGTTCCTCACTGAATATTCTAAAATGAATGAAGTAAAATTTCCTTGCTTTTGTTATATCTGTATGTCGGAGACAATTGATTTCTATGGTAAGCTAACAGCCCGGATAGCAACGTTAGCTCTTGGGTTCGATCTCAAGGGGATGAAACCCTCTGACATACAAATATAATATACATATCGTCGGCTTAGAGTGTAAACCTGCTAACTCCATTTTTTATCATATATGACATATTAATACCGTTGGAGCATCGTCCAATTAAAACTGCTACTTAAAATTACAATCGTAAGTTGTAGAAAAAAAAATGTGAAAAATAGCTTTTTCTATAACAACAATATTAAATTTTGTTTGTTTTTTCTCTATTTCTTTATTGTGAGTTTTGTAGCAGGTTTACTCTCTAGGGCGACGATATGTTAATTATCATCAAGATAATTTTTCACTGAGATCACATTGTCCCTAAAAATGTAAATTCTTTTTAATTATTTCAATTATGATCAAAAATACGAAGATGCTTAAAATTCAACAAAATCGACTCGCCAGAATTATTTCTAAATAAGATTGCAAGAAACTGCCAAGAAAGACAGACAGACAGAGCAACCAATTTAAATAAAAGCATGTAATAAAAACACGGAAATATTTTTATGAATTTTTAAAATCCGATTTAGGGTAACGAAAAGTAATAAACTAAAGAATGTTCCTAATTGCATTAGTTTTTGTTGTCTAGAAATAAATCCACTTCCAATTAGCTTTTCTACCTTTCTCTTTCTACTTTTCTTTTGCATATCTAGCGAGTATCAATCAGGTTTTTGTTCTCTCCCTGTTTTGATCGCTTTTAAAATTTTATTGACATAAATAATGAACTATCTCTGAATTAATTTTATAATCGATCGTTGAATGAGACACAATCGTGGACTCACTGATATATCAAACAAAAAAAATGTATTAGATAATCGATTAATTCAATACATTGAGTATTTATTTATTGGTTGTTGTTTTGAGTGGGTTTTAGAATTTTAATTTTTCATCTCTTTTTTATTTTTTTATTTTTATTCTTTGTCTTTTGAACGAAGAGATTTTTCATTTCTGTCCTAAAAAATATGCAATGTTCGTGAATTAAGGGTCTCACAGTGGGTTTATTGATATTTTCTACAAAACGCTTTCGAAAATTATCATAATTTTTTTTTAACATACAGAGTATGGTCAAGTATTGTAATCGTGCATGGAAAAAGTGGTTTTTTGCTTCGTTTTTTCGAAATATCTCAAAAACGGCCGAAACTATTTTGATTAAAAAAATTTGACGAAACCATGGCATTTCGCTCTGCAAAAAATTTCTAATAAGTGAACATAGAAAAAATTATATTTTTCGAGATAATAACTGTTTTGTCAAAATGTCTGTTAGTAGGTATGTTACCAAATTTTTGTGGACGCACTAGCTCGAAAACTAGTGTGATATCAAAACGATATTTCACAATTAAAATTATAAGATTTTATAACTAAAAAAACTGAGAAAAATTAAATATACCATAAAATGAACCTATAACAAAAAAAGAGTTATTATTTTTTTCGGGGACCAAAATTGGGGGGGTAATAAGAACAATCAATATAAATCTTAGAGCCTTAATGGGAGACGAAATTTTGCACATGAACCCTATACGACCTTATGAAAATGACTCAATATGTTAAATTGAGAGGGAAGGGGGGGGGGGGGGTTCAAAAATATTTTCAAACAAAAATCGAAGAAAGTTGACATTTCTAATAATATAGTCTCATAATTAAAAGGAGATATTATTAATTTCTAATAGGCCCAAAATTAAGAAAAGAGGAAGTTTCTTTCGTAAATAATGATAAATTATTTTAATTCAATATTAAATATTAGACAGTGACCAGGTCTATGGTAAAGTCATGTGGATGGCCACATGAGTTTATTTTAAATCACTCTGCTGAACAGGTGTCACGTCTCAAGTGATGTGTGTTTTTTATCTCGATTGAAACACTGTGAGGAAACTAATTTGAAAGAGGAATTGTATAGTGAGACTTTGGTTTGCAGTTTCAGTGAATTAATAATTTTTGACCCCATTTGAAAATTTTTGTTATTGTAGGTATCTGAATTAAGACACACAGAGAGAAAATTTTTTTTTTTTTTTTTTTTTTCTACCCCTTGGCCTCGGGAACTTGATGCCCATTTAGCCAGTCGTCACAGATTCACGTCGAATAGGTGTATAAACAAATAAAATAAAACTAAATAAAACAAAACTAATTAAAACAAAATAAACTAACAAAACAAATAACTAAAGTCGTCGGATTATAGTTGGAAACCAATGGAAACTAAATGTTTAATAAAGGAGTCCGCAGTTGGCCCTCCTTGGTCTAGAGATGCTAATAGGATCTCTGCACATGTGGGTAAATCATTTCTTCCTTTTATATTCAGGTATAAACGATCAATTTTTTGACTGTGTGTCACACAGCCCAGAAGTACGTGGTTAATATCGCCAATAGAAATGGAATCACAAGAGCAGTATGGATTATTTCTCTGGCCGATTTTGTGTAGGTATGCAGGTGTTATTGCATGTCCTAGTCTAAGTCGTATAATGTGAACTTTCAGTTTTCGATGAAGATCGAAGTTTTCAAACCACGGACGAACCGGGATTCTCGGACATACATTAAAGAAATGACGACCTTTTACCATACTTGATGACGACCACATATTCTGCCAACACCAGTAAATTCTCTTCTTGATTATTGAACGGATATCATTGGGCGTTAGATCAATTGAGTGTGGAATACCATCGGTTAGACAGGCCAGCCTATCAACCTCCTCATTTCCCGTAATGCCAGTGTGACTAGGTATCCATAGAATTTCAATTTCTTTCCCATCAACCCTGAGTTTATTTAATTCCTCTATAATATCTAAAATAATATAGGAAGGGTTTTTGTTTTTGGGGAAACCATTAATTGCCTTTAAAATCCCCAACGAGTCAGTACAGACCAGAAATTTGTTAAAATCATGAACATTTCTAATATATTGAACGGCCCTCAGAATGGCAAAGCCTTCGGCTGAATAGATGGAGGTTTCGAGTGGAAGTTTAAATATTTCCTTGAAACTTTTATTTGGACACCACAGAGCCGCGCCTACATGGGAGGCATTTCTGGACCCGTCTGTATAAATGAAAAGGTGGTCTTTGAATTTGGATTGAGTAAAATCCAAAAAAACTGAATTCATATTAGGATTACCTCTGCGGCAAGGGAGAGTGTGGGTTTTTATTTTATGGATTTGGTTTACATAATCGTAAGAGAATATTGGGAATTTGGAAAACGTTTTCAATTTATAAGAGCCATTTTCGAGTTGGGAGAATCTTTTTGCAAAAGGGTAAGTATCTTCAGGAGTTCGGGGAAATGAATTTAGGACCTTTTGATCGCCCATGTATATTTTTTTATGAGATAATTAAACGATAAAAATTCCCTTCTTAAATTAAGGGGCATCTCTTTTGCTTCGACAAGAAGAGCGTTAGTTGGGGAAGACATTAATGCCCCACAACATACTCTAATGCATCTTAGTTGGAGTTTGTTTAAAATATCTGTTATAGATTTAGATGCATTATCTAGTAGTGGAGAACCATAGTCGAAGTGGGGTCTGATGAACGATCTATAAACCATTAAACAAGTTGTAATGTCAGAACCCCAGCTAATGCCAGCTATGGCTTTAAGAATATTTATTTTGGACTCGATTTTTTTCTTTATATAATACATGTGGTCCCTCCACCTTAATTTCCGATCAAACATAATCCCCAAAAATTTGATATTATGCAGTACTTCTATATTATAATTATTAAATCTGATATATGATGGAATATTATGTTTATATTTCCTTGTAAATATCACGCCTTTGGATTTGTTGGGCTCTAACTCCAAACCTAATTTATTTAAAGTTATTATTAACTTATCTAAAGATTCATTTAAAATATCTTCATTAGTGGACAGAGAATTTGAGGATGTATATAATACAATATCATCAGCATATTGAAGAATCTTAACACCTGGGGAGGTGCATAAGTCCAAATCTTTAGTGTAAATAGAGAAGAGTAGTGGGGCGAGGATGGTTCCTTGGGATACTCCACTTGCTACAACTCTAGGACCAATACTTTTAGTTTTATTTTGGATGAAAATACGTCTGGTATGGATTGTGCTATTTAAATAATTAATTATCTTTTTTGGGCAATTTATACCTTTAAGTTTTTCTATTAATACATTAATATTAACATTGTCATAGGCACTTTTAATATCAAGGAATATAGCCGTAGTATACTCTTTATTTCGAAACGATGACAGTATATCGTTATAGAGAATTGTCAGGTTATCGAGAGTAGATTTTCCTCGCCTGAATCCAAATTGTGACTCGGCTAGTTTGTCAGAAGATTCTAACCACCATTCTATCCTATTTTTAATCATAATTTCAAAAACTTTACCTACACAAGATGATAATGTGATCGGCCTGTAGGAAGATACTAGCTGCGGGTCTTTATTGGGTTTGGGAACCATTACCACTTTATGAGTTGACCACGATGAAGGAAAAGTATTATTTAAGAAAAAATTATTAAATATATCCACTAATTTTATCTTAACAAAATATGGAAGATTCTTAAGCATTGAGTATGAAATATAGTCTAGACCGGGAGATGAGTCTTTCTTACTATCTAAGGCATTAACAAATTCTGTTATTTTAAAATTTTCTGTTAAAAACATATTTTCATCACATCCATAGTTATCGAGACTTTGTATATTGTTGGAGACGGTGGGCGGAGCAATTAAATCAGCAAAGTCTTCAATTATATGATCTGTATTCAAAGCAGAGGTAGGAGAATAAATATTTTTCACCATTTTGATTTGTTTCCAAACAGCGTTATTTGGTGTATTTTTGTCGATTTGGGAACAAAATTCTTTCCATTTTGTCCTCTTTTTGTATTTTAGAACTCTTTTGGCTAGGCTATCCGCCTTTTTGTAAGTGATAAAATTTTGATAATTAGTCACCCTCGAGTAATTTTGAAACGCCTTTTTACGATCTTTAATTATTTGAGTGCATTCTGAGTCCCACCAAATGGGGGAGGGCCTTGTTCTATGATTGTTAAATTTTAGGTTTGGGCTTGCATAAGATGCGGCCTTACCTATTCCTTGAATTATGTCTTCGTATTTCTCCATATTTGACTCAGTGTGATTCCATTTCATATTTTTTATATATTCTTGATACGAGTCCCAATTAATTCTACGGCTATCAACTCTTCTCGAAAATGGTATATGGCTACTGGCACACATACAATTGTATTCAATAAGAATGGGAAAGTGATCACTCCCCATAGGGTCATCAAGTACGCTCCAGGATAAGTAAGGGGCTACTGAAGGAGCTGATAATGTTAAATCAACTGGTGATTTATTTCTAAACGGGTGTGGGACCATAGTGTTGCTACCATCGTTCATAATAATCAAAGAATTATAATCGATGTTTCTTAAAATATTTTTTCCCGCGTAATCCTCAAATAGACAACCCCATGAAGGAGAGTGGGAATTAAAATCTCCACATATTATGTAATCTTTAGATAATTGATTGGTAAGAGCTTGCCAATTGGATAAATTGATAATGGTACCTGGAGTAGCATACAAGGAAATAAAATCGATCTTTTTGCCATCTGGAAGACTAACCTCAACTCCAATAGCCTCAAAATTAATGTTCAATAAATTAAATTGGATTTTTTTGTGAGGTAAAAAATTTCTGACTAATATAGCTACTCCACCATAGCCATTTATTCTATCTTCTCTATAAACTGAAAAACCAGCTTTTAAAAATTTTGATTAGGCTTCAGCCATGTCTCTGATAATAAAACAATGTCTAGATCCAATTCTTTTATCAACTTTTCTAGAGATTCAAGATTTGCACGAATCGATCTAGAATTCCATTGAAGAAAATTTATTTTATTTTTACTTTTAATGGAATCGAATTTTATTTGTTGATTTTGTTTTTATATTAATAAAAGTTGAAAATTAAAAGAAATATCTATATATTTTTAATTATAATTATTATTATTTATTTATATTTTTTCTTAAAATAATTTTTAAATTGATAAGAGAAAAGTGAATTTCTGGAATAAATTAAGTAATTCATTATTTAATAAAAACTTAAAAATGTATTCATGGATTCCCTTCTTTGGGAATATTCGAAAATGCCATAGGATTATTAAATGTATTATTGTTATTCGCATTTATTGAAGAGGGATAATCAATCCTTTCTGCCGGAGAAAATGTGTCCATTGGGATAATTCTCTCCTCAATGTCCCTTTCCTGGGGATGAGAAGGATTTGGGGGCAAAGGAGATGTGCAAATGTTGATTTGATTGTTAGGAAGAGTGAAATTTGGACCCTGTCTAGCGGGCGAAGGTCTCCTAACTTTGGGGGCTCGAAATGTAATATGCTTTTTCCTATGAGGAGTGTCATTTTCATCAAGAGTTAAATTCCTTTTAGGTGGGGTAATGGAATTATTTTCCCTATATATAAGCGGAGGAAAGCTTTCCATATCAAAAGTAATTGGGCGAGTTGGGACTATTTTAAGGGACTCAGAAAAAGGTCTGTATTTCACAGTATTCAGAGCTTCAGTAAATGAGTAATTTTTTAATATCATGAGCTCTTTGATTTTTTTTTGTGTGATAAATTCAGGGCATTTACTGAGGTTTGTTGACAGGTGCTCACCCTTACAATGGACACATTTCGGCGAATTTGCATTCTCACAATCCTTCACGTCATGAGAAAGGGAGCAGGAGCTGCACCGTATCTGCCCCTTGCAAAAGGGGGCCCTGTGCCCATAGCGTAAGCACTTTAGGCAGATTATGGGTTTGGGGATGAATGGGGTGACTTCTGTGATAACAGAATGGATCGCGATATGAGTGGGAAGACGCTGACTCTGAAATATTATTTTTACCGAATTGGTCTCGGCCAGGACTGGTGTACCGAGTTCCTTGTCCACTTTGACAAATCTTTTCAACCTTTCGGCTTTAATTATCTTAAATGGCGACCTGCAGAAATCAGGATTAAGAAGATCGTCTATATCAAGTTCGGTGGTAAAATTCCTTATAATACCCGTTTTTGTCGTAAGGAAAAACGGAATATATACCATGAAATTATTAGCTTCAAGAATTGGCTCAACAACAAAGCTATTGGCATCCACATGGGTTTGGAATTGTACCCTTAATTTAAATTTATTTATTCCAGTGATGCCTAGAATTGTGTGTTGATATGCTTTCATTTTTTGGAAAATAAATTTTCCAAAAACCATTGGGTGAATCGGTTTTGAAATTGATTTAGGGGACTTATTAATATTATCGAGTGCTTTACTCAGTGGCATGTTTTCATCAAACAAAGGCTTACTATTCTCTTTTTTGAATTCTATATAGACAAAGTAAGGGCCCTGGTCCGTTGAACTATAAACATTTATAGAAGGAAGCCCAACTTGGGTCGCTCCTTCGGAACTTGTAGTTTCGGGGGGAGACCCTCCCCCCGAATCCGCCATCGTGATTGAGGCCTCGCCTATCCAGCGAGGGCCTCATACACAAAATAATAGATAAATTAAGATACAAATAATAAAAAATAAAAAAATGAAAAATAAAAATTAGAAGATAATAGTTCTTCAAAAAGAAAGAAAACAAATAATCTTATCTGTTCCCGATAAAGTAGATGTTGTCCGGCATACGTTCGCACTTAAAGAAAGAACCAAACACACGACCTCTCTCTATGCTAGCTGAACTCAGACTGTGGAGAAAAAATTCATGGTTGATAATTATTTTAAGACATTTTTCAACAAAATGATCAAAAAAATATTGAAAATTTTTGAGTGTCAAATTCATTTCTAGGCCTCCTTGGCGTACCGCGAGTGATATTGGTAGGATGATTTCAAGGAAGGAATCTTTAGAAGTGAAAGTTGTATGGTGCACTGACTAGTTGATTTTTTGAAAATTCATTCGTTTTGAACTTGCACTGTGCAAGTTGCACACAGGAAGGGTTTTTGAAGTTTGTTTCTTTGTGAAATTTCAATATTTAATACTATAACCTTCAATCTTTCAAGACCAGCATCCACAGATACCTTCGACTCCTACCCAATCCCTAAATATCTTCTTATTTTCACGATATAAAGGTCCACCCCGGACTACAGAGGTTGTACCTTTTTGGTGCAACTTCTTCTTGTATCAATATCATTTTAAAAAAATAAAAAAATATAGCCTGAGAGCTAGTGAACATTTTATTATACAATATTTTTGACATCTTCAATGCTCATTTACCCCTAAAAACGACTGGATTTGGCGAGTAATAATTTGACTTTCGGGGTGTGTGCTGATCACACTACACTATATGGGATATGTTATTTGCATTCTAATCTTAATCTTAATCGTCTAAAAATGTTCACTAGCTCTCGGTCTATTACAATTTGTTTTTATATTCAATATTCGTGTGTCCTGAAGCCACGAACAATAAAACATCCTATAAAAGTGAAAATCAACCATTAGAAAATCAAGAATTAAAATTTACGGTCAAATGTTTTTTGGGAATACTATGTATTAGTATGTATGGTGTGTATTTGAGCTGTTATCCTCTCATTCTGACGTTTTCAAATTTTTATGAAATATTGAGGATTTTGCTACAGTCGAGAGATCATTTTTTAAATTAAAGTTAATTAAGAATTACTTACAATCTAGAATGGACCAGGATCGATTAGAAAATCTTGGCATCATTTCTATAGAATCTGGCTTTTTAAAGCAGCTTGATGTTGAAATTTTTATTAAAGAATTTGCTTAAAATAAAGCTAGACAATTCCAGCTTCTATGATATTTTTTCTTGTTTTCTTTCATGTTTATAAATAAGGCCACGTGCGATCTAAAGATACTCATCTTACCCTTTGTTCTTAAATAATTTGGAATGTTTTATAATTTCAACACTGTTTTTTGTTTTGTTACTGTTGTTTCATTGTGCAATAAGAAATTTTTTAATACGTGTTTATCACTTTTATAGAGTGATTGGCCTCAAATAAAAAAATACTAACAAGTACAAAGATTTTGCCATAATTTGAACCTTGAACCGTAAAAATAAGTTGTGGGCGAAGTAATTTGGGCTCAATGCATATAAAGACGCCAATCAGTATTTCACATGACGGCGCAAAAGAGACTTGGCGCGTCCCTGTCTGCCTTCTTTTTTCACGATTCTTACCACATATATCATCTTTACAGTGATACTTTATCTCCAGGATATTTTTATTTCTATTTTCGACCCACGAAAAATCCGACCCTTTGCAAAATTCACTTTTAATTTCTGGGAAAATTAAAACAAATAGCTTGTAAATCTTTTATTTATTTATTTAAAGAATTACAAAATAAAACATCAAAATCATATATAAACAATGCAATAAAAAATACAATAATCTATACTCGAACAATAAATATAATTAACAATAAAAGAACTATCACATGAAAATCATACAGAAAACAATAATGAAAAGAAAAGCAAAAGATAAAAGAGAAACATACATAAATAGGTACATAATTCAGTATTACAATGTTTACGGTGCTGGTGGGGATGTTCACATAAATTCATTCAAAACAAAAACAAAAACAAAAACAAAATCTCGTAAAAATTAAGTAAAGACAAAATTCAACAAAGATATGCCATTCAATAGTTTAATAATAATAAACCAAAAATAAAGCAATGCAAATCACTCCCATCAGACTGTCATAAATTTTCGGAAAAAATGATCTTTGATTTTATTTTTAGAGGTGTTAAATATGTCTATTTCCCTATTGCTATTACCTGTTTCCAAGATGCGATTTGTGCACGAGTACTTAAGATATGAGAATCTCTGACAAGGCGTAAAAAACAGCAGTGGATTTCGTGTCCTGTGAATACCGACATTGAAAGTGACCAGCTCTAGAAGCTGAGAACTATTTATTTTGCCACTGATGAGATCATGAAGAAGGAGGAAATCAGATTGCTCTCTTCTTAAGTTAAGAGGCAAAAAATGCAGAGTGAGATATAGACGCTCATAAGACAAATCCATAGTTGGAACATGTAGTTTATAGGCAACATATCTTAAGAATTTCCGTTCTACCCGCTCCAGTTTTTGGATATGAATCTTGCAATGAGGTGACCACACCGGACTTGCATACTCTAATCCACTTCTAACAATCGAACAATATAAATTTTTTAAAGTAAATATGTTAGAGAAATGCTTTGTATTGCGAATGACGAAGCCAAGGAGCTTCATAGCGTGATTAGATATTTTCGTGATATGATCAATAAAATTAAGCGAGCGATCAAATGTTACACCAAGATCTTTAAAAGTGGAGACGTCTTTTACTTCAGAACTATCACCATCAACATAAACATGCTTAATTTTTCTAGTACCTCTAAAGTAAGCCATAGAGAAACATTTATTAAAGTTGACCTTTAGGCCATTTCTACTGCACCATTCAATAAGCTCCGTAAAATTTTCTTGAAGTATATCTGCATCCTGACTATTAACAACTTCGCGATACAGCTTGAGGTCGTCCGCAAAAAGTAAGAAGTTTACATTATTGAAGGAGTGTGCAATATCATTGATAAATATCAGAAACAACAAGGGACCTAGATGAGATCCCTGAGGAACACCAGATTTTGCTTCGATGACATATGAGAGAGAGTTATTTATTCTAACTTGGAGTCGTCTATCATGTACATAGCTACCTAACCATTTCAATATCTGTCCATCAAAGCCAAAAGCTTCCAATTTAGAGACAAGCAAATCAATGTTTACCGTGTCAAAAGCTTTGCTAATATCTGTGTAGACCACATCAACCTGTCTATTTACAGTAAACGAGGACAGGATAGACTGTTCAAATAGAAGAAGATTTGAAGTGGTTGATCTGTTGTGTCGAAATCCATGCTGTTCCTCAATGATAAATTTACTACATAACGGTGAAATAGCATCGCAAACAAGAGAGTCAAAGAGTTTAGCTATAGCAGATTGATTGCATATGGGACGATAATTCACAACTTCAGATGGGTTACCTGATTTTAATAGAGGTTTAATATAGCTTAATTTCCACTTAGTTGGAAAAACTCCAAAAGTGAGAGATTTATTAAAGATAAGTTGCAATGGTACAGCTAGGGTATCAACATTTCTTAAAAGAAAAGAGGGAATCCCATCCGGGCCTCGATCAAGAGTTGGTTTTAAACACTTCATTTTTTTAACTATGTCAGCCAGAGGCAGCTGCACTGAAGACATATGAAAACTACTCAATTCAGAAAAAACAGAACACGGAAGACCGCAGTCGGAATAAACACTAGCAAAGTAGTCAGCAAAGAGATCCACCGAATCATTCACTGAAAGACTGGTATGGTTTATATAATTAACCTTTTCAGGAATCTCAGGCGAAGATCTTAAACCCCTTGTGTAAGACCAAAACTTCCTAGGGGCAGTGTTCATCGAAACTTCAAGAGATTCAATATAATTTTTGAAACATTTTCTTTTTAATCTCTTACACTCAGTCCTAAGTTTAGTGAATTCGTCATGAATTGACTGTAAGCCCAAAGTTTTAAATCTTTTATGAATAAGTTTCTTTCGACAGTTTAATATTTTTAGCTCTGTTGTAAACCATCTCGGATATGAATTACTAAAAATAGTAATCTTGGGCACGCATTCATCAATAAGACCTTCAAGAAAGTCATAAAACACCCGTACACAAACATCCACAGAAACATCACCAAATAAATTTTCCCAGTCGATTGAGGAAATTTTATCATTAAAAATAGTGTAATTCATAGCTTTAAAGTTTAAAAGATGAACAGGTCTATTACAAATTCGTTGGGGTGATATAAAAAAATCTATATTGATGACAGGGTGATGGGAATCAATTTGAACCAGGCAATCGCCTGGTTGAAGTTGCTTTAATGAAGAGGATCTAACATTACTAAATATTAAGTCTAGGATACTCCCATTCGAATTATGTATCACATTTAGCTGAGTGAGATTAAAATAGTTTTTAAATTCAGAAATTAAGTTGTAGGTTTGTAAGCAACAGCCATCTTTCTTAACAGATCCGTTTTTATCCCAATCTATCTGTGGAACATTATAATCCCCAAATATTATCAATTCAGAAATATGATTTGATATACAAATTTGTTCTATCTGATTAAAATGTCTTTCGTATACATCGGTAGAAGATTGAGGTGGAAAATATGCACAAACGAGGAGTACTCTTTTTGAACCCATTTTGATAGTAACAAATAAATGTTCAATAGATCTGTCCACATCAAGCAAAGAACGGCTTTCTAATTCATTTTTTACAGCTAGTAAAACACCACCACCTCTAGATTTGTCACTATTATCACAACCTCTATCACATCGGTAGATAACATAATTATTAAAACCTAGTTCACTAGATGAGATATCACAAGTAAGCCAGGTTTCAGTTAAGGCATACACATCATGAATGTCATTCACAGCTGATAGTCTAAGATCGTCCAGTTTTGTTCTTAATCCTCTCACATTCTGGTAGTATGCAGAAAAAATGATGTCCTCCTCCTGTGTTATTAGTTTTTTGAAATTATAGTAGGGATGCCGTTTCTATATCGAATGATTAAGTTGTCTTCGCCCTTGCTCCTTCTCTTCTCCAATTCATCAACCAGACTCTTCATATGATTTCGTTGTTTTAAGCTTACTTATATCTTATTTATTTTACAATCTCGGACAGACACTAATAGAGCTCAGTTTTACTTTTGAAAAAAAACAAGAGATGCTTAGTGGTAGCCAAAGCCCATTTGAAACCACCTGCTTATATTCCAAGCTAGATAACAACAACAAGATTTTGGGCAACAAAAGTTAAAGCCGTAAATGGCCGCAATCTGACAGTTATTTTGACAGCAGCCTAAGCTGTATAAACCACCTAAAATTTCTAAAAACTAAAAGTAAAAATCCAAAGACGCGATTAGTAAAAGAGTACAATCAAATTGAAAGTTTTTGCCGAGAGTAGCAGAATTTTTATAAATTAAAGGAGACAATAAAAGAGTGTCTTCTGCTGGAATTATAAATTTTTAATTTATTTATAACGAGACTATAGTTTCGAGAGCTTTGCCTTCTTCAAAGGTCTATTACAATTGATTCACTGGAATTAATACATGTATGTATGGTAAGTAAGATTTACATGTGATCATAAATAAATTAAAAATGTATATAGTAATTCCAGCAGAAGACACACTCTTTTATTGTCTCCTTCAAGAGTACAATCAGGTTATTCATCAGGATAACCATTCCTCATCTTCTCTCTAATTGTTTTTTCACTAAACTCCGTCTAAATCGGATTTATTAATTCAATCACTGAATGATGGAATTGTCTGGCTACTTGATCAGAGAACAGCCGTGGCGGATAATAATTTGCACGTCATTTGCAGAGCTATGGTCAAGAAAGAAGCGGCATTGTTCCGCTTTCGAATCCCCCACGAATGCATCTTCCATCCAGCCGCAGACATGACATCGAGCATAAGTACTCGAGCTTCTTTTGATGTATTTAATATTCAGAAAAAAAAATTGGCACCGTCATTGGTTAAATCATGCAACACAATGCTACTTTTGTGCGATAGACTTGTTCAAGGTCAATGCTGTAACCTTTCTAGATTAGAGCTGAGATACTAATGGAAAGAAAGTCCAAGTAAGTACTTTGGTACCTAGTACATTCATTTTGTTACTTTGTATCTTTTGCTTATTTTATTAGTGAATTTAAGTTGTATTCAAACGAAGGGTAATAAATTAATTAACAAGACATTCATAGTATCGATGTAGGCGGATTGCACATATTTCTCATTTTAACATGTTTTACACGACACACGCTTTCAGGCTTCAACAACAATTTAGGATTTTACCGATATTCAAGGCCGTACCCAAAGGGATATAATGTGAGGGCTTAAACGCTCCACCCACTCAGGAAATTACAAAAAATATAAAATTTTTATATTTCCTGGGATAGATATATACTTCCGGGTTAGACCACCCATTGAGAAATTAGAAAATTATTATTATCCGATTTTAACGCACTTTCTCAGCATTGCTGCCGGAAATGTTGACCTATCCCTGAGATGTTTTTGGGATTAGGCTTGGTCGATGTGGAAAGAGAATTCAACCTGGCTCACATGTCTGTGGTGGTGTGCTTTTTCATTGAGAAACTTTCGTACTATATAGCAAGTTTGGAGTAAAATTGCTCTTTGGCCAATTGTAAAGATGTTTGGATTTAGTTGTAGTTTCTCAATATTAAAATGGAAAGTATTATTATTATTATTTTGGACTCTCAGAATTTGAAGCTTTTTTATCATAAGCATGCAAGATGGTGACACCAAGAAGATGCTTTCTACAGATATAAATAGAAAAATTATTACGGTATAGAACATCATGACCCAGTTTTTTTCGAGTTAGTCCTAAAATAAAAGTAATACCTAGATATTAGGCTTTGAATTCAGAAATCATTTTCAAGTGATGATAGATTGACTTATAATCAATTGATTGTATTGATTTGTTATTATTATTACTGGTTACTACTAGATCCATAGACTAAATTGACTCATAATATATTAATATAGAATTGCTATTAAATTTAAAGTAAAATTAATTAAAAACCACTTTAGAATTAGAAACTGAAATGTCAAATTTAAACAATCAAATTTTAAAATTTTTTATAATTTCACATGGGTGGTACAAGCATATGACCACCTGATAATTAATTTTCTTGTAATTTTTCATGACTTTTGAGACTCAAATTTTAAGAATGACTTCAAAATTTGAACTTATAATATAAAACAAAAAATTTAAAGTTCATATTTTTCTACTGTCACCTAAGAGTTGTTATTTTTTAATCTTAATGGTTCAAGAAGTTGCAATCTATACAAGTAAAATTTCTGGAAAGTTCATAATTATCTGAGAATTCAAAAAATTTGTGATTCTCCTTAAAAATGTTCCGACCTCCATACCATATATTAATTATTTTAGATCAACAAAACAATAGCTCTAAGAATAATATCCTAAACGTCAAGTGTTTTATTTAAAAATTCGAAATAATTTTTTTAGATTAGTATTTTGATAAATGCCATTATTTGATGAATTCCTCAAAGTAGTTATCAAAATATTGTTCAGGGCAAATGTTATTGATCATGATCTATCCATTATAAGATAATAAAACTTGCAACCTGCCTATTGTAACAGCTATAATTCTTGCAGGCTGCAATTCTTTGTTATCTGAAAAGCTGAATCAGAATCCTAACAAAACACATCGGAATTAAAAGCCATTCTTTGCTTAATGATTTATGTATTGGCTATTATGAGACCTGAATGTTGGTTTTCCTCTTCCCGATATCAACTCCCATCTATATCATCAGGATGAAGAATTTTTATTTTGTTGCTGTTGTTGTGCCTGCCATAAAATAAAAGATCGCCTCTATGATGACAGCCGATTACAGTGCTTTGGGTTTGAGCCTTGGCTTCCTTCTTAAATCGGTGCATTAGAGGAATATCCAAGGAATTTTAATACATCCTCTGAATTTGAAGTCACAACAGATAATAATTCTAAATGATGAGGGATTAGATTGGCTAAAAGGAGTTAGTTTCTTCAGCAGATTAAACAACAACAAAGAATTGTCTGATTATTTTCGATCACCAACGTGCCAAGTAAATATGTATTTATTCAATTTTATACAATATTCGAGAAAGAATTACTAGATCCAGAGAGAAGTCGGTGTCGTAAACTGGACATAAGTTAACATTTTTATATTATGATCTTCTGAGGGTATCTATAAATGTATAATTTATTCTGGGAATATTGAGAGACATTTCACTAGTTAAGGGTGGGAAAAAATTGAAGGAATAACATGATCTTGAAGTAATTTTTGGAGACGGACTGTTAAGTGAATTGAGTGGATGGATATTGATGAGGCAATCCAAAATTCAAAAAAAGAAGATAATTTAATTTTGGACTGCCTCATCAATATCCACTCAACAAGATCTTAATTAGAATATCTCCCCCAAATAATAAATGATTATTATTTTTATAATTGAGGATTTATAGGCACACTGACGATCATTAGAAATTTTTTAAACTGGCTGAAAAAGAAGGATTAACAAACAGCGATTGAATGTACATACTTTAATCGTTTTGAAGCTTATAGTAAGCATTGATCTCTTAAACCACATGAAGGTGCTTCACGTCTATCCTCAGCGGAGAAATTAATTAATCGATAATAATATTAGCTTGTCAAGTTGAATTAACTAATTCGGTGGTATTTCTCTGTGCCTCAAATAGCCCCTCTATGGTGGTTAACGTTATACGGTTTAACTTTTGTTGTGTTTTTAGTAGTAAATTGGTTAAGTTACTATGAGGGGGTTAAGGTGGATGCGAGTGCCTAAATAATAAAGGATGTGATACTTTTAGAGAAGTCAAATATTAACATTGAATAGAAACAGATAAAGACGAGTTGCTTTAAATCAGTTTTCATACTGATTAATAAGCTTTTGATGATGAAGAAGCTATCAGCACTTTTAAAGATTTGTGCATTTTGATTTGCCAAATAAAATGATTATCGGATGAATTGATGAAATATTATATTTTAAATTGATTAAAACTTTGGTGGTTGAACAGTTTATTAGAACCTTTTGAAAGGCGAGGGAAGAAGAATCGCACTGCATACCGAGGATTCCGTACCTTTTAATTTTCAAACTTGAGATATTAAATTTGTTTTTTATTGTGGTCGATAAGGAGATGTTTATGACGACGAAGAAATTATCAGCACTTTTAAAGACTTTAGTTTATTTAGATTTGTCACATTGTAAAAATAAATTGAAAATTTATGAAATTTCGACTTTGTTGGTTTATTTATTTACTTTTTGAGGGTGAAGGTTGTTCCATGAAATATTATCTCTCTTGGACGTTCACTGCTTATATGTAAAGAAGCGAGAGAAGGCTTCCCCTTCCTCGTCACAAAAAAAAATCTCTACGGCCCTGAACTTGAGTTGTCATCTTACTATTCTATAAAAGTCTTAACTACTTTTTCAAATAATTTTTACGACTTGAAGAGTCGAGTCGAATTACATAGCTAGTATTTATTCTAATGTCCAAAATGAAACCACCAAAGTCATCAAACTCAAGGAATTTATCATCAGAGAGAATTATTATCAAATTTCTCGAGATTTTATCTTCTCATTACTTGTTCTGTTTTAGATTTTTTAAGGAAAGAAGAGATTTTTGCTTTTCTTAATTACATTTAGTGATTTTTATCAGAAACACTTTAGTGTAATAATAATTTAATTAGATCTAAAAATAATGAAAGAAAGAGATGCCCCTTAGAGAGAGAGAGAAATAAGTATTTCGTTTCATGCTGTTAATTGTTTTAATTTATTGCCTTGGCCAAGTCTATTTCCATCAAATTACTGTCTTTCCTTTCCAGTCTAATTTGAGTTAATGCAAAGCCACTGTACCTTTGAACTCACTCTAAATACAATTATACATGTACAGTGCATACACACACCTTCTATTCATACTTACAAAGAACATTGAAAGACCAAGAGACTTTCCCTCATCTCAATAATAAAAGAATATTTAAATTAAATATAATAGTTGAAATTACCGATAGTAGTAGACTTTAAAATTCTAAGTAACTCAGGAGAAGTTGTCATCTATTATATCCGAGATGGAAGGATATTTTTAGTACTCAAGTTCGATTCCCGAGGGTGTAAACACAACCCTCTGACATATAATTAAAATATCCATTTAATCTCGGATATATTAGAGACAACATTTCATTAAAATTAAAAGAATTGGAAATATTAATTATAAAGTACTTTGTATTTAGGGCTTACCATACCCTTCCATACAGGGACGGCATAACAGCTGACCCCCTGGAAATTTGTCTACGGGGTCAAGGGGGTCAGATGAACAAAGGTTTTGTTTTCCTAGTTACATAAGTTTATTACTCATATTAAGAATAATATAAGTATATATTGCTAATTAATTTCGTTTTATTTTATTACCTTTTGAACCTAAGCTCAAGCATTATAACTACAAACAAAAATTTGAACTTTTTTTTTCTTTCAGTTTTCAATAAAACCAGAGCTATAAACTGTTTAAAAATGGGTTAAATTGTACCAATTTGCTTCAAAATTTTCTGGGGGAGGGCCTCCAGTAAGCCTACATCACTTTCCAAGTTTTGACCCACCCTGGCCTAAGATCGTTCCGTCGTGCTTGATTCCATAGAGGGAATCAGCCAAATAGCGATGATGAATAAAATAGCTTTTTATTTTCAATTTAAAAATATATATTATTGAAATATCTATGAATTTTATTTATTTTATTACTCCATATATTTTTTCATCTAACACGGTTTTTGAAACTTGTGGAACCTAACCTGTATATTTCTAAATAAAATATATATATTTTTTTACATTAAATTTTTTTACACCTTCTTTGGTGAAACGTTTCTACCTTGAAAAAAAAGAGTGGTGGGTATATATAGTGGGAGACAGGGGGTTTCAATGTGGCCTTACCCCTAAAAACACTCATTAAAAGAAGAAGGTTGATATATTCTGTAAATAAATAACTAAGTTTGCTCAGAAACGTTTGCAAATGATAATATATGGTTACAGACAAGTGAGAGTGATAAGTGGTGACCAATTCGATGTATATGGACATGCCTATTCATTCCTTGTAAATTAATTATGTATACCTAAATGTAAATGATGAAATAAAACTTGTTCTAATCTAATTTAATCTAAACTAAATAGACATGGTTTAAAAAATATAAACGGATATATAGATATATATATAAATGGATAATTTTTCTTTTTTTAATAATAATCACTCAACTGTAGAATAACAAATTTCTCCCAATCGGCCCTTTAATGAGCCCCTTCAACATTTTTTGTGTTTTTCAAGTTTGTTTGTCGCCTTGTGGTGCGTAGAAGTTTGGTAATGTGGTAATGGGAGTGGCCGGTGCGGTTCAGGTTCTTTTTTTCGCTATAGGCTATATCTAGGTGAGGTGAGCTTAGCCTAGGCTAGTCGAGGCAAATTCCAAAGCGAACCTTGTCTTCTCGAGGATTCTCGTAATTTAACGCAAACTATACTTACCTACGCGTTTTAATTGGACAAATGATGGGCTCTTGTCTTGCTTGGGTTGATGTTGGAATGGAACAATACCATCAACCGACAAACCAGCAGAAAGAAGTACATTAACACAAGCCCTCGCTTCTTATTTCTTTTAGATCTAGGCTTAGGCAGAAGAGGCACCAGCCTAGGGGCGCACTGACTTTGGGGCTCTAGTAAAGTGTGTCCTAATATTAGAGAGTTGAATTTAATTTTGAAATAAATAATTATTATAATTGTTTTTCCAAAATTCTAACGTTACTAGAGTATCTAAATATTGACTTTATATTACGAAGAATTTAAAGGTCAATGTTATTATGTTGGAAGTTATGCCAACTGCACAGATAGCATGGAATGGGTTCAACTCCTGAGCAGAGAGGAGATAAACCCTTCTCTTCATCTAAATTAAACAGATAGGTATACTGTTTTAGCCGCTGAAGAAGTCATAAATAAAGTGACGAAATTGAATGAGAAAACTCTGTTTTTAATTTAATTTTCTTTCTCCAACTTCCTACCAATCCATTTCAGTTATTAGAAATGTTATATTTCATATTAAGAGGGATCGCCCCAGACACTCACCCTCAGGAGTCGAACTCAAAGGCCAAACTTGCATTCTGGGATGTTGCAAGCTATGCCAACTGCACAGATAGCATGGAATGGCATTGGGTTCAACTCCTGAGCAGAGAGAAGATAAACCCTTCTCTTTATCTAAATTAAACATGTCTACTAACATCGTTGATAGTGGATTTTATTATTATTTCTTTATATATTTTTTAATTAAATTAATTAAGAGAGAAAGAATTTACATTTTTTAATATTTTAGAATAGGTTTATCTCAAGTGTAAAACTGACTGTCCGGAAAGTACTTTAGTTCTCGGGTTCAACTCCCGAGCGGATGAATCCCTCTAAAACGAAATATAAAAATATTCTCTACTAAAATCCTAGATTCTGACCTAAAAAATGTAAATTCTTTCTCTCTTAATATGCATTGGTTCTACATCCCGAGATGATTTTTTTTTAAATTCTATCTATTTCCAGAAAAAAAATACTCAAATTTTCAGATTTATTAAATTAATTAATTTATATTTTTATTGTGACATATGTTTTTGACGTCCTTTTCAGTATTTAGTTTCCTTAAATTTTTTTGGAATTTGAACATTAATTATCCGTATACTCAAAATAAAATAAAATCACTGTTTCTGTCCAGTGAAGATGAAATTTTGGCAATTAATATTTTTTCTAAAACACAGCCATCCACTGACTGCTTTATAAAGTAAGCAGCAGAATTTTACAATACAGTACCTATAGCTTTTTCTAATTTAAGTGATATTTTTTTATCTATGTACATATATAAGTATATGATAGATACAAGGGTTTAATCTCGAGGGTTAAGTCAACTGCCAGATGGCATGTTTGACACTTTCTTCTTCTTTTATAATGGTTTTTAATTTTTAAATTATTTTCTACATTTCAGTGCGATTTGAAATAAAATTATGTTGGGATAAATCAAGAAAAACCAAGTTGTTATGAATAATTTTTACTACATGTTAGAAGGCTTGTATTTACTCTCTTGGTAATTGAATTAATTGAACACAACCTATGTAATACAAGATACATATAACAACTCGGTTTCAGTAAAATACACTCTCTAGTTTTCGAATAAAATTTTATTCTTTTACTATTGCCAAAATGAACTTTTAATTTTAAAAGCAAGTTGTTCAAAAAGTTTATATTTTTTAATGGAATTTTTGAAAAAAAAAAATGTTTGAAATTTTAATTTTATGTAAGACATTTTTATATGATATTCTCCTTTAAAAAAAAAAACTTAAAAATAATTTTTAAAAAAAATTATCTCTTAAAAAATGGGCCTAAGGGCTCCTCTGCCTCGAGCCGGTCCTGCTTACATCGATAGATAAAAATCTTCAAGGAAAATCGAAACGATTATGAATTGAAAGGAGGCAGAGAAAAGAGTTAATCTGCATTTGCAAGCTTGTCTTGATGATCCTGAACGATGGAAAGAAAAAGAAGAAAGTAAATCATTTAAATATTATCAAGTCTTATGCTGGCTGAAAAATATGCATTGGACATTGAACATGATGACTCGGCTACGAATTTTAGTACGGTTGACAAATGACCGTGAATAAGACATGTTGACACTTACAAAGCTGCGAAATGAATCAGACAACCAATTCATCTTCTTATTTTCAAAAATTCAACCGATGCTTAACAGGAATTCTTTTTTATTCTTCTTATGTCAGAAGATTCTCTTAATATTAATGTTCTGTGCAATTATTCAGTGGGGTGGTTTCTGGTATTTCTTTTAAGTGAAAGCATTTTTTTTTATTTTTAAAAATTCACTGTTTGCATATCGAGCCCTATCAGACATTCAAAAGTCTTATCTTACTAGTTACAATTGGATGAAAAATTAAAGACTCTTCGCAAATTTTAGTAATTTGGTAATTGTTTTGTATACGAACAGGTTGAGTGAGAAATTTAAAACTTGACAGAAAGGTGCAGCATATTAATACACAATAATTCTATGCATTGGCATATTATTATCCTTTTTTCAGTTTTGTAAAAGTTATCCTTAGTTCTTACTTTATTTTTAGAATTCAATTATTGGATTGGAAAAAAATCTTAAAAAAGTTGTATAACTCGAAGTATTCAAAAAAAAAAAAAAATTAGGATTATTAAATAGATGAATCTAAGAATATTTAATGGTCAAATTAAGTCAGAACATAGAATTAAAAAAACAAATTAGAACTTGAAAAAAAAATAGAAACAAACGTTTACCCACGATCGGACCGAGCTCAAAAATTTTTAAATTTATTAAATTTTTTTTTGAGAATTTTTTCAAAAAAAATCAAAGGGGCCATATTTTTCGAAAATCAAGTTTATTTTTTTCAAAAAATTAAAAAAAAAAAAAAAACGATAAAGGCAAAAATTTTAAATAACTTCGTATTTTTTCTTGAAATGGCATTTAAAAACAAAAATTTTGAAAAAAAAAACGATTCGATTGGTGCATTTTTTGCAAAGTTATAAGCATTTGAAAAAAAAAACATCAAATTTTGAAAAAAATTCATATCTCAGAAACATAAAAAATCGGAGGGACGACCTAAAAAAGTCGCCTATTTGGTATGGAATGCCCTATATATAACATTTTATTAAAATGCCAAAAATAATGTTTTGACAATTTTAAAGTTAAATATCGTAATTTCATTTAATATTATTAATATATTTGAAATATATTATTAATATATTTCAAAGTCTCCTCTTTTCAATTTTGAAAACGGTCGTTCAGCTGTGGCTGTAGACACAGGCAATGTGCAAAAAACTTTTAAAAGATTGTAAATATTTGTAAACTTGATTTTATTGCAAATATTTAAGGCCTCGATGGCATTTTTGGGGAATTTCTCTCCGGAAAAACTGACCGTTGTGCCATAGTTGTCATTCTGTCTCAAGAACTCTGTTTTGCTAGTTTCTTGAATGTCTTAATTTATAGTCAAAATATTGATTAAAATTTATCAAATATTTTTTTAATTTTCATTTGTTAATTTTTACTTTAAGGTCAGAAGCTAGAATGCCCCAAATCTATTCATTTCTTTGTTTTGGAAATACAAATATTTCCGCATAATAACGAACGTTCTAGTACTTTTGGTTCATGAAATATTTTGGGTAACACAGATAGAGATATACACTAATTAACCAAAAATAAAAAGATTGTTCCTTTTGGTTTTCGAAAGCCAAGAAAATGCATGTACAGATGTACATATTTTTAAATAAAATATTGATCTTTTAATTAGTCTAAGTAATTCATCTGAGAAAAATAGAACCTATGTTTATATAACATTTTCTGCTTAAAATCACATCTCTCACAATTTCCGAAAGTTTTATATTACACTCTTTGTTTAGGTATTACTCTATATTATATATTTTTTGATATAAATTTTATATTTTCAAAAAATTTGGATGATAGGGCTTGTGACCATATACAGTCAGATTGTTACATTGCTCAAGATGAAGAAATTATTATATGAAAAAGACCTTTTTAAGAACTATGTTTATGTGAATCGAATTTTTGAATTCATCGCAATACTTTCATTTATAGAAAGATAAAGTGAAAGTAATATAGATATAGGTATATATAAAATTTTTAGATTATATGTAGGCCTTAAAAGAGTTCTGGATAAATTTTAAATTGTTATTTAACATATCTATAGATCCTGTGGCAATGAATTTTCAATCTCTACACACTATTCATGAATTCGATTCCACTACTAATAATAACTTCCGAAACTCTTAAAAAATACTTTTTTAAAAGAAAAACTTAATCAATATATCATTAACAAACGGAATTATTATTAATCTTACTACTTACGGTTGTTTTTTTTGCTTTTGTTAATTCTCTCACTGGATGTTGTTTTTCTATCTTATTGAGATCAAAGCGCCTCCAGCCTGTAATAGAAATTTAATAATTAGTAATTAGAAATATGTACTTTTCCAGAGTATATACATCCTTTTTTCAATCAATTCCTATAAAAATTACTGTTATTAGGGTTTTTTTTTTTTTTACTTCTTCGAGACGATTACAATTCAATCGGAGGAAGTAAACAGGCGAAAAAAATCCCTTTTTAAAAGTCTCCCTTCCCATTTCGTAATACATTTCATGTAATAAGCAAAAGATACAAATAAATAATTAAATTTAATTCAATTATTTTTTATTTTTTGTAAATCTAGTTGCTTCGAAATAATACTCTTTACTGAGGAACTTATATTAAAATAGGTTTATCATTGTATTTACTGAGATGGATTTAATTTTTGGCTATGGTGGAAATTCGCTGTCCAAAGCGTTACCAACAATACACTTTAAGCGGTGACCCATTGCAACTTTATTATAAGCTATGATACCATTTTAGGTTTGCAAAAAGCATGACTAAAATTTGGAAGGAATACATTTTTTGAGACCACTAAAAACAAGATTTATTAATAAAATATCTTCCCTAAGAATACATAAATATATAGGTTTGTTAAATTTTAAATTGTTTTACATATTTTATTTCTTTTACTTTACCATTCAGGGTATGGTCAAGTATTGTAATCGTGCATGAAAAAAGTGTTTTTTTCCTTCTTTTTTTCGAAATATCTCAAAAACGGCTTAAACTATTTTGATTAAAAAGATTGGGCGAAACCATGGCATTTCGGTCTACAAAAAACCTCTAATAAGTGAACATCGACAAATTTATATTTTTCGAGATAATAACTGTTTTGTCAAAATGTCTGTTAGTCTGTTAGGTTGTTATTCTGTTAGTTAGTTTGTATGTTACCAAATTTTGTGGACGAGCTAGCTCAAAAACTAGTGTGAATATCAAAACCAAATTTCACATGTAGTTTTGGTGCATTGAAATTAAGAACTGATTAGATTTTGGTGCATATCGAGCCAAAATTAAGAATGGGGAGGGGTGGTTAATAATTAAAATTATAACATTTTCAAACTAAAAAACAAGAATAATGAAATATACTATAAAATGAACCTATAATAACGAAAAAAAATTTCTGGTTCCAAAATTAGGGGTGGCGTGGTCAAAAAATAAAAATCTAGGCTATTTGAACGTGTCAATTTATTTTTTATTAATTTGTTAATTTGTTTTAATACCTGAAAGATTCATCAGGCTTTCGAAAAGTTTTTCGAATTAAAGTATCTAAACTGCTCCAGAAGGGGTGTCCTTAATATAAAATATTAATTCATTTTAACATAAAAAACTTAAAATTACTCAATCCAGCTAAAAATAAATAAATAAAATAAAGTTCTATATATATCATGACTTCCGAATAAGAATCCGAAACGATGATAAAACCTTAGGAAAATTTGAATTATTTCTTTAAATCCACCACATGAGTGGATCAACCCGAAAAAAATTTCATATCAAAGCCTCAAAAGCAAGCTGTAAATCATCACAAGCACCTCAAAAATTTTATAGAGTTTCGTATTAACATAAAACGTTTGTCTGACTGCAACAGAAATGCAGCTCTTAGTTTAAATAAATTTTTCCTCAAAACCAATTGTAATGTTATAAATATCTACTATTATAAGATTCTTCCAAAACTTTGGTGAATCAATAAAATAAATAATAATAATTAACTGAAATTATTGTCTTTTATTAGTTTGTGACTAAAAAAACCTTTCAATTTAAAAATAATAATTTACTTCTTGTTTTTTGTTGTGGAGGCGAATTTTTTGGGAGATTAGAGATTAAAAATATATATTTTATTCAGAAGTGTTGGATTTTATTTTACAAAAAGCAGAATGTTGAATATGGTTGTATTTTTAAAGATTTAATTCACCTAAGCAATGACGCCTTCCAAGGGACGACAAAGTTGACAATTGTTTTCTGAAGCTAGATTATTAAATATTTTTTTTTAATCAATTTTTTAATATATGATTTATTTCAAATAATTGAATAGGTGACAGTTATTTAGGAAACATCCTGTAGCTAAATGGAGAGTTGAGTTATTGAGAATATGCGTGAGCGCTCTGTTAAATAAATAAAGCCCCGATGCAATTTATGGTCAATTTGCAGCCAGAAGGTGTCCCTTGACTAATCCCCAAAAGACATCTTGTAACCTGGCTGCTGCTGTTAATAAATAAATAAATAAATAAATCTTTATTCCTCGACCTGCTTAGAGGCACAAGTCCTCGGTGGCTAGGTCCTCCAAACATCAATACAATCTAGCTACAATACATTAATAAACATCAATACAAATTAATTACAACAATTTAACAAATAATAAACAAGTAAAAAAAAAAAAAAAAATAGAAATGTATGCTCATTAACAAATAACATGACCATAGATTTCCATCAAAAGACAAAAAGTAATTTAAAAATTCCGCGCAAAAACCCGATACCAGGAGCAAGCAACGCATTAGCCATCCCGGCATTTGCCATAAGTTGTTAAGGAAACCTGGTCAAAACCTTAACAAGGATGGTATGATCTTTCTCTACCTCACCTAATCTCTGCTTGTGAGAACTAAATAAAATTTTGCACAACTCTAGGACATTAGGACTTGACAAAATTTATAATTGATTTAATCATAGGGGGCAGAGGGCTATAATCCCAAGTATTAACAGACAGACTGTTCCACAAATCAATGCCAGATCCTACAAATGAATGTAAACCGATATTTTTCAAGAATCTTGGCTTACGAATCTTTTTTCTATGATCAGCTCTACCTAAATAATTTGGTTCCTGAAATCTATTCGTTATTTCCTCCCAACTCCTAAAACCCTTATAGGCTTTGAAAATCACTTTCAATTTAGCCCATTCTCTTCTCTCCAATAAGCTAGGCCATCCTAATTCATTAATCATTGAAGTGACACTACTAAACCTATCAAATTTACCAAAAACAAATCTAGCCACCCTCCTTTGTACCATATCAATTTTTCTCTCTAATCGTTGTGGATGTTTGTCCCAAACCACAGAACAATACTCTAAATTAGGTCTTACATAAGTTAAATAAACTTTTGACTTAACTTCTCTAGATGTACCCTTCAAAATTCTACCAAACATCCCCAATTTCCTATAAGCCTTATTGACTATATAAATAATATGCATATCCCACTTTAAATTTGCCTGAATATGTATGCCTAAATATTTATAAAATTTAGATTCATTGATAATATTTCCACCAATGTAATAATTTTGAGGACTAACCAGATTTCTAGTACTAAATCTAACCAAATTTGACTTGGAATGGTTTAGTTCCATTGAATTGGATCTACACCATCCTTCAATTTGATCCAGGTCATTCTGTAAAGTAAGGCTATCACAATCATTATCAATTACTCTATATACGACACAATCATCCGCGAAAAGCCTAATAGATGATTGCACGATAGAAGGCAAATCATTTACATATATAAGAAAAAGAAGAGGACCCAGAACACTACCTTGAATCACCCCAGACGTGACATCTACTCTATCAGACAGACCATTACCCACTTTTACAATTTGAGTTCTATCCCTAAGAAAACACCGAATAAATTTAATTAACTTAACAGACAACCCTGACGAGTTTAATTTTTCTAAAATAATTTTATGACTGACTTTATCGAAAGCCTTGGCAAAGTCCAAAAATACTGCATCTACACACTGACTTTTATCTAAAGCTTCCTGTAATTCCTGAATAAAAGAAACTAATTGAGAATCACAGGAATATTTTTTTCTAAAACCATGTTGCCTATGATAGAACCATCCTTGCCCTTCCAAATACGAGCGGATATGAGAGTCTACCAACCTCTCTAAAATTTTGCCCACCAGACTTGTTAAACTCACTGGCCTATAATTACAAGCTAAGCTCTTATCTCCCCCTTTATAAACAGGAATAACTAACGCTCTTTTCCAACCAATAGGCATAGTTCCCTCATTCAAACATCTATTAAAAAGTAAACATAAAAATTTTGAAATACTATCCACTACAAATTTCAAGAGATCACTATTAATTTCATCCTCCCCCGAGGCTTTTCGTGGTTTTAACCTCTTAATACCTAATGCTACATCCGATTCCAAAATGACTAAATCCTCCATCTGACTATCACTAGAACCTCCATCAACTAACTCACCCTCCTCTAGAGCTACAAAAACGGACGAATACTGTCTATTTAATAAATTTGCTTTCAACACATTATCCTCAACCAATTCACCATCATCTCCTAAAAGCGCAGGGACATTTGTCGAAACATTTAATTCCTTAAGAAACGAATAAACATTAAACCAATTTCTATTACTACAATTCCTATCTATATAATTATTCAAATAATTAACTCTAGCCAAATTCTTTTTTTCAATTAACAGCCTATTTAGCTCTCGGAATTTTCTTTTATGATTCGAAGACTTATTCCTATTAGAATATGCTATCCTACATTTTCGTTTTAAATTCTTAATGGTTCTATCATAATAAACAGGATCGTTACCTACTTTAACTAATTTAGAGGGAATAAATTTATATTTTCCTTCTTCCAAAAGATTCATAAGCCCATCCCATTGCTGATCTACATCCCGAATTACAGACCATTCTAAAAATTTAGATTCCAAAAAATTATTAAATCCCATTTTATCTCCTAATCTATACAGCCAATGCTTCTTTTCGAAGGTTAGAGACTGACTAACTGATCCCAAATATTCTATTACCACAGAATAATGATCACTAATTCCATCTTCAATAGTGACTCTCATATTATCACTATCAAGGTTGGTTAAACAGACATCGAGGACAGACGCTTGCGCACTGGACCTCTTCCTAGTCCCCTCCTAACAATTTGGATAAAATTTCTACTTTTGAAAATATCATCAACCAAAATTTGAGCAAGAGAATTACTATTTGTCGCAGATGACCAATTTACATTAGGCAAATTTAAATCTCCACAAACTAAAATATCCTTACTTTGCATAGATGTACAATTTAAAAAATTATGTTGTTTGTTTGTTTTTTTTTCTGTTTGCTTTATTTACCTGATTGCATTACATCTGTATGCAGCCATGTCTAATAAAATACCCTCTCTTTCTCTCTTCATCCTCTTCTTCCTCTTCTTTGCTCATGGTCTTGCTCTTGAATCAGCTGCTGCTGCTGTTCAAACGAGTGGGCACCAGAAGGGGACAGACAGATCTAGCCAATGTCTAGACAAATAAATTTCCAACCAGCTTATAACCGGAGGTTTAGCACAACATGAGGTTGTCTTTCTTCCAACTATGTAGTTTAAAATAAAATAAATCAAAAAGTTTTCATCTTATCATTTGTATATTTGTATATTTTACTTCACTTGTTATCATACTTCATAAAAAGGGTTTAGATCTGGATTTTTAAGCTGATTAATGGAATTCCTTTTCTTTCGAAAGAGTGACGATTTCTTTTCAGTTCACTCCTTAAAGGGAAGCTTTATATACTACTCAGCAACAAGAAGATTGATAATAAGTGTGTATTTATGTATTAAAAATTATTTTATACAGGGGTCTGCGCTCGAAGTGTTGCCAATTAAAAATCCTGTAATTTTGTCAATTTTTATTTAAAAACTTCACTATATCGTAGAAACATTTCAAATTTTAAGAAAAATATGATATATTCTTCAATGTAACCACATTTAGCGCAGATAATATAGTAACATCGAGTCTGTCCGGGAAGGCTTTACACGCTGCACGAATGTGGTCTGGCGGTATTTTGCGAAGAGCAATCTCTAAGGCGTTGACCGTCTGATATTTTTTAGTTGATACTTTGGCCTCAATAATGGACAATATGGAAAAATCCATCGGGTTTGAGTCCTGGGAATATGGTGGCCATTGTGAAGAAATGAAGCAGGGAAATTTTTCTTGTAAAAAACGTTGGGTTTCACGGACTCTATGGGATGGTGTCGAGTCTTGTTGAAACGTCCAATGGATTCTACCAAATTGTTTACATGTTCAAGGTAACAAAGCATCGTTTAAAATAGTTTCACGGTAGAGGTTAACACTTCAAACGCAAAATCATAATTACGTTTAGAAAGTAAGGAAGTGTTTTTTTTTCGTAATTAAATTGTTATTAAAAATTATACTTTACTTAATCTGGTCAAATGGTACCATAACCGAAACCATAAGACAAAAAAATTTTTGTTAAGAATATATATAAGTAGCTTAAGAATATACATTTTGAGGGGACTGAGTGTCTAGCCCGTTTGATAGTGATTTAGATGATTTTTTATTTAGTAAAGGTACCTAACAAAATACAACAATAGAAAAAAATATGTTTTTTGACTCATTATAAACTAAGTTGCAAGAAGAACGTCAATAACCATATCAAGTAATTGCAATAACGAGATATGGATGAGTGGCGATGGCGCATTAAAGTCTCCGAAATCGACATGGCTTGATTCTATAGACAGACAAAAAAAAAACAAAAAAAAGAAAGAAAAGGAAAAAAACAAAGAAACAAAATGCGTCTAATATCATTGATACTCTTTATCTAGAAAATTAAGAATTTTATTAATAACTAAAAATGAAATTTATTACCGAAAAAAGGAATATTTTATTAGAAATCTCAACAAAACAATAAATTCTAAATAGGTATATCTTATCTTTTTTTGTTTTTGTTTTTTTTGTCTCACTAAGTTATAAAGCGGTTTATTTTAAGTGTGCTGAAATTATTATCAATAAATTGTTCAAGTTTATTTATGTCAGACAGGAAAAAATATTGCAAATTTAAAAGTCCCAAAAATTGATAATAAAACGTTCTTTTTTATTTGTTCTAATTGGATTGTTAGCTTTATAAGGAGTGATTTCTACTATTTAAAGGAGAGTTTAGAAATTTATCTTAACAGATTTAATTATTTTAAAATTCATCCCAAAGCTGACAATTTAAATGTTTTTAGAACTAAAATCTTTGGATTTAAAGAGACTTTTTAAATTTATAATCTTTTATCTGAATTTCACTAAAAGAAATACAAAGTGGGTGTATTTTAAATCAGAAAAAATTAAATAATCCAGGGGAGAGGGAATATAAAAGTGTGACTAAAAAAATTTTTTAATGACCCTGTATTTACCGTATTCATGTTTAAGAAAAAAATTGCCTCATAACTCAAAATAGCCAGTGTTCAAGAAAACAACACTGTACTTATTTTTCAACAAAGTTCGTTATCAAAATGTAAGCTCATTATGTTTAAATCGACAGGGTTAAAACATTTTAAAAATATTGGTAATAGTCAGAACCAAGTAAAGTGAAATATGAAAATTAACAGTGCTATGTTTGACGCTTTCCGAAATATAAATGCTTTTCGTCAAGATGGTCCTATCAGAGATGGGGTTCAATGCTCCTGTGCCGTGTTTGTATAAATATAGAATGAATTAATGTTGGCATTAAAATCCAATCGCAATTGAGTTGCATGCATCCCAACGGAAATAATTGGAAAGTTCTAAAGAACTATGAATTGTGACCCTTTTTTTCTAAGAACGTAACGACCAGTGGCGAAGAATCAAGGAGCTAGATGAGTACATTGCCTTCTTGAAATTTTCTAGGGGGCACACAGTGCCCCCCCCCCCCCCCGCTTCCCCCTGAATAGATACTTTTTTACTTTGATACTCCTATTTTACTTTTTACAAAAATTAATATTTATTTTTCCTTAAATTCAAAATCATTGATTGTATTTGTTGTGGATATCCAGAAATGATAAATGGGCAAACAATTATTATAAAAAACATTTAATATTTTTCGTTGTTTTTTTTTCCGTAACTTGCCACATTTTCATTTTTGGAACTATTTTATATTAACTGTGTGGCAAAGAATTATTATTAAAAAAGCGCCCTCGTCCCTCAAAGTTTTTGCCCCCTCCTTCGCCTAGATTACAAACGATCTTAGGTGCTTGGCAAGGGCAAAATACATCTTAAAAATATATTATTAAATTAACTCAGACCATTTTTAATCCTTAAAATTTTTTTGAAATGTGTGTAAGTTTGCTTTTTTTATTTAATAAATATTACAAATGTTTTTATATACAAGAAAATGCCTGCTAAATGTCTGTAAAATTTTTACGTCATTGATTATAAATAAAACAATTTTTTAAAAATTTAATTATTATAGAGAGACACACAGGAATGTAAAAAAGTCTTCGAGCCGGATGGAATATCAACCCTTAAATGTTATGTCCTTGACCTTTAACAAACATTCTTTCTAGTAAGATTGGAGTAATTTTTGGAGACGGATTCTTTCTAGTTTTTCTATTTAATCTAGGAAGAGAGAGGGAGAAAAATAAACTAAAAAATCACCCCAATCGAAAAATCTTTTTCTTATTAAAATAAATAATTTATGTCGAGATCAACGAACAGCCCATCTTTGGGTCGTAAAAAAGCAAGAGATTTTCGGTTCTGTATATATTCTTGTTATGCACTTCGGCCAAGAAAAACGACCTCCAAATTCTCGAAAAAGTTACCCACTCATAAATTATTGTATGCGTGTGTGTTATTTATTTATTTTTTATACAATTCACACAAATGCACTGTCAAAGGAACCAAGACAACGTTTGAAATATATAAGGTCTATAAAATAAAAATGTTAAATATTTAATGTGAATTTCGTACTTTCGCTTTTAAGTTAATTAATTGCGAATCACTAGGTCAAGTTCAGCTTTAAAAATATTTGTCTTAATTGAGGGGGAACCGAGAGAGGCTTCGCCGCTCATGGATGCATTCCTCAGCTCTGATACCATTCAAGCCGATAAAATGAAACAAATCGAGTTTTCTATTTCTCGTTCCGTTTTAAGGTAGCCTATATGTACCATAATTTATATTTATTCACGTAATTTGTTAAAATAGATTATTTCTGAAGATAATCCCGTAAAAAAAAGGAATGAAAAAAAGAAATTGTAAACAATGAGAGGTTTTATTGTCCACCTTTTTTTTTAGATAACTCCATTTTTATTTATTAAATTATTTTTATGTTGTGGAATAATGTTTTTTATCCCGCCCCCTTTTGTGATTTTTCATCATGGTGATTTTTTTGTTCCTGACCTGTTTTAATTCCATATTTAATTCTCGATCCCGGTTCATAATTATAAGAGATCTTTAAAATGAGTCGTTAAATAAATAATTGATATTTGATCTATTTTAACGACTGTTTTATTTCTACTTTTCTTTCCTTTTTGTGCTCTCCCCTCTCTATAGTACAAAACTATCCTCGTTTTTATATCCATGATTATTTGCCTCTCACCTTTTCTCACACAATAGGAAATATATTTCTAAATAGCCCATCTGGTAATAAAAAAATTACACGTTAATAAAAATGAATGATATTCCGCAGTTAGATTACAGATTAAATTATTTATTAGAAGTTTTTGAGACAGTCAGGGCCCACAAAAGGAAATGACTACCAGCCAACTAGGCTAAAAAAGCATTTAAATCGTTTACAAGAAACTCTTTTGTATCCTTATACAAGATATAAGGTAAGATTAGGGTCCCTTTAGTACTTTTCTCGATTTACAAGGTATTTTTTCTCAAATTTTAACACAAATCTTAACATTATCTATTTAAATGACCTTTTGAATTTTTCATGCGAAGCTTGGGAGAAAGTATTGGAATCGCTCTCGCCGCAAGCGCGACTTCAAAGGGTCCTCAGATAAAGACTACGGAACCCATAGACTTATTTAAGGTCACAAATTGAAGTATTCAATGAGATTGAATTTTAGCACTTGACGGTTTTGCCAAAAATTACTTGGAATCTCGTCGAGAGGCCAAAAAGTGCCATTTTTACTTTACCCAATGCGAAGCATGGGGAAAGTATTGTAATCGGTCGCGCGGCAAGCACGACTTTAAAGGGTCCTCAGGTAAAGACTACGGAACCCATGGACTCAATTAAGGTCACAAATTGAAGTATTCAATTAGATTGAATTTTAGCACATGACGGTTTTGCCAAAAATTACATGGGGTCTCGTCGAGAGGCCAAAAAGTGCCATTTTTTTGGAAGTGCGTGGGGATGGATGTATGTATGTTATCGTTTTTTTCGTCCACGAATTTTTCCACACCGTTGCACCGATTGAATTGAAATTAAAAACCTACCATTAGTTTAACAAAATGAAGCGCTGATTAGTTTTTGGTACATATCGGTCGACAAACATTAGTACTTTATTTCAGTACTTTTTTAATTTTTTCTAAATATCTTGAAAATGACTTAACCAATTTTGATGAAATTTAAGATCCTAATTAAGTACCTTGGGGACCACAAAAAAGGTTAAATAAAGTTTTTAGTAAAATTATATTTTAAAGTACTTTACTCTAGAACATATTAATATTTCAAATGAATTTGGATAAAGTTTAGCAACAATCCGTTGTAGTTTATTTTTGGAAGTGCGTGGGAATGGATGGATGTGTGTTATCGTTTATTTCGTCCACGATTTTTTCCACACCTTTTCGCTGATTGAAATGAAATTGAAAACCTACCATTAGGTTAACAAAATGAAGCACTGATTAGTTTTTGGTACATATCGGTCGACAAACATTAGTACTTTATTTCAGTACTTTTTTAGTTTTTTCTAAATATCTTGAAAATGACTTAACCAATTTTGATGAAATTTAAAATCCTAATTAAGTACCTTGGGGACAACAAAGAACGTTAAATAAAGTTTTTAGTAAAATCATATTTTAAAGTACTTTACTCTATAGTAAAATAGTACTTTTTTTAATTTTAAATTCTTTAAAATTTATTCATTTGATCGTTTTAATATAGCTCATTTAACCTAACTTAAGTAAGAATGGTTAGGCTTCTCGCTGTGAAATGGTAAAAATTTGGGAGGAAATTTTATAAGTAACCATAGCAACCGCGTTGTTTTCTTATCCGTTACCATTGCTGACGACATGGAGGAATCGACTTAAAATCAAAAATAACTATTGATTCACATCTAGTACTTGAGGAATAACCATTCTATATTGGATTTTTGACGTTTCGGTTTTTATTGGTAACCATTGGTGAAGACATAGAGGAATCGAGTTAAAATCAAAAATAGCGATTGATTCTCATCTAGTACTTGAGGAATAACCATTTTATATTGGATTTTTGACGTTTCGGTTTTTATTGGTAACCATTTATGAAGACATAGAGAAATCGACTTTAAACCAAAAATAGCGATTGATTCTCATCTAATACTTGAGGAATAACCATTCTATATTGAATTTTTGACATTTCGGTTTTTATTGGTAACCATTGCTGAAGACATGGAGGAATCGACTTAAAATCAAAAATAGCGATTGATTCTCATCTAATACTTGAGGAATAACCATTCTATATCGGATTTTTGACATTTCGGTTTTGTTGCTAACTATTGCTGAAGACATAGAGGAATCGACTTTAAACCAAAAATATCGATTGATTCTCATCTAATACTTGAGGAATAACAATTCTACATTAGTTTTTTGACGTTTCGATTATTATTGGTAACCATTGCTGAAGACATAGAGGAATCGACTTTCAACCAAAAATAGCGATTGATTCTCATCTAGTACTTGAGGAATAACCATTCTATATTGGATTTTTGACGTTTCGGATTTTGTTGGTAACCATTGCTGAAGACATGGAGGAATCGAGTTAAAATCAAAAGTAGCGATTGATTCTCATCTGTTACTTGAAGAATAACCATTCTATATTGAATTTTTGACATTTCGGTTTTTATTGGTAACCATTGCTGAAGATATGGAGAAATCGACTTAAAATCAAAAATAACAATCGATTCTCACCTAATACTAGAGGAATAACCTTATTGCATTCCATTTTTGATGTTTTGACTATTAATGGCAACCTCTACTGAAAACGTGGATGAATTGACTTAAAATCAAATAGACTAAATTCTTTTTTGGTAAACAACTCAAGCTTGAGTTGTTTGCCATAAAAGAATTTAGTCTTTTTGATTTTAAGTCGATTCTTCCACGTTTTCAGTAGAGGTTGCCATTAATAGTCAAAACATCAAAAATGGATGCAATAAGGTTATTCCTCTAGTATTAGATAAGAATCGATCGTTATTTTTGATTTCAAGCCGATTCCTCCATGTCTTCAGCAATGGTTACCAATAATAATCGAAGGGTCAAAAATCTAAGGTAGAATTATTATTCCTCAAGTATTAGATGAGAATCAATAGCTATTTTTGATTTTAAGTCGATTCCTCCATGTCTTAAGCAATGTTTGCCAATAATAACCGAAATGTCAAAAATCCAATGTAGAATTGTTATTCCTCGACTGTTAGATGAGAATCGATCATTATTTTTGAATTAAAGTCAACATGAACTGCAAATTGCAAGTGATATCTGATTTATATAAAGGAATAAACATATTAATATTTCAAATGAATTTGGATAAAGTTTAGCAACGATCCGTTGCAGTTTATTTTATATAGCATGATGGCGTTTGTTCTGACGAGATAAAATCAATAATCCCTCCTAAAACTTACGATAGTAAAAGGTCGCTATTTACTTTTGGATAATGTCCTTAAAACTTTACATGCCTTTCATTATTACCCCCAGGTTCCCAGGTAGCGGGGATTATGGTGGTAGATGGCTACTAATTGCCCCAAAAATAAATTAGAGACTATTCAAACACATTATTTCCAAAGACAACGCAAGTGATATTTTTCTTTCGAATGATTTGTTCACAAACTGTGCTTCAGACATATTTCTCTAATCCTACACTTTGAGGGCGCATCTCATTATCTAATCGGATAAAAACATACAAAAAAAATAATTATAAATTATATTTTTTCCTCACTTCATTGATGAAATTTTAAACAGCTGAAAAAATTATTTGATTTTTCAGAAAGATTCACCCGACGTAATCGGATATGCTAAGTTACAGTAACCTAAAACTTGTGCTGTTAAATGTACTTTTAATATGAAAATGGAGATATTTTATTGGTTACTCTCATTCTGTCTAGACTGGCCTGAGAATAAATAATCATTCCATTGGAGTTTTCGTAATCGCGTTAGGAACAGGTTCTTAAAAAATCCATTGCTAATTTGATCAAAAAATTTAATTATCAATTTACGGAGAATGAAAGGAAAACCAAAAACAAAAGCAAAAGAATAAAAACAGCGACTTGATATCAAATGACTTGCGCCCTTTTTCAGAATTGTTTCCATTTAAAAAAACAGAAAATTTCTGTTTTTATTATTGAAATTAACTGGAGATTTTATATAAAGAATGAGAACCTTTGTAACCCCCTCATCGATTAAATCACTTCAAATTTGGAATGAGCTTAAGATTTTAGTAACCTAATTAAATATTAAGTAGGCTTCTAATGGTGTTTTTCACTTATTATTTTACCAGGATTTAGGTATTTTCATTGTGATGTTGTCATGGAATTTATAAAATAAAAATAATAAAAAACCGTGATATGTTTGTAAACGCACAAAAACATACTCAAGAATCATAGCATATAATATAATTTGCCACACTTTTAGCTCAAATCATGTTTCTATATGATAGATCAACAAATGTGATATAATAAAATATACATAACCGAAATGAATTGAATTGAAATCGAAGATAAATTAACCAGAAAGACCTCAGCACTTTCATGAGGTCACAGTATTTTGTATATAGTATTTCAAATAACGGTGTAAATAACTAAGGGACTGTCCATAAATTACTTCACACAGTAAGGGGTAGGGTGCATCTCAGATTTGTGACAAAATGTGATAGGGGGACCCGGGGATCTCAAAAATTGTGATGTCACAAAAGAGAAAATTTAAAAAATTTCATATATTTACTTTCTTTTTATAGGTGGATTTTTCTAGAAACAATGACATGATATTATAAAAATTTTGAAGGGCCAGATCCACATCATTAGACTGAATAACTGATGTCTAATTTTCATTAATCAATTCATTCTTCAGTAATTTCATGTCAGTCACAGTGATAATATTATTTTGTGGATTAATTTCATCTGAGAGTGTACCCATAGATCTATTTATCTCATCAAATTTCTTCAAAAAAGATAAAGAAGAGGAAGTTGCAAAGTGATCCGATATATCAGATACAAAAATAAATCCCAAACAATCAAATTTATTTGATCCCTTGAAAAAAATGTGATCAATACATGATTTAGAATCAGTAGAGATATTTATTCTAGTCGGTCCCGTTATTAACGGGGAGAATCCAAACTCAGAAAGAACATTTATGTATTTATTAGAGTTTTCATCAGGAACCATTGTATTAATATTCATATCACCACAAATGAAATGATAATTGACACCAGAGCAAAGTAATAAATGATCATACAAGTTTTCAATAAAAACAGAAGTGTCCCTATCGAATGACTTATAAATTGCCGTAAGGGAGAAAACAAATGATGAAGTAGAAAACTGGACAAAAATAGAGTTACATTCATCAATAATGTCAATGTCAACTTTGGATACCTGAATATCATTTAAACAATAAATAGATACTCCTTCAGCTCTATTTTCAGCATTATTAGATGCAAAATTCTGATATCCTGGTAAGTCAAACATTATACTATTGTCATTCCAAGTCTCAGTCAAAACGATCACATGGAATTTTATACTAGAAGAACTCAAATAAGCCATGAACCTATCAAAGTTTCTCTTGATACTCCTAATATTAACATTAATAATATTCAAACCATTCCGATTTATAATAATAGGTTCAGCGTCTTGAATGGTATATTTTTTATATTTCATAATATGAATAAAAATATAGTTAAACTTAAAATATATTAAGTAAATCCCTTTAGTTAAGTTTAATTTATAAAAAAAATTCTACAATTATTAAATTATAGGGTATAAAAGTGATACTGTGACGTCAAAATACAGGGACTCAATGAAAATGTTACAGAATGTGACACAGGGGGGGGGTCTAAAAATCTTGAAACTCATGTGACGTAATTTATCGACAGCTCCTAAGTGCCAACAAGCTGAAAACAAAAATATTTTAAATTATAGGGTCTCTGGAAGAGGAAGCATCCTTAAAATGTTGGTGGAGGGACCTTTTGATAAATTTTCTCTCTTGATTTAGAATGTAGGGTACAAAAAAATATTTAGTTCAAGATATTTTAACGAGGAAATATTTTGTAGTATATATTTTCTTATAAAGAAATGATTTTTTATAATATCTACTATCAAAATCGAAAAATTGTTCATATCGAGGGCCCATTCGTAAAAATTTCTCCCCTGATGAAGAGATTTTGTGAAAATATTTTAATGATATTCAATTAACATCTCTATATAAAAAAATACTCATTTTTACAAAAAATATTTTATTTATTTCTTTTTTCTGAAGATGGCTACAACCAATAGCCGAAACGTTAGCGGAAGTTCATAAATAAAAAATAAATAAATAAAAGCTGCACGTCTCTTATTTTAATCCCTTCATAAATTAATACAACTACAGCTATAAAGAATTCCTCAAATAAATAAAATATTTTAATGAAAAACTAAAATGAAACATGAAATTACCTACAGTAAAAAAATAATATATATAATATAGTATAATAAGTGTGTGGTGACTATAAACAAAAGCATGCGCATAGAGTCAATTCATATGGTACAGCGCGTTTTCAGCCCCCGACAAAATATCCCCGACAAAACATCCCCTGACAAAACATCCCCTGACAAAACATCCCCTGACAAAACATCCCCCGACATAATATCTTCTGACAAAATATTACCCAGTATTAAGAAAGAGAATACAAATGAGATTAAGTGAGAAGCTTATAATCATAGTTTTGAATAATATAAACAGACTTTCATATTTTGGCGGCTAATCAGCCGTTTAAAAGTGCTGCTGTCTGTCGTTAGATTTTCTAGCTAACAATTTTTGTTATTTTTACTATCTATAATATAGTATTTATCATCTATATTTACTTATTTATCGTCTATGTTTACATTACACAATTATTGATTGTTTGTAAAAGTGTTATTAATCATTATCGTTATTAATTATTATTATAATATTGGGCGAAAATAAAGCACCCCAAACACACCCCGCCCGACGATTGGCTGGTTCGGTTTTCAATGTGTGTTTGATTAGAAAAAAAAATGGGAGCACGAAACACACCCCGCCCGCCAATTGGCTGTTCGGTTTTCAATGTGTTTTTGATTAGGAAAAAATGGGTGCCCCAAACACACCCCGCCCGACGATTGGCTGGTTCGGTTTTCAATGTGTGATTAATTAGAAAAAAAAATGGGAACCCGAAACACACCCCTCCCGGAATAAACTTTCGGAGGTTTTGTTAATATATATATTCAGTTCGGCTCGGTTGGGTTCGTATAGCTTCTTTTCGGGCTGGGTTTTAGAGGGCTCGGTTGGCGTCAGCTGATATATATTAACCGAACCGGAGTCGATTTGCATTACTCATAAGATTCACGCGGGGAAGAGTTATTTTGTCATAAGATATTTTGTCTGAAAGATATTTTGTCGGGGATATTTTGTCGTGGGAAATTTTGTCGGGGGATATTTTGTCGGGGGATGTTTTGTCGAGGGCTAAAATGTCGCGGAATCATTCATATAGTCATGTACGCAGAATAATCGAATATTATAATATTCATATGATATGATGAATTATCTAATTCTGGACATTTTCCGGGATATATATTAATACGGGACACGGGGCTTTAATCCAAGACTGTTCCGGAAAATCCGGGACGAATGGTCATCCTAATTTATACAGAATTGAAGATAATAAGAAACGAGTTTTTCATTGCAATGAAATTTTCCTCTGATTAGGTAGAAAAATAAAAATCTACGTAGAGAATCCTAACTTATGTCCATAATGCTTTCACAATGATCAATCAGTTGACGTATGAAAAAGCCAACGAGATGCAACAATCATAATAAAAATTGTAATCTTGCTGTTTTTATAGTATTTAATCTTAACATATTGCAATGATGATGAGAAGATATCTACATATATAGCAAGAATGAAAAGACCTTTCTTTTTTTCCGTTATTCATTTTTCATTCTTTGTCCTGTTGCTTGATCTTTTTTGCCATTTCCTTGACTTTTTTCTCATTTTTTTTTATTATAATTTTCCATGCATGTTAATTCACATGCACTGGCACGAGCACGTCTGCCCCGATGACCTCCTACGGTCTTGAACACTTTTTTATATTTGTTCAAAAAAAAAAAAAAAAAAAAAATATTTATAGTATTGTCATTTTGAATTACATTTTTTGATAAATTGAACACGAGCCATTTAGAACACACAAAAACAACTACAATGTAAAACGAATAAAAAATACAGTTTTAGAAATTATCCAATTAGCTTGGAACATGAATATATATTATTTTTGTTGAAATGTATGATGCTCCTCTCTCTCTCTCTCTTACATCTTAATAAATGTGCAAGGTTTCATGTTAAATCAAGGAAAGAAAATAGTAGAAAAGAAATACATTACACGAGGGAGCTCGCAGGGGGGGCAAAACGAACAAACCAAAAAAATATTTGGGACTTTAGATACCTCCCTGCGAAGGTGCAAAAGGAGATTTTTTCAATATATTTTATCGAAATTATATTTTTCCATCTCTATATAAATTTCTCATTTAAATAAAAGTATAATTATTTTGATTATTTATGTCCATTGATTAAATTAATAAGTTGTTGTAGGGAAATAAGGACAATAGCTTATGCAAATATTTTTTTATTTTATGCCAACGTTTCGTCAACTTTGTTGACTTCCTCAGGACTAAAACAAATTAACTTCTTTGCATATTTGTCATTTTATAAATATTCATTCTTAGCAAACACATTTTAGGCCAGTCAATAGCTATATAGGCCTATATGTGTTTGCTAAGAATGAATATTTATAAATTGACAAACTGATACAAATGAATAGTAGCCCGAGGAAGTAAATCAAAGTTGACGAACACGTTGGCATAAAAATAAAAATATTTACATTATGTATTATACTTATTTTCTTACAACAACTTATTAAAAGTATAATTTTCGTAGAAATAAAATTTTATATTAGTACCAAATAAAAAAAAAAAAAATTATAAGAGATAACCATAACCATAACTACTTCTAAAATTTTCTCAAGGTGCAAAATGATATTTTTTGTTTTTCAAGATATTTTAATATATTTATATTTTTTCATCTCTATATATCATAAAATATTCATTTAAATACAACTTTTTCACTAAGAAACGGAGTGACAATTTTAATATAAAAAGATCGCAGTAAATTTAAGAAACCTTTAGCACTGGCATCAGATTTTTCAAGCTCATTTTTCTCAAAGAACAATATTAATTCTTCGTAATTCTGCAGAATTCACAGGGTTCGGTGCTCGAAGTGTCATTAAAAATTAAGATCGTGAAATTTGTGTCTTTTTTTTTTTGTTTAAAAACTTAAGTTTATCGTAAAAACATTTCAAATTTTAAGAAAAATATTTTATTGTTCGATGTAGCTAACTTTAGCGCGGATAATAGCATCGAGTCTGTCCGGGAAGGCTTCACACGCTGCACGAATGTGGTCTGATGGTATTTTGCGAAGAGCAATCTCTAAGGCGTTGACCGTCTGATATTTTTTAGTTGATACATTGCCCTCAAGAATGGACCATATGGAAAAATCTAGTGGGTTTAAGTCTGGGGAATATGGTGGCCATTGTTGAGAAGAAATGAAGCTGGGAACTTTTTCTTGTAAAATAAACTGCAACGGATCGTTGCTAAACTTTATCCAAATTCATTTGAAATATTAATATGTTTGTTCCTTTATTATTAATCAGATATCACATGCAATTTGTAGTTCATATTGACATTAATTCAAAAATAATTCTCATTTAATAGTCGAGGAATAACCATTCGACATTGGATTTTTGACATTTCGGTTATTATTGTAACCATTGCTGAAGACATGGAGGAATCGACTTAAAATCAAAAATAGCCATCGATTCTCATCTAATACTTGAGGAATAACAATTCTACATTAGGTTTTTGACGTTTCGATTATTATTGGTAACCATTGCTGAAGACATGGAGAAATCGACTTAAAATCAAAAATAACGATCGATTCTCACCTAATACTAGAGGAATAACCTTATTGCATTCCATTTTTGATGTTTTGACTATTAATGGCAGCCTCTACTGAAAACGTGGAAGAATCGACTTAAAATCAAAAAGACTAAATTCTTTTATGGTAAACAACTCAAGCTTGAGTTGTTTGCCATAAAAGAATTTAGTCTTTTTGATTTTAAGTCGATTCTTCCACGTTTTCAGTAGAGGTTGCCATTAATAGTCAAAACATCAAAAATGGAATGCAATAAGGTTATTCCTCTAGTATTAGATGAGAATCGATCGTTATTTTTGATTTTAAGTCGATTCCTCCATGTCTTCAGCAATGGTTACCAATAATAATCGAAACGTCAAAAACCTAATGTAGAATTGTTATTCCTCAAGTATTAGATGAGAATCAATCGCTATTTTTGATTTTAAGTCGATTCCTCTATGTCTTCAGCAATGGTTGCCAATAAAAACCGAAATGATCAAAAATTCAATATAGAATGGTTATTCCTCAAGTAACAGATGAGAATCAATCGCTACTTTTGATTTTAACTCGATTCCCCTATGTCTTCAGCAATGGTTACCAAAAAATCCGAAACGTCAAAAATCCAATATAGAATGGTTATTCCTCAAGTACTAGATGAGAATCAATCGCTATTTTTGGTTGAAAGTCGATTCCTCTATGTCTTCAGCAATAGTTACCAATAAAACCGAAATGTCAAAAATCCAATATTGAATGGTTATTTCTCAAGTATTAGATGAGAATCAATCGCTATTTTTGATTTTAATTCGATTCCTCCATGTCTTCAGCAATGGTTACCAATAAAAACCGAAATGTCAAAAATTCAATATAGAATGGTTATTCCTCAAGTATTAGATGAGAATCAATCGCTATTTTTGGTTTAAAGTCGATTTCTCTATGTCTTCATAAATGGTCACCAATAAA
>JALMQS010000140.1:6197477-6273902 GCA_024734495.1 Forficula auricularia | reverse complement strand
CAATTAAAAAATTTTCATTGATAAAAAGGGAGAATTTCCCCGAAACGTTTGGGTTGAAAATACACGTTTTTAAGATTGTTTTATAAAAGATTTGTATTTTTTAATATATTTAAAAAAAGTCAATTTATTTTGTTCTTTATATAGAGGGGCACAAGATCTACCACATTTTGAAGGTATAAAAAATGAAAAAAATTTAACTAGAAAAAAACTGAATATATTTTTGAAAAAAGAACATAAAATAATTTTTTTTAAATGTGTTTTAAACATTTTCAAATAAATGGGGGGGGGGGATTAAAAATGAAAATTCAAGCCCTTTCGACCAAACTCAACCAAATTTTAGATACATATTCCTGGACCCCAAGAGGCTAGAAATGTAAAACCTAACCAAATTTTGTATACATACTTTAGTCGAAAGGCTAAATTTTCATTTTGACCCCACCCCATTTGGAGTGGTTGAATTTTTGCATTTCTAGCCTTCTGGAGGTCCACAGAATATGTATACAAAATTTGGTTGAGTTTGGTCGAAAGGGCTAAATTTTCATTTTTGACCCTCCCCCCATTTTGGGTGGTTAGTTTTTGTATTTCTAGTCTTTTTGGGGCCCACCATAGAATTTCTATACAAATATGTAGGTTATAATGAAAGGCAGTCCAATTTATTTAAATTTTTTATTCAAATATACCAAGTTTTCGGAGTACCTTTTCTCTCCTTCAGGGTAATGAATATTTATTGATGGGATTGAGTATAACTCGACTCAACCATCAATAGCTATTCATTACTCTGAAGAAGGAGAAAATGGTCTCGAAACGTTGGCATTTGAATAAAAAATGTAAGTAATTTGGACTTCCTTTCACCATTATAACCTACTTATTTTGCTTACGAGTCCGTCTTTCTAAGAAAATAAATAAAATTAAATATGTATACAAAATTTGGTTGAAGTTTGGACCTAAAGGGGTAGATTTTTCATTTTGACCCCCCCCCCCCCTTTTCTTTATGTCTCATAATGTTTAAAATACATTTAAAAAAAAAATATTTATGTTCTTCTCAAAAATATATTCAGTTTTTTTCTAGTTAAATTTTTTCATTTTTTTATACACTCTTCAAAATGTGGTAGATCTTTATGTCCCACCTTGTACTATCCCTTTCGGAACTAACAAATATCACGGGAATATCAATCCTGAATATGAATCTTCCCAGAGTGAGAATGTTAAATAACCTGGATACACAAAGAGAAACAAAGAGGTTGTCCTCTACTTGATGCAAATAAACACACACACATATATATATCGAGAGAGAGAGGGCCAAGCCTTCGAAACTATAGTCTCAAACAAATAAATAATATATATACAGATATATAATTTCGATATATATTTGTGTATATTTATTTGCATCAAGCAGGGGACAACCTCTTTGTTTCTCTTTGAATCAACAACTCTGCTACTTCTCGGCAAAAACAAAAACTTTTCAATAACCTAGATAGCTTAACCAAGAAAGTATTTTAGATCAATATGAGTGATTTAAATTACTTTATGCATTACCTCTAAATACATATTTGTATTTATTTATTCAACAATTTTTAAGAAACCATAAGGTTCAATTATTTTTGCGTTTCGTAGGAATCTAGGAATAAACATCTATATTCGAAAAAAAATTCGAAGTTAAGACTTTTATAGAACTTTTTATGTTTCAACGAACCCTCAGTACCAAAAATGGTTAATAAAAAATATATTTCTCTCTCTCTCTCTTTGTGTCTGTGTACGTGTTTAGAATAATTTTTGGCTAATTACTAAGAAAGTGATGTTGGCTGATTTTAAAATTTCAAGGTTTTCTCAAGGTCTTAACAACTAAAAAAAGCTTTCCTGTAAACATAAATTCATCTTTCTGAGATATTAATTATTTATTTTGGAAAAAATGAGCTCCCTAAACGATTTTTTTTTCGTGAAATTTTTTTAAGTTTTTTGAATGATTTTATTTGTTAATGTTTTGTTTTGATACAAAAGAATTTTCAATTTCATTTTTATAATTAATTGTTTTCTTTTTTTTAACCCACAAATTGTTCATTACAAATATTATTATAAATTGAAATTAAGTAATTCAATAAATTAGACAGGACAGTTTTTTTCATTCAGAATTCTGTTTGATTTCGAAAATTTATTAGATTTTTTTTTTTTTTTTATTAATAATTTGCTTCAGGAACTTAGATGCCCATTTAGCAAAATTTATTAGATAATTAATGGAGAATTTATGGAAATGCAGCCCAAGAATTAATTATTGATGGATATGCAGCACAAGGATATTAGAATTAATTCTCTTGATGTCAATGGAAAATTCTAATTCCAGAAAATACAAACACACTGTTAGGGTACATCCATAAATTACGTCACACGAATTTCATGATTTTTGAACCCTCCCTCCCCTCCCCGTCCATGTCACATTTGGGTGACCCCCTCCCCTGATGGTACGTCACATTTTTTGCAATTTTAAATTTAGAAATTATTCAATTAAAACAGAACTTCCAAAATTATTTCTATATTTCTATTTAATGTTGTTCTTTCACAAATGCAAAAGTTCAAGAAGTCTTCAAAACTTGGAATATAAGTCATTAAAAGCATAATAAACACACTGTTAAAATTTGAAGACGATTTACCACACCAAACATGAAATAATTGCAATTAAAAATGAAATTTTGTGCATATGGATAGCATGGAAAAGGGTGGGAAAATGATCATTATTTTATTTTTTTTCATTGAAGGACTTTCACCATCTTGATGAAAAATTAATATTTGTTAGAATAATATATTTCGGAGTAACTTAAAAAAAATTGAAATTATTTACCTCGTAGTTTTGATAAAAAATAAAAAAATAACATATTTGGGCGATTATTTTTAGTGGAGGGGATAATAAGAACAGTCGCTTGGAAACGATCCATTCATAAAGAGGATATAGTAGTGTGAGAAGTACAGTCACGTTAAAAAAACATAACCTAAAATTTCAGTACCGTTCATATGTATAGAGTGGTTACGAGGCTAAAACTTTTTGTGTGGATTGTCGCGAAAAGAACTATCTTAATGTCTTTTTTATAAAATCAATAATAAATCAAACATTTTAGAAATTTTACAAAACATAACAATTCGGAATGAACGATCCAAAATTTAATCATCTTGTCGAAATCCATGGACATTTTTAAGTTTTTCGTTAGAGTTGAGTTTGAATATTTTAGATTTATACATGTGACGTCACGAAGCTTATGACTCGCCCCCCCCCCCCCCCCCCCCCCCCCCCCCTGTCACACGATGTCACACTTTGTTGACCCCTCCCCCCCTTAACGTGTGACCTAATTTGTTGATAGCCCCTTAAAGAAGACAAGAAGGGGGTTATTAAAAGCTTCTTTGGTGGCCCCTTTCAAACTGAAAAAGGAGAGAAAATATCCCGACACGTCGGATTTAAGAAGATGAAAATTATCTCCTCATAAAAAAACAACAATAAAACAAATTGGGAGCCCGAATTTAACCTAGCACAGGGCCACTCCTTCAAATGTTCCTTATGACACTGGAGATAGATACCAATTTGAAAATGACCAAAGGAATCTTCCCTCGATCAGTCCTGTGCAAAAATTCAAGAAGTCTTTGAAACTTGGAATATAAGCCATTAAAAGTCAAAAAAGCATAATACACAGACTGTTAAAATTTGAAGACGATTTACCACACCAAACATGAAATAATTGCAATTAAAAATGACATTTTTTACATATGGTAGATAGAGAAAGGGTGGGGAAATGATTATTATTTTATTTTTCATTGAATGACTTTCACCATCTTGATGAGAAAACTAATATTTGTTAGAATAATATATTCGGAGTAACTTAAAAAAAAAAATTGAAATTATTTACCTCTTAGTTTTGATAAAAAACAAAAAAAAACATTATTTGGGCGATTATTTTTAGTGGAGGGGATATGAGTATCAATGGCTTGGAAACGATCCGGCAAGTACTATATGTGTGTATCCATATAGAGATTTCATAGTGTGAGTGGTACAGTCACGTTACAAAAACATAACCTAAAATTTTAGTTCCGTTCATATGTATAGAGTGGTTACGAAGCTAAAATTTGTTGTCAGGATTGTCGCGAAAGAATCTCCTTAAGTTTGTTTGCGATTATAATCTTCAAACAAGTCACTTGTGGATAGATAGAGTTTTCTATCTATTAAATGTTAAATCTCATTTGGTAAGTCCCAATACTCATTCCTATCCTATTTTAGATATGTTTATGTTACTGCACGGGCGGTGAGGGTGGCGGGCGGGCGATTTAACAGCCACAGGTAACAGAAGCCTCCACTACCACTGCAAATTTAAATTTGAGATTTCTAAATCTAAAGATCAATAAAAAAATAAAAATAAAAAGGATTCTATTCTATTAAAAACAGTGTTGCCTCATTCTATGTATTTCTGTTTTGTCTAATGCAATTATTAATATAAAGAATAGAAGAAAAATTGTTTTATGTGAATGTGCCAAAGATTTTTTGAATTTTCTGATGGTCTTCAATGGTAACGAATTTAAAAAGAAAATTTAGACGAATGTGCGACATGACTATTTGAAGCCCTGAAGAAGTCAGGAAAGTCGACGAAATGTTGGCGGATAAATAAAAAAGTCACACATAAAAATTTGTCCTTATTTTCCTATTATAAACTTTCAAATTAATACAAATTATGAACTGAAAATGATGATAATAATACATATATGGTATATATACAGGCTGAGGCATAAAGGTCTACCACATTTTGAAGAGGTATAAAAAATGAAAAAATTTAACTAGAAAAAAATTGAAAATATTTTTTGAAAAGAACATAAAACATTTTTATTTTAAATGTGTTTTAAACATTATCAAACAAAAAGAGGGGGGGAGGGGAGCCAAAAAATGAAAATTCTAGACATTTCGACCAAATTCAACCAAATTTGTATATATATTCTGTGGGCTCCAAAAAGACTAGAAATGCCAAAACTAACCACCCCAAATGTAGGGGGGGAAGTCAAAAATGAAAATTCTAGCTCTTTTGACCAAACTCACCCAAATTTTGGATACATTTCTGTGGACCCCAGAAGGCTAGAAATTCAAAAACTAACCAAATTTTGTATACATAGTTTGGCCGAAAGGGCTAGAATTTTCATTTTTGACCCTCTCCCCATTTTTGGTGATTAGTTTTGCATTTCTAGCCTTTTGGGGGTCCACAAAATATGTATACAAAATTTGGTTGAATTTGGTCAAAACGGCTAGAGTTTTCATTTTTGACACTCCCCCCATTTTGGGTATTTAGTTTTTGCATTCTAGCCTTCTGGGGGTCCACAGAATATGTATACAAAATTTGGTTGAGTTTGGTTGAAAGGGCTAGAATTTTCATATTTGACCCCCCCCTCCCAAATGAAAATTCTAGCCCTTTCGACCAAACTATGTATACAAAATTTGGTTAGTTTTTGCATTTCTAGCCTTCTGGGGATCCCACAGAATATGTATACAAAATTTGGTTGAGTTTGGTCGAAAGGCTAGAATTTTCATTTTTGACCCCCCCCCCCCTCCCCTTTTTTGTCTGATAATGTTTAAAACACATTAAAAAAAAATTATGTTCTTTTCAAAAATATATTCAGTTTTTTCTAGTTAAATTTTTTCATTTTTATACCTCTTCAAAATGTGGTAGATCTTTATGCCCCACCCTCTATATGAAGAAAAAAATAATTATTGATTTTTTTTAAATATTAAAAAATACAAATCTTTTATAAAACAATCTTAAAAACGTTTATTTTCAACCCAAACGTTTCGGGGGAAATCCTCCCTTTATCAATGAAAATTTTTTAATGGAAAAAATAAATAAACTGCAACGGATCGTTGCTAAACTTTATCCAAATTGATTTGAATTATTAATATGTTCTTGAGTATAGTACTTTAAAATATAATTTTACTAAAAACTTTATTTAACCTTTCTTGTGGTCTCCAAGGTACTTAATTAGGATATTAAATTTCATCAAAATTGGTTAAGTCATTTTCAAGATATTTAGAAAAAACTAAAAAAGTACCGAAATAAAGTACTAATGTTTGTGGACCGATATGTACCAAAAACTAATCAGCACTTCATTTTGTTAAACTAATGGTAGGTTTTCAATTTCATTTCAATCAGCGCAAAGGTGTGGAAAAAATCGTGGACGAAAAAAACGATAACACTTCCAAAAAAAATGGCACTTTTTGGCCTCTCGACGAGATTCCAGGTAATTTTTGGCAAAACCGTCACGTGCTAAAATTCAATCTCATTGAATACTTCAATTTGTGACCTTAATTGAGTCCATGGGTTCCGTAGTCTTTACCTGATGACCCTTTGAAGTCGCGCTTGCCGCGAGAGCGATTCCAATACTTTCTCCCATGCTTCGCATTGGATAAAGTAAAAAAAGTTGATCTCTCTATGTTTAAAAAGCAACACTAAGAAATTAAATATTTTCATATAGACAATTATTCAAATTGTTTTGGTGACCAAATTACCTTTAATTCAAATAAAAAATAAACTGATGTGGCCATCCACATGACTTTACCATACACTAAAATTGGAAAAACTAGCTGCCCAAAATTGGGGGGGGGGGGGGGGGGGAGATAAAAAAATGCAAATCTATCCCTCTGAACCAAACTCAATCAAATTTGTATACATAATCAGTGGGCCCCCAGAAGTCTATAAGTGCAAAAACTAACAGCTCATGGGCTGTATACCCAGCAAAAAAAGGAGGCAATCGAAACACTATGCACATTATATCTGAGAAATATTTTCAAGACCCACACTACTTGTCAATGAACGTAATCTTGGTGAAGAAGCTGATTCTAGACCTACCATAAGTTGATAATAAATACTTTGATTTCAAATTATTAGATCTCATGGAGCCAATTGATTTTGTTATTTTGATTGTATTATAATATATAAAGCTAGTTAGAGGTATATGAGAAGATTTTTATGTTGCCTAATTGCTTTCTAATCCAAAGAAAATTTGAGTTATGTTATTTGATTTTATAATTTTCTTTTTACCAGAGCTTAAGTTTTTTTATTTCGACAAATTTTTTCCCAACAAAATGATAATGTGTCTGAATATAAAAAAATAAATGATTATTAATTAATTAGTATTTTAAATCACTGAAATATCTTAGGTTACGCGCGACTGCTGCCGTTATAAATGACCGCGCGTCCACTTTAGGTTAACTGAAATTTTCGTAGCGCTAATTAATCGTAAAGATCCGATCAATTGCATGGAAAGCGCCACCCGCGTCGGGTTGGCCAACCACGTATCTTCGGCTTACCTCTTCCTCTTGAACAAGTCTGAGCTTGTTCGGTGGGTTGCTGACCCAAGCGGCGCGCGCAGCCTAGTCCGAGTCAATTATTTATCAATACCTATACAATTTATGAAAAATTTTCATTTTTAAATTTTATTACCATTACCCAACGAAACGAAGGTGAAAATATTATTTTCTTAGCAAAGTTTGACATTTTTAGAGATTTTTAATTTACCACAATTCTGCTAATAAGTATGAAATTTTGAATGAGAAAGTAATGAGGGTAGGTAATTTAATTTATAGGTATAATTTATTATTATTCTAATATAATACTCATTTTTTTTTAATTTCTCACAGATGAACACCATCCGCGTAGTTAAGGGCGGGCAAGGAGGCCACTGCTCCCCTAGAAAACTCCTTGCCCCCACCTCTAGAAAAATCGAGTCAATATCTCAATAACTATTTATGCTACGAGAATTAATTTTATTCTTAAAAATTGAAAAATGTCGATCTGACAAAAAATTATCTTCCCATAAAGCCCAGTAAATAGGGTGGTTTCAGCTTATATTAATGCGGGGAAAGATTTCTTTAGGGTCGTTTGGCCTGGTGTGGGTATGCCAAATCTAAGTTTGCGACCTCGAAACTCTGAGGGACAACTTTTGGCGGCCGAATAACCTCGAAATTTTCGGACTTTTTCCAGTTTTGGGCTTATAACTCGAAAAGAGTTCATATTTTATAAATAACCGTTCTATAGTAAATTAATGAGGTCAAATTTTCGTGTTGATTAAAAAAAAAATGCAAAATTGGTTCTAGTAGTTCGATTTTTAATGGGGATCCAAAAAACAGCCCCAGGATTACTTTTGAATAACCCTAAAACTCGTACTTTTTTCGATTTTTTCCCAATTTGACCATGAAAGAGCACATTTTCAACAAAGAAACCTCTATAAATTTTAAAACTAGATTAAATTTGCTACAATTTAAACAAAGTTTCATATTAATTGAAGGTAATGTGCTGTTGAAATTTTGAAAAGAATGCAATTTTTTGCAAAAAATCTCAGTTTTCCTTCATAAAATGAAAAGCACTTATCCTAGAAACTTGATTTCTATTTCATTCTATAGAAAATTTTGTTGACTTGAATGTATACTTGGTAAACAGTATATTTCTTCAATACTATCTATTTTTCTAGAGGGGCAATGAGTTTTGTAGGGGGGCACTGTTCTCCTTGCCCCCCCCCCTAACTACGCCCATGGCCTTATTTGATTTTGGGACCTTTACTGAACAATTGATATCACACAGAGATTCCGCCCTGCTAACACGCCAATAAGGAGTTTCCACCCACGAGTAAAACCATGATTATACTGTTAATATTGGATAGTCATGGGCCCCACATGAAATTTCGGACAAACAGGTGTTCTTGGATCCCTTCTTGTGAGGACATGAGGGAAAGGCGAGACATCGACCGATTTCCACTTTAATATTTACGAAAGAACCCTCCTATTAATTTTGGGCCCATTAGCCATTATTAATATCTTATTTTAATTGATGACTATTTTATTAGAAATAGCAACTTTCTTCGATTTTGGTTTGAAAATATTTTAGCCCCCCCCTCCCCTCAACTACACATACTGAATAATTTTCATTAGGTCGTATAGGTTTCTTGTTCAAAATTGGGTCTTCAATTAAAGGCTGGACGACCTATATTGATAGTTTTTTGATAAATTTTTTTAACCCCCCCTCCAATTTCGGTCCCCGAAAAAAATAATAACTCTCTTTTATGTTATAGGTTCATTTTATGGTATATTTAATTTTTCTCGGTTTTTATAGTTTGAAAATTTTATAATTTTAATTTTTACCCTCCTCCCCTTAATTTTTGATTCGATTTCATCTAAAATCTAATAATGATAAGAGAGACATTCCTTGAATAATTGACCCTGCTCAATTTTAATTATTTTTCTTCAATAATCAGCATGCGATGATGATAAAAAAGTACCCTATTATAATTATAAATATTTATATTCAATATCCATCAGCTCGCTTAGTCTGCAAGTACTGACATGTTTCGCTGCAAGTCGGCACAGGTTGCAGTGGTCAGGCGATTATCATATGCTTATAAAAGCGCCCTTTCGTGCTTTTATTATTTGTCCTTAACTTTACAATTATTTATTTATTTCTTCAAGCCTATATGATTTGGGATAATCAAAATAAAATTAATTTTCTGGTTTATTAAATACATAAGATGTTTCATAAAATTTTCATTATTCTAAAGAAATTAAATCAATGAAAAATCAACTAGTTTTCGTTGAAAAAATTTTGTTTTACCGAGAGTAGCAGAGTTGTATATTTCATAAAGAGAAATCAATGAGATTGTTCTCTGCTTGATGCAAATAAACATATGTACATTAGGGTGGTCCTTATTTTGGGTATTTTCGAATTTTTACGTTGACAGAAACTCATATGGTTCGAAATAAATAAAAAAAAAGTTTCAAGTCTCTATCTAAATTTTAACCTGTGCCGGGTTTTTGGCATTGAAATATCAATTTTTTTTTACTAAAAAACATGTGAAATTTCGTTTTGATATTCACACTAGTTTTTGAGCGAGTGCGTTCACAAAAATTTGGTAACTAACGTACTCAAAGACATTTTGACAAAACAATTATTATCTCGAAAAATATAATTTTTTCGATGTTCACTTATTAGAGCTTTTTTGTTGACCGAAATGAAATGGTTTCGCTCAATTTTTTTAATCAAAATAGTTTCAGCCGTTTTTGAGATATTTCGAAAAAATGAAGCAAAAAAAAAGACACGTTTTCCATTCACGATTACAATACTTGACCATACCCTGTATGGTAAAGTAAATAAAAAATAAAATGACACCTTCTGATGTGGCCATCCACTTGACTTTACCATACACTTCTGGTTGAGTTTGGTCCAGGGCCTAGATTTTCATTACCATACACCCTCACCCTGACCTTTTGAGTGGCTAATTTTTGCTATTTTTAGATTTCTGGGGACTCAGTAATTATGTATACAAAATTTGGTTGAGTTTGTTCAAAGGTCCTAGATTTTTATTTTTTGACCCTACCCCCCGCAATTTTGGATCCAGAATTAGTTTTTTCGTTATTATAGATTCATTTTATAGTATATTTCATTCTTGTTGTTTTTGTTATTTTAGTTTGAAAATATCTATAATTTTTAATTTTTAACCCCCCCCCCCCTTAATTTTAGGTCGATATGCAACCAAAACCTAATCAGCTCTTAATCTCAATGCACCAAAACTAAATGTGAAATTTGCTTTTGATATTCACAGTAGTTTTTGACCTAGCTCGTCCACAAAAATTTGATAACTCACAGACTAACCACGACTAACAGACATTTTAACAAAACAATTATTATCTCGAAAAATATAATTTTTTCGATGTTCACTTATTAGAGCTTTTTTGTAGACCGAAATGCCATGGTTTCGCTCAAATTTTTTAATCAAAATAGTTTCAGCCATTTTTGAGATATTTCGAAAAAGAGGAAAAACCACTTTTTTCATGCACGATTACAATACTTGACCATACCCTGTATGGTAAAGTAATATGAATATTTATGAAAAGTTGTTTTTCTCTAAAATTTTTGTATAAATATTCGAAAAACAATCCATATCTGACCTTTTATTAATCGAATTTTGTTATTTAAAATTTCGATCATTTCTAAAATTAATCTTTTTTCTAAGTTCTAAAATTTTTGGATTAGAAAATTCAAAATTGTGTTTAAGGTTAGTAGAATGAAGATAAAAGTAAATAAATATTATATGTAATATTCATTTACTATGTTTAAGGATTCTAGGTCACTTGTTCACATTAAAAATTTTAATGTGAACAAGTGACCTAGAATCCTTAACTCATAGTAAATGAATATTACATATAATATTTATTTACTTTTATCTTTATTAAAGGTGTTTCACCTTGCACCAACACCACAATCTCTACTAATTGTTAGTAGAATGGTTAGCCAGCATTGAACATTTGGAATTTTTCATTCTAATTGTATATTCATGCTCTTAAATCCTAGATTATAAGTATTGTTTAGGCTGTCCTATATATTTTCCGTCACAATTTAACCAATCAATTTTATAAACTAAATTATTTTGAATCAAAAGAGGATCTCTGTCTTTTAATTTTGAAAATAGGAATGATAATGCATTAGTAGGTTTGAAAGTGGCATGAATATTATGAACAAATAATATAACAATAATATAATAATATAACAATAATCGAAATAATAATAACATTGAAAAAGAAAATTTAAGATACATATTTTTCCCATATTTAAAAGGGTTATCCGAATATATTAAAAAAATATTATTATATTTGTTCATATAATATTCATGCCACTTTTAAACCTACTAATTCATTATCATTCCTATTTTCAAAATAATAAATAAATAAATATTTATTACTCGACCTGCTTAGAGGCACAAGTCCTCGGTGGCTAGGTCAACCAAACATCAGAATAACTATAGAAATTAATAAACATCAATACAAATCAATTACAAGAAATCAACAATTAACAAACAAGAAAAAAAATATAGAAATATTTGCACATTAACAAATAACATGATCATAGATTTCAATCAAAAGACAAAACGTAAATATAATAATAAAACTTGAGTAAGATACGAGGTAGGTTTCACAAAAAAGAAATAAAACAAAATTGAGTTTTGAATTCGATATATTTCGGGGGTCAGCCCATCATCAGGAGTCTAAGAAAACTGATTATATATTGGAAAAATAGTTTTACAAGTAACAATTAAATTTTTTTTTAAATGTATGTGGTGAGGGGAAAGTAGGAGGAAGAGGAGAAGTTGTTCTAAGAATTAATATATTCTATTGAGATTTGAACGGGCTGAAAGGAACCTATACCTCCTATTATAATAACGAATGGGAAAGTACCTGAGAAGGTACAACTGGAAAGGTACATGAGAGACATGAGGGTAATTGTACTCTCTCATGTACCTTTCCAGTTGTACCTTCTCAGGTACTTTCCATTCGTTATTATAATAGCAGGTATAGCTCCTTTCAGCCCGTTCAAATCTCAATAGAAAATATTAATTCTTAGAACTTCTCCTCTTCCTCCTACTTTCCCTCACCACATATATTAAAAAAAATTTTAATTGTTACTTGTAAAACTATTTTTCCAATATATAATCAGTTTTCTTAGACTCCTGATGATGGGCTGACCCCTGAAATATATCGAATTCAAAACTCAATTTTGTTTTATTTCTTTTTGTGAAACCTACCTCGTATCTTACTCAAGTTTTATTATTATATTAAAATGTTTCACCTAGAACCAACACTGAACTCCTTAAAAGTTATTGACAAAACGTAATTTAAATAATTCCTCCTCTACCAAATTTTTGTTGGCGAGCTAGCTCAAAAACTAGTGTGAATATCAAAACCAAATTTCACACGTAGTTTTGTGCATTGAGATTAAGAGCTGATTAGATTTTGGCACATATCAACCCAAAATTAATGTGTGTGTGGGGGGGGGTCAAAAAATGAAAATCTAGGCCCTTGTACCAAACTCTCAACCAAATGTATACATAATCTGTGGACCCCAGAAGTCTAAAAATCCAAAAACTAATCGCCCAAAATGGGGGAGGATCAAAAAATGAAAATCTAGGCCCTTGTACCAAACTCAACCAAATGTATATATAATCCGTGGGCCCCCAGAAGTCTAAAAATACAAAAACTAACCACCCAAAATGGGGTGGGGGTGTCAAAAAATGAAAATATAGGCCCTTGTACCAAACTCAACCAAATTTTGTATACATAATCCGTGGGGCCCCAGGAGACTAAAAATTCAAAAACTAACCATTTAAAATGGGGGGGGGGTGTCAAAAAATGATGGGCTAACCCCGAAATATATCGAATTCAAAACTCAATTTTGTTTTATTTCTTTTTTGTGAAACCTACCTCGTATCTTACTCAAATTTTATTATTATATTAAAATGTTTCACCTAGAACCAACACCGAACTCCTTAAAAGTTATTGACAAAACGTAATTTAAATAATTCCTCCTCTACCAAATTTTTGTTGGCGAGCTAGCTCAAAAACTAGTGTGAATATCAAAACCAAATTTCACACGTAGTTTTGGTGCATTGAGATTAAGAGCTGATTAGATTTTGGCACATATCGACCCAAAATTAATGTGTGTGTGTGGGGGGGGGGGGGGGGTGTCAAGTAATGAAAATATAGGCCCTTGTACCAAACTCAACCAAATTTTGTATACATAATCCGTGGGGCCCCAGGAGACTAAAAATTCAAAAACTAACCATTTAAAATGGGGGGGGGGGGGGCAAAAATGAAAATATATGCCCATGAACCAAATTCAACCAAATTTAGTATACAAAATCAGAAGGCCCCCAGTAATCTAAAAATGCAAAAACTAACCGCCCAAATTCTGGAAGGGGTAAAAAAATGAAAATCTAGTCACTTGTACCAAACTCATCCAAATGTTGTATATATAATCAGTGGGTCCCCAGTAATATAAAAATGCAAAAACTAACCCCCCCCCTTACATGATTATAAATAATTTTATTAAATATTTAATATAATCGAGAGGCCATGTTGTATGGTAAAGTCAAGTGGATGCCCACATCAGAACGTGCCAATTTATTATATTTTTGAAGTCGGTTTTTTTTATAAAAATTATTTTTAAAATCGCGAAAATGTTCAGCTAGTCGAATTTTTATTTTTTAATTTAAATTTTTAAATTTCTCTGTTTTCCCCACATAAAGTGCCTCGCAGTCTTTACATTTTAAACTACTATAAACTCTTCTTCTCGATAATGGCTAATATGGAACTCAATATTCTCATTCTAGAGTTGCAGGGGTCCTAAATATCGTTGAAATCTAATGGTTTCAATTTTTGTTTTAACTTTTCCCAAAGTTATTTATAGTATGGTAGAATTAATTTTATCTTAAAAAAAAAATTGAAAACATTTGGTTATTATTTTTGTAGGAAAGACTTCTTTTCTGCCACTTGAAATTATAAAGAATTTTCAATTTTTATTTTCACTAGTCAACAAATAGAATGCCTCATTATATTAGTTCTAACAAGAATTCGCCATGATTTGAGTTCAGCTGTACAATTCCAATATTGTAAACATAAGAATTCTTGTGGAACATTCGGTAAAAATGTAGTACCTAATATTGTTAGTAGATATTTTTTAATGCAAGGAGTGTGAATATAAAAATATAAATAAAAATAAAAATCCATGAGTGTCTTGACTCTCGATGGAAGTGCAACTTGTTATGCAGTTGTTAAGCGGTATATCGTCGCCTTAGAGTGTAAACCTGCTAAATCCATTTTTTATCAAATATGACATATTAATACCATTCGAAAGAAAAAAAGAGATACAGCATCGTCCAAGTAAAACTGCTACTTAAAATTACGAACGTAAGTTGTAGAAAAAAATTAGAAAAATAGTTTCTTTCTTAAATAACAAATTAAATTTTGTTTGTTTTTTGTCTGCCCTGTAAAATATTCATCTAGTGAGTTATCAGGTTTACAATCTAAGGCGACGATATGTGAATATATGGTAAGTAGTGAGTGGAAAAGAGAGAGTGCTTCAGCACACCCATTTTCATATACCATATATATCAAATAGTAGTTAATTTAAAAAGTGTTTTTTTCCTTCTTTTTTTCGAAATATCTAAAAAACGGATGAAACTATTTTGATTCAAAAATTTGGGCGAAACCATGGCATTTCGGTCTACAAAATAGCTCTAATAAGTGGACATCGAAAAAATTATATTTTTCGAGATAATAACTGTTTTATCAAAATTTCTGTTATTCTGTTAGTCTGTACGTGTACCAAATTTTGTGGACGAGCTAGCTCAAAAACTAGTGTGAATATCAAAACCAAATTTCACATGTAGTTTTGGTTAATTGAGATTAAGAGCTGATTAGATTTTGGTCGATATCTACCCAAAATTAAGGGCGGGAAGGGGGTGGTTAAAATTTAAAATTATAATATTTTCAAACTATAAAAACATTAAAAATGAAATATATCGTACTATAAAATGAACCTATAATAACGAAAATATTTTTTTCCTGGGGCCAAAATTAGGGGGGGGGGGGCAAAAAATAAAAATCTAGGTCATTTAAGCAAACTCAACCATATTTTGTATACATAATCAGTGGGCCCCCAGAACACCAAAAACGCAAAAACAAACCACCCAAAAGGGGGGGGGGGTCAAAAAATGAAAATCTAGGCTCTTGTACCAAACTCAACCATATTTTTTATACATAATCAGTGGGACCCCAGAAGACTACAAATTCAAAAACTAACCACCAAAAATAGGGGAGGGGGGTGTAGGGTCAAAAAATTAAAATCTAGGCCCCTGTACCTAACTCAACCAGAAGTGTATGATCAAGCCAAGTGGATGGCCACATCAGAACGTGTCAATTTATTTAAAGTTCGATACCTGCTAACTACCCAAAGTAGGAGCAAGAAAAGAAAAACATTAAATATTAAGCAAATTCTAAGCCCTAGAGAGGATCTAAATACAATTTTGTCAGCTAGTAAGTGTAATCTCTACTAAAAAGTGATTTCAGAATTTTTTGAAATTCGATCCCTAAATAACTCAAATTAGTGGTTGGGTCAAGACCAAATTTATCAGCCCTCGCCTCTCAAACCGCTTAGGGATTTCAATTCATGGATTGCATCCTAAATTAAGATGTAGGTATAATGTAATATTTTGTTATCATTTTTGGGTTGGGGCGGACCATATTATAGAGTTTTGTGATCTAAACCAAATTTAGTCTTTAGAACCTTATGAATAAACTCTTTAAAGGAATTTTTGAAATTCAATCTCCATAACCAGATTCGAAATGGGGACAAGAATGTAAAAAATTAAACATTAAGCAAATTTTAGGCCCTAGCTACGAACTGAATAAAATTTTATGCAATTAGTCTGTAAAATCCTATAAATAAACTATTTTCAGTATTTATTGAAATTTGATACGTACTACCTGAAAGTGGGGCTGAATTTCTTTGAAATTTTGGACTAGTTACTCTGTAGAATCATATAAATAAGCTGATTTTCAGAAAATAAAATTAATTTCTAAAATAAGTAAGTATATTATAAGTGTTTAAATTAATCTGAAGTTGAATTCAAAATTTTTTTTATCGGAAATCTCAGTTTGAATATTTATTTAATTGTTTGTTGTAGGTAATTTTAAATTAACGAACGGAATTTATACATTTATTTGAAAAGCTTATAATTTCGGATTGTATTTTAAGTTAAATTTTTTTAGCTCTCAAATCAGAGACCATACATTCAATTTGTTTTACATTAACAAATTTTGGTGAAAAAATCATTCTACGTAATTTGTGGCTGTTGCTTGTGTTGTGCTAAGTACAAATATCTACTAAAAATGTGTGGGGGAAGGGGGGGGGAGTAAAAAAAAATAGACCGTGAGTTTTATAATGAAATTATTGGTGGAAAAAAAAATTACTTCTTTTTAAATATTAAAAAACTTAGAAGTTTGCATTTTTTTTTCTCGTACCATTACTTTTTATTATTTACAAATTATTTAGGTATTCTTCAATTTTTAGGGAGGAGTAAGTAAACTATTTGTGACACACCCTGACCCCTCCAGCCAAGGGCAAGGTGTTCTCGGTCAGAATTTATACTCCTACCCAACTTTGGAATTCTTCCTTTTCTGTTTCTTTTTTTTCATGAAGCAGAGGTCAATCCTGCTCTATAGAGTTGCACCTTTGTATTGTAACTCCATCTCACATCAATACCATTAAATTTATAAATATATAAATTATAAATTTTAAGTTTAAGTTCATTAATAATATAATTAATTGATCTAGAAGTTTTTTTGGGTTAGATCATCAAGAGCGAAATTAGAAACTAGTTTTTCTAACAATTTCAGGTGAGATTAGGATTAATTAACATGGTGCTCATTTTGGTCTCCTTATTTTCTCGGATGTATGTAACATTCACCTCTTGTAAATTTACGCTTAGTTTCGATGGTAAACAAATAAGAAAATCGATATTAGGATGGAAAGTGAAAAGAGATGAGTAATGTCGCTTTCGTCGCTGATACTTTCCTTTTCCCTCCTCTACTCGGAATGTTTTCGGTTTCTGTCTTCTCTTTGAATTAGACCATCATACCACTACACACTTCTGGAACCTCTTTCTTATTTAACAAGGGATCAGGATAGCTACGATTATTTCTTTAGGGTTTCCTCTCAAATCCTTGCGCTCCTAAGAAATTGGTAATCTATGAGGGGATCGTATAAGACGTGCTAGTGAAAGATGGTAGGTTCGACTTGTGGCTGGCTGCTCTTGCAAAGTTGACTAACAAGAAAGAGGCTGCAAATAGGAATGTTTTTCAAAATCTGGGTTCGATTACTGACTGGAGTAGCCAAACTAAGGCAGGGGGGGGCAAGAAAATGGCGTCACAATTGCGTCAGTGTCTCCCCGATGGTACAGCAGCTGCGATTGGTTCTATCCCAAGACAGAGACGGAGACTTAAGATTATTGATGTTTCGGCCGGGGGCTGTATTGCCTACACAAAATGTACACCTCGGACCTGGAGATGAACTCGTCACTAGCATTGACATGTGTTTTTGGAAATCTAAGGGCTCCGCCCCCGCTGGGCCCCGCCCATACAGACAGAGAAATGCGGCGGCGCTGTTGCCTTATCCGGCTGTGCGCCGGCTTGCGATCGAAGTCCATATCCGGCGACGAATCCGGGCCATTCCCATTGGATTGCATGCCGAATGTTTTGGACCATTCACCGCGCGCGCGCCGCCGCCGCCCCAAAAATCGTTGGCAATCGAGCTGAGAGAACGCCTACCGCCTTTCCCGGGCCAGGAACCACCCAATCCGGGAAAATAGACATCGCAATGTCTATCCCCCTGTGTCAATTGGCATTGCTTTGCCTGGGGGAGCAAGGGGGATTGGCCGCCCGCCCGCCCGCCCGACCGTTCACTGTTCACTGGGTCACGAAAACCACGGCGGCGGCTGTCTAACTTCAAGGGGCTATGCTCTTCAATAACGTTCCCCCAATACTCCCCCACTCTACAATATCCATTTATTTATTTATTACTTTTCCAATTACACTATTCGATATCAATTGAATTGCAATACAATTTATCAACCTGATTTGGAGCATGGAGCACATCAAAGAGATTGGCAATCGATTTTTAATTTATTTAGTTACATCATTTTTCAAACTTTATCTTAATTTATGATTTTTATTGGCATTTTCGATGAGCCTCCCCTGAATTAGGAGATAGTTCATTTTTGGAACAAATTAAAAATTCAGATTTCTGTGTATTGAATGAAATAATGTTGGGTATTTGTTGAATGTTTCAACTTTTTTTTTTCCTTTATTGTGCCCGGGAACACAGCCTATTTAGAGAGCACATAAGCAAAGTGTTAGTAGTGTTAGTGAGGGAGCCGAGTTTAAACCGGTCAAAATTTTATAGGCCAGCAAGGCCCGAACCTGGGCCTCCTGCTAGAACATCGTCATCAGGCGATAACGATGCTGAAGTGGACAAGTGCCTTAGGGATCTCGGACACCCGACTCGCCTGTTTCATCTTCATTCTAAGAAAATTATTTAACATGAATAGTTAGTAATCATCACATTCATACAATTTTAACTTTTTCAATTCAGGAAGTTGAATTAGAACTCAAACGATCATTCAAACTAAGTTTAGAAACAAAAGCAAAAATTAAATTTCAAGAAAGCAATTTTTATTATCTATCATCAGTCGGCAGAAAATACTGGGGAGTACCTAGATTAAAGAAAAGCCGGGAAGTCAAACTTGTTTGATAATAAAAAAAAATTGTATTAAAATTTTAATTGAATATTTATTTTGGACAAGATCGAATTTTTTGTTAAATCAAAATATTTTTTTTTTTTTTATCTTCGGGTTTGAGTTAACTCCGTGAAGAGCATCTTTATAAGTAGATTTAGTCGTTTCGGGCACTCCTTCGCAAACTAGACCCTCCAAGAAATGGGCTTCGCGGCGGCTTTTCAGATTCCCAAAAGTTTAGTTCCCGAAACATCATACTCCTCCAAAAGTTTTATTATATTTCTAAATTGAATTTATGCTGACTGCTCGGCTCTCTCATTTGAGAAAATAATTTTATTTATTAGGTATTTATTAATTTAACAATCTAAACAACAACTTTTTTTATGTTAAGGGAGAATGATGTGGGTTCTTGGTGAAACATTTTAAATAAAGTAAAGAAAATTTTGAAAAAATTTTAGAATCTTTTTGTGAAACCTACCTAGTATTATATTTTAAGTTTTAAAATGTTCTAAAAATTCTTCAAAATTTTCTTTACTTTAACTGTGGCCATCCAGTCGACTTTACCATACAACCTGGGCCCTCACTTATATTTAATATTTAATAAAATTATTTATAATCATGTAGGAGGGGGGTTAGTTTTTGCATTTTTAGACTACTGGGGGCCCACTGATTATGTATACAAAATTTGGTTGAGTTTGGTACAAGAGCCTATATTTTCATTTTTTGATCCTACACCCCCCCCCTTCCCATTTTGGGCGGTTAGTTTTTGCATTTTTAGACTTCTGGGGTCCCACTGATTATGTATACAAAATTTGGTTGAGTTTGCTTAAATGGCCTAGATTTTTAATTTTTAACCCCCTTCCACCACCCTTAATTTTGGGTCGATATGCACCAAAATCTAATCAGCTCTTAATCTCAATGGACCGAAACTTTCTCTGAAATTTGGTTTTGATATTCACACTAGTTTTTGAGGTAGCTCGTCTACAAAAACTTGGTAACGCACAGACTAACAGACAAACAGACAAACTAACAGACATTTTGACAAAACAATTATTATCTCGAAAAATATAATTTTTTCGATGTTCACTTATTAGGACTTTTTTGTAAATCAAAATGCCATGGTCTCGCTCAATTTTTTTAATCAAAACAGTTTCAGCCGTTTTTGAGAAATTTCGAAAAAAACGAAGGAAAAAAACACTTTTTCTTGCACGATTACAATACTTGACCATACCCTGTATGTTAAAGTGAAAATTACTACCTATTATATAATCAAAGCAACAAAATAATAATTTATCCGTAAAAATGTATTTATAGGTATTAGAATTAACAGTTATCAAACTACAATATATAAGACTAAAAAATATGCCCTCATCAGCACCTTATTTTTAAATTTAAACGGGGTCCCTCAATCTACCCCCGCCCCTCCAGGGCAGTTTCTATAAGATGATTGATAAAACAAGGTATCAACTCTCACCTTATATTAATTACAAACTGCAGTATATAAAAATCCAAAGGGGAAAAAATCGAAGATATCAATTTGCAAAATGCTTAAAAAATTATCAAATCAAACAAGTAAGAAATAATGCCTCTTTAATATTTGAACAAACAATAGATTTAATACAAATTTTAAATAGGTATAAATTTTCACCCCGTAAGTAGGTGATAATTTAGTTTTAAATAACGCCTTCTTTAATGAATAAAATGTTAAATAATAATACCTCTACTTAATAAAATGTTAAAACAACTTTTCAAGACTCATCATATCATCTTAAATACAAATTGGAGTAGATATATAAAAAGAGGGTAAAAATCGAATATATCAATATTCTAAAAACATAAAATTAGTTTTTTCACATGATTCTACAGAGTTACTGGTCCAAAATTTCAATGAAGAAGAAATCCGCTACCTCGTTGAGGTAGTTAGAGACGAATTTCAATAAATCCTGAAAACAGTTTATTTATAGAATTCTAAAGACTAATTGATGATTGAAATTTTATCCAGATCGTAGCTAGACCTAGAACAGGGTGTCCAACCTTTTGGCTTACCCGGGCCACATTTGAAGGAAAAAATTGTCCCTGGACGCAGATTTAATATACTTAATAATTCTACCGATTTTTTTTTATCAAAAAAATAATTGATAATATTAAAAAAAAATTATTGATTGTTAAAATAGATACAAATCTTTTATAAAACAATATTTAAACGTTTAATCAAACCCAAAAATTTCGGGAGAATTTCACCCTTTCTCAATGGAAAATTTTCAACTAAATAGCTATATGTTTATTAATTGAAATTTTATTATTTCATCGGTCCATTTTATAATTAGGTATATATTTTTACTCTTCAATCAAATATAAAAAAATAATAACATGAAAAATATTATAGTCATGCAAAAAATGTATATATATTCAGGAAACGTTTTCAGATAAAAAGCTAAAATTTTGTGCATTGTAATACCTAGTTGGGTACCAATTTTCAGCTCATTAACTAAAATCTTTCAAGATTGGCATTTTGTACTTTCATAAAACGTTTTCAGGTAAAAAGCTAAAATTTGGTGCACTTTTAAGATATTTCCGTACCAATTTTCAGCTCATTAACTAAAACCTTTCAAGATTAGCATTTTGTACTTTGAGAAAATGTTTTCAGGTAAAAAGTTAAAATTTGGTGCATTGTAAGATATTTGCGTACCAATTTTCAGCTCATTAACTAAAACCTTTCAAGATTGGCATTTTGTACTCTCAAGAAACGTTTTCAGGTAAAAAGCTAAAATTTGGTGCATTGTAAGATATTTGCGTACCAATTTTCAGCTCATTAACTAAAACCTTTCAAGATTGGCATTTTGTACTTTCAGGAAACGTTTTCAGGTAAAAAGCTAAAATTTGGTTCATTGTAAGATATTTGCATACCAATTTTCAGCTCATTAACTAAAACCTTTCAAGATTGGCATTTTGTACTTTCAGAAAATGTTTTTAGGTAAAAAGTAAAAATTTGGTGAATCGTAAGATATTTGCGTACCAATTTTCAGGTCATTAACTAAAACCTTTCAAGATTGGCATTTTGTACTTTCAGAAAACGTTTTCAGGTAAAAAGCTAAAATTTGGTACATTGTAAGATATTTGCATAGCAATTTTCATCTCATTAACTAAAACCTTTCAAGATTACCATTTTGTACTTTCAGGAAACGTTTTCAGGTAAAAAGCTAAAATTTGGTGCATTGTAAAATATTTGCGTACCAATTTCCAGCTCATTAACTAAAACCCTTCAAGATTGGCATTTTGTACTTTCAGAAAACGTTTTCAGGTAAAAAGATAAAATTTGGTTCATTGTAAAATATTTCCGTACCAATTTTCAGCTCATTAACTAAAACCTTTCAAGATTGGCATTGTGTAGTCTCAGAAACAGTTTTCAGGTAAAAAGTAAAAATTTGGTGAATCGTAAGATATTTGCGTACCAATTTTCAGCTCATTAACTAAAACCTTCAAGATTGGCATTTTGTACTTTCAGAAAACGTTTTCAGGTAAAAAGCTAAAATTTGGTGCATTGTAAAATATTTGCGTACCAATTTTCAGCTCATTAACTAAAACCTTTCTAGATTGGCATTTTGTACTTTCAGAAAACGTTTTCTGGTAAAAAGATATAATTTGGTGCATTGTAAAATATTTCCGTACCAATTTTCAGCTCATTAACTAAAACCTTTCAAGATTGGCATTTTGTAGTCTCAGAAACAGTTTTCGGTTAAAAAGCTACAATTTGGTCCATTGTAAGATATTCGCGTACCAATTTTCAGCTCATTAACTATAACCTTCAAGATTGGCATTTTGTACTTTCAGAAAACGTTTTCAGATAAAAAGCTAAAATTTGGTGCATTTTTAAATATTTTCGTACCAATTTTCAGCTCATTAACTAAACCATTCAAGATTACCATTTTGTCTCTCAGAAACCGTTTTCAGGTAAAAGCAAATGAAAATAATATGTATCTTAGAAATCGATATTTATTTTTTAGGCAATTGATATTTTTTCATCAGAGATAAAAAATATAATTCGAAATATTCAAAAACATTTTTTGCAAATTAATCCGCCCACACGTCTCAACTTGTCCATGCGTGTCTGGACTCGTTTGAAATAGGCTCGAGTTTTCATCATGAAAAAATCTATTAAATATTTGTAATTGGAAGTAAGCAAAACGAGCAATTCTAGAGCAATTGAGTACTAATAATATCTAATGCAGGCCTGATCAACCTGAATTGCACCGCCGATTGAAGACTTTAAAATTTCGAATTTTTACATAGCATATAGCTTGAGTAAGTATATAAACTATGAGCCTGCCATTTATTATTGAGTTTCTTTAACCGGTTTGAGAGTTGTGGACTCTCGGGCAATGGCTCGCCCTCGCCACAAATCTTAGTTAGTAGGATCTACGGAATAATTGTCCAAAATCTGGACCAGATCAAACAAAGGCCCATAAGTTCTTTTTTGCTGCCCCTCACTCTAAAGATAGCGAAATGATGCAAGCCAATAGTAAGTTACGATGTCCATTATTTCTATTCCAAATTTTCATTGAAATCCGTTAAACCCTTTAACGGAAAAAGATCCACAAGCGTGAGACAACGTTTGATTTTAATAATACATTAAGATTATTGTCAATTTTTAAAAATTAAAAAAAAATGGCAATTTTTATGTGATTTTTAAAATTCGCTACAAATAAGATTTTTTGTAACTCACATACGTAGATATTATAGAAAATTGAAAACATCCCTGTTTTCAAACTTTTCTGTCCCCTGAATTCACCCTTAAACCCTCTGGGTGCAAATAAATTTCAGCTAATTAAAAAAATCCGTTTATTTAAAGTTTTAACTTTTATTTTGATTTTTATACGTGAGTTCTTTGCTCTTCAGAGGCGAGGCCAGATTTTATTTCACGGCGGGGTGGGGTTGGGACTAAGTGGAGTTAGAACCTGGACTATCGGTATATCGGTGGTGGCGCCTCTACTGGAGACTTTATAAGTTACTCATGTGAGCGAAATACATATAGACAAACAGGTTAATAACCATTTCGCTGATGATAATAATATTTAAATAATCAGGGGTGCCCACAGGGGGGATTAAGAAGCAGAGTGAATTTTTTTTGGGGGTGTGGGGTGAAATTTTTGCAATTTAACATTATATGCTAAAAATAAAAACGGTTAATCAGGGCCGGATTTATCCTAGGTGCCACCTCTGGGCCACCCTGAAAAATGCGGTCCCATTACCTAGAGCCTAAATAAAATGGGTAAATGTTTGATAGACAATTTTCAAATAAATAAAATAATTCATATGTAGTCGAAAATCTTTTTTAACCGACTTTAAAAAAGGAAGAGGTTATCAATTCAACGGAATGTCTTTGTGTTTGTTCGTCGATTTCTCTTTGCCATGTGGACGGATTTCGATGATTTTTTTTATTGGAAAGGAGGTACCTTCCGATTGGTCCCATATTAATTTGGTCAAGTTCTGAATATGATCAATGACAAATTAATGGATATCGTCAATTCTTTTGAGCAAATAATGGAAAAGTCTTTTGTAAATAAAAAATGGTCGAAGGCCCGGATGTGAGAACAAAAGGCCTACCCATCTACCTGCCATGCATGGTAAACATCACTAAAAAGTGAAAAATAAAAAAATTTTAGAAAACAAATAAAACCGACTTCAAAAAATTTAAATTCAACAAATAAAATAATAAGAACTCAAAAATCAAATAAAATGCACTAAAAGGTATAAAATAATTATCTAATTTAGTTACAACTAAACGACGAAATTTTTCCATGAAATCACTTTTTGAAGTCGGTGCCAATCATCCTTTTATGAATCGCACTCGACGGATCTTATTAGTACGTTTGGCCTGTAATGAAGACAACATCGCGTAAGCTCGCTTATATAGTTTGTTTAGCACCGACTTCAAAAGTGATTTCATAGAAAAATTTCTTCGTTTAGTTGTAACTAAATTAGATAATTATTTTATACCTTTTAGTGCATTTTATTTGATTTTTGAGTTCTTATTATTTTATTTGTTGCATTCAATTTTTTCGAAGTCGGTTTTTTTTTCTAAAAATTATTTTTATATTATACGAGGATAAGTCAAAAATTACCTACACTTTTCGTTCTACAAATTTATTAAACTAAGATAGGAGGCGGCCAAATGCGCATACGTTGAGTTGGCGCGTCTGTGGTCACCTGAGCGGAATTTAATCACGATCGCGTCAGTTGTCGTCTAGCTACAACAGCATAAGCATGTCAGCTCCGCTATTAAATTGCACCAAAGAGAAGAAACGAGGAGTGGTCAGAGGGTGTGAAGGTGCTGAAATTCACCGGAGACTTTTGTCACTAATACGGGGAAAATGCTTTATCTCGTAAAAGCGTTTTTTAGGATCGAAATGTTTAAAGGTGGCCGAAATAACACAAAAAAGAGGGAGCTGGGCGACCGTCAACTTTGAAACGCTTTGAGACCCTGGAACATACCTCCCTAAAGCCCAGATCTCGCTCCTCAGACTTTCATCTCTTTGTCCCGCCCAAGGAAGCTTTGAGAGGTCGTCGATTTGCCTCAGACATGGACGTTCGGGATGCAGGCAAAAGTGGCTTCATGACCAACCGAAAACCCTTCTACCAGGAAGGCATCCGGAAGCTTGTGGCTCGCTGGACCAAGTGCAGTGCTTTAAGGTGGAGATAATCTTACACACATTCTTAGTAATGAGAAAAAGTATTTTATTTGTTTTAATTTATGAATGTTTCCAAATTTTTTCTCACGTTCGAAATTTTCCAGCCCCTGGAAATTTGCCGACCATAGTGCAGTGGTCGGCAACCTTTTGAGTCGGAAGAGCCAAAAGTTACAATTTACAAAATTTCCCAGTTTTTAAAGAGCCACTAACATTTTTGTTTCAATATTATGGTATTTGATTAGGATTAGGTATATAAATTTGATTTTTGATTTAAAATAAATAGCTTTAAATATGAATTTTTTGCAGTATAATATTTTTTTATGAGTTTTGAAAATAAATTAATATGATTATTAATATTTGCGCATGGAACTGGAGAGCCGCATCTTGACATCGAAAGAGTCGCATGCGGGCTCGCGAGCCGTAGGCTGCCGACCACTACCCTAGTGTAAATCAGCGTTGCGGTCAAGCCTTATATAACGGAACAAAAGATAATAAAAAGCTCTTCTAATTCTTTAGAAGTGAATAAAATGGAAGGGAGGGCGCTTAGTTTTTATTGAAACTGGGGGGGGGGGGGGTGGCACCCTTGATATAATTATGAATGAATTTAAAATACTAATTGTAGTGTTGTGTCATGTAATAAAACTTACACAAATACCAATTCTACCATTAAATTTTACACCTTCCCAACAAATCCTCATCTGATAAAACCTTGTAAAAAATGACACATATTTTTTATTCACTATATTCCGAAGCATAACTTATAATACTACGTAGGATAAATTTGTTAATTTAGATTTATAGTAAAATTTTAATAAATAACAGTTCAAATGAGTGACAGATGACGAAAAAAAATTCAAAACGTGCAAAATTAATTTTTGATGCCCCTTCTTAAAAATTGCTCTTAAATTTTGAAGAATATTTTATCTAATTTAATAGTATCATACAAATTTATTAATTTCATCAATAGAATGTTGTCCCCTCTCTAGATTACTGCCTAGCGAGAATCAAAACATAGAATGAAAGAGAAGGCCCTATCTGCTTTCTGTCAGAAATGAGTTAATATACAGGGTGGGGCATAAAGATCTACCACATTTTGAAGAGGTTTATAAAAAATGAAAAAAAATTAACTAGAAAAAAAACAATATATTTTTGAAAAGAACATAAAATATTTTTTTTAAATTATTTTAAACATTAAATCAGACAAAAAAAAGGGGGGGGGGGGTAAATAAACAAAAATTCTATCCCTTTCGACCAAACTCAACAAAAATTTTGTATACATATTCTGTGGACCCCCAGAAGGCTAGAAATGCAAAATCTCCGGGGAATAAAGTAAGAAAAAAATGTCACCTTTACCATCCCCTCCATTAGCTCCTCTATAAAAAGTCCTCGAACACACACACACATTCACAGATCTGCGTGTTTTCTCTCTCTCTCACTCTGCGTGCTCACGTGTTCAGTTCAAGCTTGTCCACGGTGGCTAACTTGGGTTTTCCCCCAAATTTAGGGTTAAAAAAATTGCACACGATTTTTTTAGGAGAAAAAATGTTTAGAGGTATTTTTTAAAAATGTTTAAGGTTTTTTTTTGAAAGGCACTGAAAAAAATTAAATAAATAAAATATTTAGGCTTATTTAGGCTCAAACGTTACACAATGAGGACAATTACTGGAAAAGAAAAAGAAAAAAAAATAGAAATTAAAAAACATCCTAATAAAACAGAGATGATGGCTACAATCTAAATGAGATGTGGAACCTGATCTTAAAATAAACTGACACGTTCTGATGTCCATCCACTTGACTTTACCATACAACCTGGCCCTTCTCTTATATTTAATATTTAATAAAATTATTTATAATCATTTAGGGAGGGTGTTAATTTTTGCATTTTTAGACTTCTGTGGGCCCACGGATTATGTATACAAAATTTGGTTGAGTTTGGTAAAAGGGCCTAGATTTTCATTTTTTGACCCCCCCCCCCCATTTTGGGTGGTTAGTTTTTGTATTTTTAATCTTCTGGGTTCCCACTGATTATGTATACAAAATCTGGTTAAGTTTGGCAAATGGCCAAGATTTTCATTTTTTGACCCCCGCCCCCCTTTTAGGCGGTTAGTTTTTGCATTTTTAGACTTCTGGGGGTCCACTGATTATGTATACAAAATTTGGTTGAGTTTGCTCAAATGGCCTAGATTTTTAATTTTTAACTCTCCCTCCACCCCCCTTAATTTTGGTCGATATGCACCAAAATCTAATCAGCTCTTAATCTCAATGCATCAAAACTACGTGTGAAATTTGGTTTCGATATTCACACTAGTTTTTGAGCTAGCTCGTCCACAAAAATTTGGTAACGCACAGACTAACTAACTGACAACCAGACAAACTAACAGACAACCAGACTAATTTGAACATGTTGACAAAACAAATATTATCTCGAAAAACATCATTTTTTCGATGTTTACTTATTAAAGCTTTTTTGTAGAGCAAAATGCCATGGTTTCGCTCATTTTTTTTAAACAAAATATTTTCAGCCGTTTTTGAGATATTTCGAAAAAAATAAGGAAAAATAACCACTTTTTTCATGCACGATTACAATACTTGACCATTCCATGTGTGGTAAAGTAAAAATATAATTCAAAATTCCATGTAATTTTCCAGATGATAACTTCATACAGTTAATGGAACAATGTAGCTTGCAATGTTGGATTATAAAAAATCCAACCATAGTTGCCTATAGGGAAACTATATTTTGGATATGTGGATTAATTGTCAATAATTTCATATATCATGAATTAATTGTTATTTATTATTATTAATTTATCAATAGTTTTGACATCACTCTTAAGGGGAAATTTTTTATCTGATTGTTGCATTATCACGTGTAACTAGTATCGAGGGTCTTTACATAACAACACCTGAAGATGATGAGTCGAAATTCAAATTTTACCATGGCTACTGGAATGACTCATCAAATAAAGATTTGATATCAGAATTTAAACGATTATCATTGAAAAGACTGGAGACTGCCCTGATAGATATCAGAATTTTATTACGAAAAGAAAGAATTGTTTTTAGTCATTTTAAATGTTCAAAGTATCAAATCTGCAGGATCGTCAAATATCTCTCCGGACCTATCGAGTATTTTTTACATTTTATCTTTATTTTTTTGAAGTGATAACTTCTTTTGGCGCGCCTTGCACACTTTTTATTTTACTTGGAAATAAATGGAATTGATCCGTCACGCGTCAAGGTTGGGGTTTGTGTCTAGCCACAGATGGCAGCTCCAGCATTAACTTCTAAGCTCAAATTACGAGCCCCGTCCCATCTCAATTGGCCCACCAATATTTTTTTCTTTTTTAAATAAAATTATGCTAATTCACGGTAGATTTAATTTAAATATTTATTTTTATTATCATTTGGAACAACATTTTAAACAATTTAAAACACTTTATTGTAACATTTAACTTAAATTTATTTTTTAATTGTTTAAAAACATATTTTTATATAAAAAGCCGGTTCTTTTCGCTTTTCACGAATCGATTTTGGATTTTTTTTTTAAAGAATCACTTTGAATATGTGAAATAATCAAGCAGGCATTTCTGCCTTTTTTCCAAAAAGAAAGTTTGTTTTCTTTATTATTAGTAAAAACAGTACTCGATTGGAGAAGGTTGTATGATGAAAAAATTCGCTCGAAATTATTATCAATTTATTTAAAAAGGGAAAATCAAGCGCGAAAATTCTGCGATCTAGTTAATTTATCAAAGCTGACTGTCAGAAATATTATTCGAGTTTATAAAACAACGGGTACAACAGCTACAAAAACCTCGGTATGCGTCGAAATCCAAAATATCAGATGCTGATAGACGGGCATTGAACGTGAAGAGTATTAGAAAAAACAGGCGTTCGAACTCATGTGAATTATCTGATCTTTGGAGCGATGCTGTGGGGCGAAGTGTTTCAAGATCCACGTGCAATAGAGAAGCCCTTGGGTTATACTTCAAAACATACAAGGTAATTTTATCACAACTTATGCCAAAATTTTACTAATTTTTTTAGGCGAAAGAATTAAGTCACACTTGACATTAAAACAAAAGAAAAACAAGCTTAAATGGGGCTAAAAGTCACATTAATTGAACGAGTGATGAATGGAATAGTGTCCATTTGGAGTGGTGAGTCCTCGTTTTGAAGTTAGTGTTGGGGACAATCGAAGCAGAGTTGCTCGTCAAAAAACGAAGCTTTTCAATTCAGATTGTTTAAAAAAGAAAGTAAAATTTCCATAGCTTCGTGATGCAATGGTATGGGGATCAATGTCTGGTGAGAGGTGTTGGAAAACTTAACTTCATCGATTGGTATTGTAAGCACTAATAAATATTTAGAGATTTAAAAAAATCGGTGCCACTTCCAAGCAACAAATCGGCAAGATGCACTGCAGAATAATAATCAATTTTGTGTTCCAACAAGGCCATGACGCCCATCAAGAAAATCTTTAAAATGGCAACTCTTCGATCGTAATGTTCCACTTTTGGAGTGGGTGGCAAACAGTCTCGACTTGTCATCACCAATAGAAACTCTTTGGCACACAATGAAAAAGCTATTACGCTACAACTAGAAACGTAGTCGATTTAAAACACAAACCTCAAAATATTTGGGATACTTTTCACTCAAGATGAGTGTCAAAACTTAATAAGTAAGCTGCCCAAATGAATTCGAGACCGTCAATTAAAAATAAAGGCGACGTCACACAGTGGTAAAGGTTTTGGATTTTGATAGTTTTCCTTGCTTTTAACAATTAAAAAATATTTTTAAAGTTAAATGTTTAAAATGTTGTTCCAACTGTTAATACGAATAAATACTTAAATTAAATTTTACCGTGAATTAGCATAATTTCATTTAAAAGAGAAAAAATATTGGTGGGCCAATTGAGAATGGGACGGGGGTCGTAATATATTGTATTTGAATTTGTTTGCATCAATATGGCCTAGATCCTAGATTTTTAATTTTTAACCCGCCCCTCTCTCTTTCAACTTCTTAGTTTTTGGGTCGATATGCATCAAAATCTAATCAGCACTTAATCTCAATGAACCAAAAACTACGCATTGATCAGAACACGGTTCCGATATTCACACTAGTTTTTGGAGCTAGCTCGTCCAGAAAAATTGGTAACGCACAGACTAACACATTAACTAACAGACAGAATAAATGGACGCACTAACTAACTTAACAGAAATTTTGACAAAACCCATTATTATTTCGAAAAAATATTTTCGATGTTCACTTATTAGAGCTTTTATGTAGCGCAAATGCCATGGATTTCGCTCAATTTTGCACCTAATCAAAATAGTTTCAGCCGTTTTTGAGATATTTCGAAAAAAGATGAAGAAAAAGCACTTTACTTTTTTACCATACAGGGTATGGTCAAGATTATTGTAATCGATGCATGAAAAAAGTGGTTTTTTCCATCTGCTTTTCGAAATATCTCAAAAACTGCTGAAACTATTTTGATCAAAAAAAATCGACCGAAGCCATGGCATTTCGCTTTACAGCAATGCTCTAATAAGTGAATCATCGGATAAAATCATCATTTTTCAGAGATAATAATTGTTTTGTCAGAAAGTCGTCTGTTAGTTGGTCTGTGCGTAACCAAATTTTTGTGAGCTAGCTCAAAAACTAGTTTGAATATTGAAACCAAATATCACACGTAGTTTTGGTCCATTGAGATTAAGAGCTGATTAGATTTTGGTGCATATCGACCCAAAATTAAGGGAGTGGAGAGGGGTTTAAAAAATTAAAAATCTAGGCCATTTGAGCAAAATCAACCAAATTTTGTATACAAAATCAGTGGGGTCCCAGAAGTCTAAAAATGCAAAAACTAACTGTGGGGGGGGGGGGGGGACAAAAACGAACCCCCCTACATGATTATAAATAATTTTACATTAAATATAAGTGAGGGGCCAGATTGTATGGTAAAGTCTAATACCTATTACCCTGAATATGATAAAGTAAAACCTAAACATTAAATATAATAATATAATATTTAAAAATAACATAACATAAATATATATTTAACAATCCCAAAAAATAAGTTTACTTAAAATTTTTTTAAAAAATATAAATTTTATTGATTTTAGAATATTAGAATTATAAATCCCATATAAGTTATCACTTCTGTCGTGTGGTCTTAAGAAACACACCCGAATTTTTATATACATATAATTTTTAGCTTTATCCAATGCGAAGCATGGGAGAAAGTATTGGAATCGCTCTCGCGGCAAGCGCGACTTCAAAGGGTCCTCAGGTAAAGACTACGGAACCCATAGACTCAATTAAGGTCACAAATTGAAGTATTCAATGAGATTGAATTTTAGCACGTGACGGTTTTGCCAAAAATTACCTGGAATCTCGTCGAGAGGCCAAAAAGTGCCATTTTTTTTTGGAAGTGCGTGGGGATGGATGGATGTGATGTATGTGTGTGTGTTATCGTTTTTTTCGTCCACGATTTTTCCACACCTTTGCGCTGATTGAAATGAAATTGAAAACCTACCATTAGTTTAACAAAATGAAGCGCTGATTAGTTTTTGGTACATATCGGTCCACAAACATTAGTACTTTATTTCAGTACTTTTTTAGTTTTTTCTAAATATCTTGAAAATGACTTAACCAATTTTGATGAAATTTAATATCCTAATTAAGTACCTTGGGGACCACAAAAAAGGTTAAATAAAGTTTTTAGTAAAATCATATTTTAAAGTACTTTACTCTATAGTAAAATAGTACTTTTTTTAATTTTAAATTTTTTAAAATTTATTCATTTGATCGTTTTAATATAGCTCATTTAACCTAACTTAAGTAAGAATGGTTAGGCTTCTCGCTGTGAAATGGTAAAAATTTGGGAGGAAATTTTATAAGTAACCATAGCAACCGCGTTGTTTTCTTATCCGTTACCATTGCTGACGACATGGAGGAATCGACTTAAAATCAAAAATAGCTATTGATTCTCATCTAGTACTTGAGGAATAACCATTCTATATTGGATTTTTGACGTTTCGGTTTTTATTGGTAACCATTGCTGAAAACATAGAGGAATCGAGTTAAAATCAAAAATAGCGATTGATTCTCATCTAGTACTTGAGGAATAACCATTCTATATTGGATTTTTGAGGTTTCGGTTTTTATTGGTAACCATTGCTGAAGACATGGAGGAATCGACTTAAAATCAAAAATAGCGATCGATTCTCATCTATTACTTGAGGAATAATAATTCTACATTAGATTTTTGACCCTTCGATTATTATTGGTAACCATTGCTGAAGACATGGAGGAATCGACTTAAAATCAAAAATAACGATCGATTCTTATCTAATACTAGAGGAACAACCTTGTGTTATTCATTTTTGATGTTTTGACTATTAATGGCAACCTATACTGATAACGTGGAAGAACTGCTGAATTAGACATATCATAAAAGACTAAATTTAGTCTTTTTGATTTTAAGTCGATTCTTCCACGTTTTCAGTAGAGGTTGCCATTAATAGTCAAATCATCCAAAATGGAATGCAATAAGGTTATTCCTCTAGTATTAGATAAGAATCGATCGTTATTTTTGATTTTAAGTCGATTCCTCCATGTCTTCAGCAATGGTTACCAATAATAATCGAAGGGTCAAAAATCTAAGGTAGTATTATTATTCCTCAAGTATTAGATGAGAATCAATCGCTATTTTTGATTTTAAGTCGATTCCTCCATGTCTTAAGCAATGATTACCAATAATAACCGAAATGTCAAAAATCCAATGTAGAATTGTTATTCCTCGACTGTTAAATGAGAATCGATCATTATTTTTGAATTAAAGTCAACATGAACGGCAAATTGCAAGTGATATCTGATTTATATAAAGGAATAAACATATTAATATTTCAAATGAATTTGGATAAAGTTTAGCAACGATCCGTTGCAGTTTATTTTAAATAATTTTTTCTTCTTCGATTGCCATAATCGATAGTCAGATTAGTCCGTTGGCTATTATACTATGGAGAACATTCTCTCTGTTTTTATTTAAATATGCATCAATAAAGAATAAGATAATTGATATTTATAGTGTAAGTGAATTTTAGCTATTTATTGCTTAAAAATGTTTTTTGCTTAGCGAAATAAATTTTTTCTACGTTTGTTTCACTTCTACTGTGTGTCCTGGACACACACTAGATTTTTACATACAATGCTCGAACTGGTGTAATTTCAATTGCGTCGATCAGGTAAACACTTCAAACCTCTTTAGCAGTATGTCCTTACCTTTACATCGCTTTGGCATATCTTGGAAAAAAGCCCTCGAAGATAAAAGCTTGAAACCACTAGAGTCCGATCAAAGCTTTTCTCGCTTCTTTGAATGCGTATGGAGGGACATAAACACGACATTCGGGTGACGAAGAGCATAAAAAATAGAGACACAAAGAAATTGCAAATTCAACGACAAATTAATATTAACATCAGCCTTGATGATTTGGATTCTTCAATGATGATAAACAGACGATCAACCCGGCGGGCTTTTGCACCCTTTCGACTCGAATTCGCACCCTCAGGGCCGAAAGGGCGGTGGTCTCGTTAATATTCCAGCCGTGAATGGACGATCGAAATTTTTGATGGGAAAATATCGTTCTCAAATCTTCTTAGGGGATGCTTTTTCCCCCGTCGTCTTATGTCGATGCATTTGAATGTTTTAATGCAGACAAGAATTTCGAAAGAACGATTTATCTTTATTCTCATCATAACCTAAAGGGCAGAGTACCAGAACCCACGAAGACAAGTGCACTTGGTTAATTTCCGCAATCACACCCTAATGAGGGAATTAGGGTACAATCAATTATTATGTAAACGGAAGCATATTAAAAATCTATAACCAGCTCTTTCTTGGGATTATGAAGGATCTGTTCCTACATGATCAGTTAACCATACTTTAGTGCGGCTACGATTAAATAAAAGAACCGTCTATATAAAAGCCTTGGTTGCTGTTATACATTCACATATTTGGACTGCGATGGCACAAGCTTTTTGATTAATTAACGATTCGACCCTCACCGAGTCCCTCGACTCGCTAGCTCTATCGAAGAAGTGTTTCCGCGCTTTCCCCATTTTATAGATACTATCAGTTTATTATGTGTACGTCAATAAGAAAATATTGTTAATATAAAAAAATAAAAGCAATACAATGCCTTTTAAATAAAACTACCCCCACCCCCCAGGATTTTTTTCGTTCACATTCACCAAATATTTCTTTGAGTTTAAAGGTTTTAGTCTTTTTGTCTTCAATTTTAATTTCTAGTGAATAAAAAAATTTATTTTGCCTACTTTTACTGCATATATTTGCATATTTCAACGCATATTATTTGCACATTTCAGCATTTTTAACTGCACATTTTATGGCATATTTAGGCAGTTTTTACTGCATAAAAATATGGTCACTTGGTCACTAGTGATGAGGAAAGCAAGACCAAGCCAAAATTGTGGTAGGCTTGGTATCGGTCTTAGTCTTGCCCATTTGGTCTTGTTCTTTTTCAAATATTTATAGTCTTCTTGGTCTTGCGTATTCAATCTTGGTCTTGGTTTTGCTCATCTCACCTTTTACTTATAAGAAAACAGCGTACGTAAATCTGAAAGCTATGAAAATTCTAGGGAAACTGACTAGAACCTACTCTTCCAAAACTTGAAACCACAAATCAACCTCTTAGTGTCAAAAAAGTACGATTTTTTTGTTGAAATTGATGAGATAAGAAGTTACACCAGAAGTGCATCTCCTAAGGGCATGGGGTTGGCCCCTCCATTGTGAAAAGAAGAGAGGATTTTATGGGCTGGGTAGGAGTCGAAGATATCTGTGTGAGAGCGGGTCTTAAAGAGCTGAAGGTTAAAAGTCGCGAGGAAGACGGGAGCTGGAAGCGAGTTCCAGTCTCTCAAGGTCATAGGGATAAAAAAATAGGTATATAGCCAAAAATTCAAAAAACTATAGAGCGAGACTGAGAGAATTTATTTACATAAATGCAGATATTCACCTGAACTTGAGCAAACTCCATTTACTATAAAAATATAAACTGATGTGGCCATTCACATAACTTTGGCATACACCTGCCCCCTCTATTATATTTAATATTTAATCAAATAATTTATAATCGTTTATGAAAGAACCCCTCTCTTTTGAATTTTGGTAATTAAATATATTTCATATGTTTAATCAAGAATTATTTATATTCTTTTTTAATTTCTTGAAGTAACTATTTGTTTTAATAAATAAAAATTCCCACTAAATATTTTACTTTGTGAATTTATCACTTCAGGATTTTTGGAAGGGTTCATAAATTTAATTTTTAGGAGAGATATAAAAATAAATATTATATTCGAGCTCTGTATCTATGATACTATTAGAATAAATTAAATTTTCTTTAAAAGTGAAACTTTATTTTCTTAAAAAGATCCAAAATGAAGTAGGGGGACCCTTTGTATCACTTCACCATTTTGGAGTGGTTCATAAATTTAATTTTTAGGAGAGATATTAAAAATAAATATTATATTCGAGCTCTATATCTATGATACTATTAGAATACATTAAAATTTCTTTAAAAGAGAAACATAATTTTCTTATAAAATTCTGAAATGAGACGTAAGGGGGACCTTTTGTATCACTTCACCTTTTTTGGAGTGGTTCAAAAATTTAATTTTTAAGAGAGATATAAAAATAAATATTATATTCGAGCTCTGTATCTATGTTGCTATTAGAATAAATTAAATTTTCTTTAAAAGTGAAACTTTATTTTATTAATTTCGCGCCCCCCCCTCCGTTTGAGAGGCCCGGCTCGTGACTTTGTGTACAATTTTTCATTTGTTTTTATAAATCCTGATATAAATTAATAAAAAAAATAATTATCGAAAAATGTATTATAAACCAATAAAACACAAAGTCACGAGTCAGTCCAACCCTGACTCGTGACTTTATGTAAAAATTTTCATTTTTTTATTTATAGTAAATAACACATAAAAACAGTAAAAAAGTATTGATTTATTATTTATTTATATAAATCCTGATATAAATTAATAAAAAAATATAATTATGTATACGGATACACGATGGCAGAAATTAGTTAACAAAAAACATTAATGTGAAAGTGACTCATATTTATTTTGTTGATTTGTTAACCTACAAATGTCCTTTAATTAACATTTTCTTAATTAAAATATATTCTTAAACTTTTTTTTTCTTTTTACTGAAGCTTCGGCACCCCCTCATAGAGGCTTCGCGACCCACAGGTTGAAAAACACTGCTATAGAAAAAGTACCTACTTTAAAATGTAATTTACCTAAAAACTTTATATAACCTTTTTTGAGGCACTTAAATAGAATTTTAAATTTGATCACAATTAGTTGGACCATTTTCAAGATATTTAGAAAAAAATTAAAAAGTATTAATATAAAGTAATAATGTTTGTGTGCCGATATATACTAAAAACTAATCAGCTCTTCATTTTGTTAAACTAATGGTAGGTTTTCAATTTCATTTCAATCGGTTGAACGATGTGTAAAAATCGTCGATGTAAAAGAGGAATTCATCCATCCATCCATCCATATAATACATAACTTTTAAGGAGTTCGGTGTTGGTTCTAGGTGAAACATTTTAATATAATAATAAAACTTGAGCAAGATGCGAGGTAGGTTTCACAAAAAGAAATAAAACAAAATTGAGTTTTGAATTCGATATATTTCGGGGGTGAGCCCATCATCAGGAGTCAAAGTAAATTCTTTTTTGTGAAACCTACCTCGCATCTTGCTCAAATTTTATTATTACATATAATATATGTAGGTTTATAGGTACATGGCCAATTGCACACGGACTAAATGAAAACATCGCACTTTTTAAAATAGATTACAATATATTTGTGAAACCTACCGAGTAATCTATTTTTAATTTGATTTTTACCAGTAAATCACAAAGAAAGAAATTTATTTTAAAGAAAATTTTTGTCAAACACTTATAATATTTGTAGAATTTATTAAAACTAAATATTAAATTTAAATATTAATTAAATATTTATGCTTGTTTCTTATTACAAAAATAATCACATCTTGGTTGAATATTTGATACTGTGTGGGACATCTTTTTTTAATTAAGATCAGAGAAGGAGTTACACCAAAAAGATGCACCCCCTAAAGTCTTGTATTCGCTGCGCATTCTAATTTTTTATTTTCTTTATCTTTTTATGTTTTGTGACCTCAAAATTTAGTTACACTACCCAAAATGAAATCGCGACCTATTGTTTAAGAAGCACTTCATTACATAAAGAAGCTGTAGTAGAGAAGTAGAAAATAACAACCAGGAAATTAGAAATTAAGTTATACAGGTTGCTCAATCTCAATCAACAGGTTTCGAATTCAACTGGTGTGGTCACCACACAACTTTCACAGTCACACTTATTTGAAATCATCGCGACACTCCTAATTTACACCCCCTTCCTTTATTTCAATCGGATTAAAATATATACTCGACTAATAACTCATGTCACATGATAAGTACACCAAATAAAAAAAAAATATCGTTAGTGCCGTTTTTGAGAAAATCAATAAAAACGAAAAATCTTTCATGTAAATGTCAAGTTCCGGTGTTCCGATTTCAACAAAAAGCTTGTTGTACTCCTTCTATCCTATATTGAGCTTAAGTTTCGAATTTAGTAGCTCTGAGACTTATGGTTGCGAAACGCAGGGGTGGTACATTCTTGCGTACGTAAACATCAACTTCGGGTATTTCGATTTAAGCCAAAATCTTGTGGTAGTTCTTTTAGCTCTAATAGCTTAAGTTTCAAATTTCAAGGCTCTGCGACTTTCCGAAGACAAGATATGAACATTTAAATTATTTATTTTATGATACTCCTAATTTACACCCCCTTCATTTATTTCAATCGGATTAAAATTTATACCCTACTAATAACTCATGACACTTGATAAGTACACCAATTAAAAATAAAAATCGTTAGTGCCGTTTTTGAGAAAAAACAAACAAAAAAAAACTAAAAATCTTTCATGTAAATGTCAAATTTCGATGTTCCGATATCAACCAAAAGTTTGCCGTATTCCTTCTAGCCTATAAAGAGCCTAAGTTTCCAATTTCGTAGCTCTGAGACTTATGGTTGCGAAACGCAGTGAGGTACATACATACATATGCATTGACCAATGAATTTTTGGCCTCTGGGGACCACAATATCCGGTTTTATGTCCTAATTCCGGTTTCCAACTATTAAGGGCATCGATTACTTCCACCTAGAAGTTACAAAATGAAATTACATTTTTTCATCTCTGAGATAGAAGCTCAAAGGTCTCAAAGTGTCAGGACCCAGGCAGGCGATCACAATACTTCAGATTACTATATTCTATAGAATATAAATGTGAAAGTAAAAATTGATGAGGAGGATGCTAAAAATATATTGAATGCAAAAGTTGATGGTTTTTCAATGGAAAAATTGGAAATCCTTGTTAACAACTAAGACAAAAAAAAATGAAGACTAAGTAAAAGCCGAAAAATTGTTGACAAACCAAGATTTAAAAAGCTGCTTAAAAATTTTTTTTTAATTTTTTTAGTGAAAATGATCATAATTTATGAAAAGTGTTATTGTTAAGCGATGACTGTTAAATGTATTAAATTCGGATAGGATATTGTTAAGTGAAAGAAAAAAATCCTAAACAATCAACTTTCGACTTATGCAAATAAACATATATATCTGTTTATTTGCATTTAGCCGAAAACAGCCTCATTGATAAATCATTAACTCTGCTACTCTCGGTAAACTAAATATTTTCAATGAAAGATGAACTGACAATTTTTCTCAGACATATTTCGAATAAAATATATTTTCTATAGCGAAGAATGAAACGCGGTCGATTTGCTAAGGGTCTATTTGAGAGAAAATACTTAGCTTTATATTTGATTTCATTTTAATGATAAAATTGAATTATTTGAAGAAACATTGGCCAATTGCTTGTCTCTAAACCGGAGAAGTCCCACAGGTTTTCGGAGAACAAAGTCTTGGTTCTGTTTCGCTCAAGGGTGAAGGACAGAAAGGGGGATTGAATGGACCACAGCCTCAGGAGATTTGTGAATATATTATTACAAGGAGAAATTTCCTCTCATCTTAGCTAGGTCATTACGTTCGTCAATAGAAGGGAGAAGGCAGGACTCCGGAGATTTGGCCAGAGATTTGGCGAGCGCGAAGACGGGCCCTGTAAGGCATATTCATAAGAGACAAAGTTCTCAGCCGAATTAGGCTGACAAGCCATTATACACGGCACATCAACAATACATCTAGAAGAGACCTTCCTGTGGGATCCCATTAATTAACTCGGCAAGGGAAGGGACTAAGTGCGCCCAAGGCTCAGCAGCAACTTTCCCCAAAAGCCCAACTGAACCCTTCCAGCTACCAGAATTGGAGTATTGCTGGCGGGCGGGTGGCTGTGTCTTGGCAAATTACACTCCCTTGTTTTATTATATTTATTTGGACGAAGGAAATCCAAAGTTTCGATTTTAAACTGAAAAAAAGGCAATTTAGAAAAGAATTAAACCAAATTTAACACATTTTTCTTGACGAGAGTAATTGTTATGAATTGAATAATCTCATGCGTATTATATAAGTCTTTCACTTATTTTCTTTGTTTCGGAAATTAATTTAATTTAATAAAAATAAATTATTATTATTATTATTTTATTTTAATTCTAAATAATATTTATATAGATGTTCGGTCGCAAGACCGTTAAATCAATATCCAGAAAAAGTCTCGGGGGAGTGGGTTACCAGCCGAGGGGTTAGGGGAATATAGATAAACTCCTAGGAGTAGGAGACATGACCTCCCAGATGTCCAGATTGCTTTAATTTATTATAGTATTTTTTTATTTTTATTAAATATTTATAGAGCGTTTATTTAGGACTATACTGTAAAACTTCGATTTTTACCTCAACATTTCAAGGGGGGGGATTTATCCCCCGCTAACTATGACCTTGCCCGCCTCAGTTCGTTATTGTTGGGTTCACCCCAAAATCTCGACACCCAAAATCCCAACATGCGAAAATTCAGACGTTATTTTAATATTTTATTAACCTTTTTAATATTTACAAAAATATAATATATAGTATATATATTACAGGTAAAGTATAAACTCATATAATGAATACATCTAGGTGCATTTTTAGACATAGTATTTACTGAAAATAAAATGCACAGTATATATCAGGGGTGGCCACTATAACCTTAACTTTGGGAGCCGCAAATTTATAAAACTGTTTCAAAGCGAGCCACATGTTTGAAGATTAATGTTTTATTAAAAAAAAGACACATTTTTTATTTTATAAAATATAAATGAAGTAACATATATTTTTTGCTCTAATAACATTACAAATTACAAATTAATTTAATTTTTGTATTATTATTTTTTAATTTAATTATTATACAGGGTGGGGCATAAAGATCTACCACATTTTGAAGAGATATAAAAAATGAAAAAATTTAACTAAATATATTTTTGAAAATAAAATAAATGAAATCGCTAATGGCCCTGGCAGTCGATGCGCCCTTAAAATAAAAAAATAAATAAATGTAATTTTTTTAAATGTATTTTAAACATTATCAGACAAAAAGTGGGAGGGGTTAAAAAATTCTAGACCTTTTGACCAAACTCAACAAATTTTGGATACATATTCTGTGGATCCCCAGAAGGCTAGAAATGCAAAAACTAAACAATTTTGTATACATGGTTTGATCTAAAGGGCTCAGAATTTTCATTTTTGACCCTCTCCCCATTTTGGGTGGTTAGTTTTTGTATTTCTAGCCCTCTAGGGGTCCACAGAATATGTATACAAAATTTGGTTGAGTTTGGTCTTATCAGCCCCATTTCGGGGTTAGTTTTTGGTTTCTAGTTTTTGGTCCACAGAATATGTATACAAAATTTAGTTGACTTGTTCGAAAGGCCGAATTTCCTTTTGACCCCCCCTTTTTTTTTGTCTGATAATGTTTAAAATACATTAAAAAAATATATTTTAATGTTCTTTTCAAAAATATATTCAGTTTTTTCTAGTTAAATTTTTTCATTTTTTTATACCTCTTCAAAATGTGGTATATCTTTATGCCACAGCCTGTACTTTTTAAAATCAGTATTATTCAAGAGGGTTCAAGAGCCGCAGGAGATTGACTAGAAGAGCCGCATGCGGCTCGCGAGCCACGTTGTGGCCACCTCTGGTATATATAGTTAATGTATTCATTGACTAAAAAATGAATTCATTGATGACGACGCTATTAGTCAAAGCATAAATATTGTTTAATATAACGGTAAATCACTCGTATCCATAATAAGCATTAATTAACAGGAATAGCAGGGAATTGGACAAAATTAAAAACAAAGTTTATATTGAATGGGCCAGACGTTTCCTCAGTGGCTCATTCTATCACTCTTTGTCAAAAGACAATTCCACTACGCGACGAAACATCCTTTAATCTTTTTTTATTATTTAAACTATAATACATTGTTTGAGAAACAACATATTTTTTGTGATAAATTTTGATTAAAAGTTTTTAATTTTTTAATTGTTCAAGTGTGAAAAAGTTCAAGATTCTTGAGCAATTGAGGCCTAAGCCAACAATGTATTATAGTTTAAATAATAAAAAAGATTAAAGGATGTTTCGTCGCGTAGTGGAATTGTCTTTTGACAAAGAGTGATAGAATGAGCCACTGAGGAAGTCGAAATTAATCGACGAAACGTCTGGCCCATTCAATAAAAACTCTGTTTTTAATTTTTGTCCAATTCCCTGCTATTCCTGTTAATTATTGTTTAATATTTTTCCATATTGGAGATAGAAACACAAATATTCTTTACTTTATTTAAATATGTTTTGCCAAGAACCTACAACATTCTCCCTTAACAATACACAGTTTCTTGACGCGCTCACTGATAAGAGAACAATAAACGACTCTAAAGTCATTGACAGTCCCAGAATCAAAAAAACTATCATATATTGGTACAAGTCAATGGGGGGCCAATAAACAAACTTATTGACTTAATCTCTGCGGTATTGATCGAGAACAGGTATTAAATCTCGACGCACCGCGTCGAATTCCAATTGGCTCCTCTAGACAAGCTCCGGCTAGAAGTTCAAAGTCTTTCTGAATCTTTCCTGTTTCCCTTTTCCCTTTTTTAGGGTTCCATTTACAAATTTAAACGGGACCCTATTAGTGCCGACACAATATCTGTCTGTTTGTCGTCTTTCTGCCGGAACATTGGAGCACGTAAATAAATAATATACTTACTTGGAATTTAAAAGTTAAGTGAAACCTCCGTTAACGTTAACGAAATTAATCCTTTCCGCGACCCTGTTCATTAACCGAAGCAATTTTCCCCATAGAAATTTATGCAAATATAATTAAATTATCCGTTTTAGCCTCCGAAATTTTTGAACATATATTTGTAAAATGAGATGATTTTGTTTCATTTACTTTTGATATGACTTTTAACTAAACCTTTTTTAGTTAACAAAATGAATATATAATAAAACAACATTTCTCATACATTTTTACTTTATGGTCAAGTATTGTAAACGTGCATGAAAAAAGTGGGTTTTTTCCTTCTTTTTTTCAAAATATCTAAAAAACGGCTCAAAGTATTTTTATTAAAAAAATTGAGCGAAACCATGGCATTTCGCTCTACAAAAAAGCTCTAATAAGTGAACATCGAAAAAATTATATTTTTGGAGATAACAATTGTTATGTCAAAATGTCTGTTAGTCTGTTAGGTATTCTGTTAGCTGTGCGTTTCCAAATTTTTGTGGACGAGCTAGCTCAAAAACTAGTGTGAATATCGAAACCAAATTTCACATGTAGTTTTGGTCCATTGAGATTAAGAGCTGATTAGATTTTGGTGCCAATCGACCCAAAATTAAGGGGGGTGAAAGGGGGTTAAAAATTAAAAATCTAGGCCATTTGAGCAAACTCAACCAAATTTTGTATACATAATCAGTGGGACACCAGAAGTCTAAAGATGCAAAAACTAACCGCCCAAAATGAGGGGGTGTATGGTCTAAACCAGGTTGTATGGTAAAGTCAAGTGGATGGCCACATCAGAACACGTCAGCTTATTTTATAATATATTTTTTATTTTTGTCAAATATTAAATAATAATAAATATTTATTCGGTATTTTACTAAGAGTATATATAGCACTAAAAAATCTTTAAATAAATTTTAATAAGAATTTGTTAGCCATCATCAATTAAATTATATGTAGGTATTATTTACGTAACCGATATGCGATCTCGACTATCTCGGTTATTTTATTTTTTATTTATTTATTTATTTATTTTAATCAAGAGTCGAATTTGACGAGCCATTACAACCTATAAATCTGACAACCAGCTAGCCATGATCATTCATCTCTTCAAAAGTTTTGTTTCCATGTTCTACAAACAGTTATGTCTCTGTAAGAAACTCTACAAATCGTTGTAGGACTTTTCCCTTACTAAGCCATTTAACTTCCGAAAATTCCATCTTATTACCCGTGATCCATCTGTATTCGCGATCTGCGAGCCACATTAAAACGGTTCACGGATTGGGCACCGCCGCATTTCAACTTGAATTGCAAAGGGCTTTTCCCAATTCAGATATTCTTTAATAATTCATTAATTCACTTTCAATAAAATTAATTGACTGATTTTATGAAACTTTAATGAGATGAACAATTAAAATTTATTATTAATTTCAATTTTAACTTAATAGAGATAATTATGTAATTCGAGATAAATCGCCAATCGATTTTCATACCAGAAAACAGTTTGCTAGAGCCAGGGGGTTCATGAAATAAATATATAAATAAATTTAAAAAATAATAATAATAAAAATAAAACAAATGGAAGATATTAAGAGAAATTACCCTACAACAGTGTTTCTCAAACTTTTTCGAATGTGGAATCCTTTTTTCCGTGTGGAAGGTAACGTAAGCGTGGAACCCGATAATCTTGTGATGCGCGTTAAAGCGTTGTTATGGGAACATTTTTTTTTTTTGACTTTGAAATATAGTTATATGGATTGAATTAGTTAAGAAAAACCAATTTTATTCTCTTATATATTTTTATTTATACAATCACCCACTATACGGTATATATATCTATATTAAACAGTAACTAAATCAAAACTTCCTTAAATAAAAGGAAAAAAAGCATTTTCGAATACATAAACTTTTCATAGGTATTGCCATCAATGCGTCGAATGATACTGTTTTTTGTGTTTACAGTAATACTTTATATCAAATTGTAATCTCATATATCCGACTCTGTATCCAGCTTATTGCGCTACTTATTTTTTTGTTAATAAGTAAGTTAAGAATTCAGCAATTAGTTGTAGCAAATGGTAAAGAGAATTAAAACAGCTTTCTGGGTCAGCTGTGAATAAAACTTCACCAAAATTTTGCCAAAGCCATCATTTTATAGGCTCTCTGCAGTGAAGTATCTGAAGTCTTTTCGATAAAATTTTCATAATCCTGGTGTAAAAAAAGATGCTAGCTTTTCACTAACAACAAAAGGATTTTTCACACAGGAATTATTTTCCAGTTTTTTGAAATTATCATCAGTGAAATATTGTTCGATTGATTTATTCAGACATTCCAAGTGATTTTGGTATTTTGACTGGTATTTAGATCTATACCCTCTTCTTCCTAAATGTCCTTCATAGCTGGAAAACATTCGAGATCTCTGCGATTCACACAAATAATCCAAAACTGCAGCTTCCCTTTGAACGCTAGAATTTTTTCACCTGCCGTGAATTTTTTGCGGAACCCTTGGCGAGTTTTCATGGAACCCCAGGGTTCCGCGGAACACACTTTGAGAAACACTGCACTACAATATATCCATATTGATGAATTTTTCAGATTGTTATTTGCAAAGGAATAATTATAGTATCTTTTATTGGAAATTTTATTTCTCAATATCCTTGGGCTGCCATCCATGAATTATCCATTGGAATAACTATAGATTGTATTAAATAAAAGCAAGGGACATATATTTTATTTCATAGAAAATTTCATAATCTTTCATTTTTTTATATACACTCCTGTTACTAGATATCTCAGAAAAAATAGCTTCTTTTTGACTTTAATCCTTTTTATGCACCATTAGGCATGGTCTAAATAGAAAAAAAATTCCATCAATTTTACATCATTTCCTATCGGTTCAGAGAGTTCTGCAAAAATGTTTTTATCGCCCACCACAGTACCAATATATATAGGTGTATATATTTAAATACATGGTCCTTATTTCAATGATTTTTGAAATTTTTCTTATACCCTCTAGATAGGTACCTACCTACCAAAAAAAAAAAAAAAATTCCTCAAAAATTTTAGCTCATAATTTTAAAATTAACACATGCCTCAAAACGTTGAAAATTTTAAATGGAAAACACATATAATTTTTTTTAACTACTTACTTTTTTTGATAACTTCTATAAAAATTGATGAAATAATTCAAAATTTGAAGCAGCTCTTGCTCATACTGTTAGAAAGAAACCCTGAAAAAATTGCAAGTTTTTACATCCATTATTTATATCAGGTCAATAAATATAACTCAATTCTTTTCTACTTGAAATATTTTATATATCACTACATTTTTAAAATTTCAACTATTTTTTTTTTATTTTTTACAAGTTCTATCAAAAAATATTATTTTTCAAGTAATTTATGAATTTTGTAAATCAGAAACTTTTCAAATTTTTATTAATTAAGAAAACAACGAAAATATTTCTTATCAAAGAATAATATTTATAATTAATTACAAAATTTATTATACAGAACCAACTTGTATCATAATGAAAAATTTTTGATTTAAACAAATAAAACTCTTTTAAATTAATTTTCATAATTATTTTTTTTTTCGGTATACAAAGAGTAATTTTAAAATACCATTGGTGAATATACATATGATAATTTCACACTCAAATAAATCGTATTAAAGAATAGGACAATAACAATCCGTTTTTTATTTTATCCAATGCGAATCAGATAAAGTTTTGGAATGGGTCTTGCGGCAAGCCTGACTTAAAAGGGTCCTCAGGTAAAGACTACGGAACCCATGGTATCAACCAAAGTCACAAATTCTATAATATTATCCATTTAGGATGAATTTTAAGACCTGACGGTTTTGCCAAAAATTACAAGCGGTCTTGCCCAGAGCCTCAAAAGTGCAATTTTTCATTTAGCATTTTTCGTTTAGCATGGATGGATGGATGTATTTATGGGTTCCTTTTTTACGTCGACGATTTTTTCCCACGCTCCACCAATTGAAATGAAATTGAAAACCTACCATTACTTTAACAAATGGAAACGCTTGTTAGTTTTTGGTACACCTAGGGACACAAAAATTACTACCTTATTCTAGTACTGTTTTAGTTTTTTCTAAATATCTTGAAAATGATTTAAAAATTTTGATCAAATTTAAAATTCTATTCAGCTACCTTGAGGATCTGAAAAAGATTAGTTTTTAAGTAAAATTATATTTTAAATTACTTTACCCTAGACCCCTAGAGTAAGTTAATACTTTTTTTTTAATTCTTTAAGATATATTCATTTAATTGGATTAATATAACTCATGATCAAAACATCAAAAATGGAATGTAATAAGATTTTCTTAGTATTAGACAAGAATCGATCGTTATTTTTTAATTTAAGTCAACATGGACTTCAAATAGCCAGTGATATCTGATTAATAATAAAGGAATAATCATATTAGGTAATATTTCAAATGACTTTGGATAAAGTTTAGCAACGATCCGTTACAATTTATTTGCTTTGTCTTAAAAAGAAGGGTTCGAAGGCCAAGCCCCTTCTTTTTGAAAAAATTTTCGCCTGCGATCCGTTTATCTTTTGATCATCCTAAAAAATTACATGTCATCTTAACCCCCCCCACCACCCTGAAAATAAATCCTGGGTGCGCTACTGGCTAGAGCTTTAACAACTAAATATATTTAAAAAATTGTTTGTGAAAAAAGTGTAAAAAATGATATCAAAGTAAAAAAAGAATCCATTCCAGGGGGAGGGGGGGGGGACACGTACCTACGCCATTGAACCAATATTTGATAAGGGACGTACCTACCCTTTTTCTCGTTCAGTCATATTTCATGTATTCACGAAACGTAGAACAAAACTCAATGGAACAACTCTTAACTTATTAATGATATAATTTATTCAGTTTTGAACTTGGGTGTTTTGCAAAATATAATAAAAAAAGTTTTACAGATGTAAGAATAACATTCAGCTCCCTTACCGGACACCCACCCTTAAATGACTGTATTAAAAACCGAGGAGCTTACTTATTAATTGGATCATTTAACCAAGTAGAGATTTATCGTATTCATAAAAAAATGCAGCCCATAAAAAAGTAAAAATCTTGTTGAAATACTAGTATATTAGACCTGGCAAATTGGAAGACTAGAATATCTAATAAGAATGTGTTTTTATCTGTGGATGAAGATAAGAGGCGCTACCTCTCACTCTTTTACAATTTGAGAAAGTTCCTCAATTAATGTGCATGTGAAATTGGTGTTTCATTGATGAGCAATCTTGTAGGAACAGAATAAAAAATTTAGAACGAAATTATTTTATTCATATTTTCAAAGTTTATTTCAAAGAAGAGGGAAGAAGATTATTTCGATTTGCATTTTAAAATGATGTAATCTATAATAGGATATTTTACACCTTAGAATATACACAAACATTTTTGAATTCTTCTCTCTTTCCGTATTTTTCCTACTTGTTCGCCCCCTCGTTTTGTATGCAGATGAATTGCGTGGGGCTTGCGACGACTGGAAGACACTCATATGGTATTTGTATGTATTAGAACCATTTGGGGGTAACAGCCATTACATGAGTCAGATTTTTTATTTTTTGGGGGAGGAATACTTGTAACGACGGCCTATGCAAATTGTATAGGGTTACGCCTAAGTTTGATTTTACACAATTTGAATATTGACTCGGGTTTTATCGAACCGAGAAATTGCGGGTTAAATATACCCTTGATATAATTTTTTTGTTCCTTTCGAGGGATGATTTATTTTTTTCTAAGCTCTCTGCATGAACGAACGCTCCCTGATGGTCTCCCGGCTTGGGAGGTGTGTGGGTGGCCAAAAAGAGCCTCCCCTTAAACCTTAAAGCCTTTCGACACTTCGATTTCCTATGAAGGCTCCATTTGAGTGCCAATGGGCACAGAGAAATCCCATTAGAATTATTGATTCTCCGGAGTCCCGAATTCCTTCACAAGATAATTTCTTTTGATGAGAAGATTTCTTTCCCGTTGAAACCCAGTTGGGAGGCTGCTCTCAATGTATTTTAGCGAAATTGCAGAAAACATTCTGTGTCTGATAATGTTGTTAATTTGTCACTAATTTGACACCAATTAAAAATTAGACAATCCAATGAGTCAAAAAAAGTAAAAGTAGAAGAAATCAATCAAGGCTTTAGAAAAAGTGAAATAGTCCCAAAACCCCTAGAAATAGAAAAAAAATTAAAATGTGCTGTAATTGTGCTTTAAACTTGTTCTACATACTATCAGTTGTCGGTAGTCGGCGCATGCGCATAGAGCAATTTTTGAGTGGGCGCTCTTTTGCTTGTTCCCAAAAAGATGATCAAGTCCCATCTTTTCTAGTCCGACGACATCGATACTTTCAAGTATTTTTGCCACATTTTTGAAGGGAAACTTCTTTATTGACGTATTTGTTTGAACTTTTTTGTTACAAAAAAGGGGAAATAAGAGACAAGCCTTGAGCTCGAGAAGGGAAGTATGTGTTATTTAGATTAAGTATTTGATTTTCTTATTTTCTGAAAAGACAAATCCTTAATCTTTTTCATCTTGTATCCATTTTCCCTTAAATTCCTTACTCTTTCCATCTCGAATCGAATCCCGAGTACATTTTTACTTGTGCACGATTTGAGTGTGTTCCTGTGAGGTCACAGTATTCCAGATCAAGACACGAGACGTTGGCTGTTAAGGTAAAATATCTATTTAATAATATATTCTTATAATTAAATATATAACAAATCTTTAAAATTTTAAAGTTCTTTTTTTCGAATTTAAAAAACAATTAAAATAGATAATATTTTAAATAAAATTTTATTGTTATTATTTCTATAAAAAAATACTTCACTATATAATTTTGCTAATATCATTATTTTCTTTTTTCAGGTAGGTGATCGTCCTACTAATACTATCATTTTGTATAATATTTAAGTAAAATAAAAATTATAAATTAAAATACAAAATTATCTATATGCAATTTTGTAACCTTTTTATTTTTTTTCTAATTTAATTTGAGATATTGGTTTGAAATAATTTCGATTTTATATTTTCATTTAATAAAATTATTTCACATCGATAGATAATAAAATTTCAATTTTGTTTAAGAAAATAACATTCAAGAATAAATAATTAATTAATTCACTTTGAAAAATAATTCCTTTATTTGATTATTCCCCTCTAAACTTCAATCTATTTTCTGTATATGATCTAATGCATGAGTCAATATCGAAGACTTTCTCTCATCTTTAAGTACTTTGTATACTACACTCAGATATACAAATTTTTTATATTTATTTCTAAAATTTAAATATTTCACAAAATTTTTATACAAAATGTCGAATGTTTAAGACTTTGTTTCGATACAAATGCAGTATTGGAGATATTGTATTGTTTCGAAAAAAATTTCTTTAACAATTACTTATCTCAAGTGTAGACGTATTTTGCTACAAATACAATGTCTCCTATTTATTTCAAAACACGTCTAGCCTTGAAATATTCATTATTTTCGGCTTTCAAATTTCAAATTGTATTTCTGAGTGTTTTATACATTTGAAAATAAAAATAATATTTAAAAATATTAAATTATTACTCTATGAGTATATTATGTAATATGCGATCAAATCATAATAATGATCTCCTTCGTGTATTTATTTATCTATCCACGTGGGGGGGGGGGGGGGGGGGGGCAGCTGCCTATTCGTGGTGCCCCCTGTACTCACTAAACAGCTGTCTCTGCGTATAAATTAACGATCGAGACATAATCATATATAATGATTACATTTGCATAATTTTATACAGACTCTAAACATTCCCATTAATGATAATAATCAATTTCGAAAACGCAGATATTATATATATTAATATATTATATATACTATCGCAATTATAATTTCACTTATGATATGGATTTTACAAAAATATAATTAAAAATTCTTGTTTAATTTTAACTAGCTAAAATTCATTTCAAAAAATTTATGCAAATAATAATAAATTATATATGAAATTTGAAATGTTTATGGTATATTCAGGAATGAAAATACAAGGGAAATTTTTCGACGTCATTGTCTCTAAGAATTAATAGTATATTAATTTAATAAGTAATAAATACAATGACTAAGTGCATATTTTTCTAAATTAAATGGTTGTTGGGATAAAAATTCGCACAAAAAATTATTATGAAAAAAAAAATTTAGAGATTTCAAATATGATTCCATTCCAAGATTATACGTTGCATTTTTGAAATTAATTTGAGATCGTGAATAAAGTTTTTTATGTAATCAGTGGCTCAACCACAGGGGGACTAAGGAAATTTGAAGCCCCCTCCCCAGAACAAGGACGAAAATGAACGTAAAAGTAAAATGAAAAAATTAACAAATGAAAATAACAAAAATATTTGCTAAATTTTAATAAATCATTTGACTATAAATTAAGACAAATAAATGATTATATTTTCATTAAATATTGGAAAATTAGTTTTTTTGTCTAGAGAAACTATTTGTAAAGAGACTGGAGTATATAATAAATCGATTGATAATACTAAAATTAAAATCCATTAATAAAAGCATTTCTCTATCCATTTGAAATATAATATTAAATTAAATTATTTAATTATTAAATTGTCAAAACATTATTTTTTGGCATTTTATGAAGATGTTTATTATATATTGTATATAGTATATATTTTGTCCTCATCTGAATATAATTATTAACGATCAAAAAAGACTAACAGTCAAAATGACTATAGTCTTTAAGCTTTCTATAAAAAAATATAGGTATACCATATGTAAATAGACAATTGAATATAATAAACAGCACTTATTATTATTTATTGTATATATAAAATTCTTTGCCCGATACACTCACTCACTCACTCATCATCAAAACAGCCAGAACCACTGGACATAGAAACATGAAATTTGGAGAGGATATTACATCTATGACATAGGGGCTCACTAAGAAAGGATTTTTTGAAATTCGACCCCTAAAGGGGTCAAAGGGGCAAAGTGTGTTTTCACTGATTATGCGATATTTCTTAAGGACGATAAAATATCTACTTGCTTTTACTTATAAAATGTTAAATTAAAATATCTAAAAACTGATTTCAGGATTTTTTAAAATTCGACCCCTAAAGGGGTCAAAAGGCAAAATATCTTTGCAATGTGTTTACACTAATTATGCATTTTCAATTAAGAACGATAAGATATCTACTTGATTTTTACTTAATAAAATTCTAAATACAAATATCTAAAAAGTCATTTATGGATTTTTTGAAAATTCGACTCCCAACTATCCAAAATGTGAGTGGGGGCAAAAATTAAAACTCTCTCCTATGTGAACAAATTTTGTAGAGTTATTCTTTATTACTTTAAGAAACTATTCCTGTAAAAATCAACTATTAAAATTGACTGTATGGGGGGCGAAGGGGGGGGGGGCAAAATATAGAATTTTTATCTTTTGTACATTTACTCTTTAGAAAACTGAGAATTATTTATTTTCAAATATCTAAAAAATAATTTCAACCTCCCAAAATGTAGTGGGGGCAAAAAATTAATATCTCCCCGATATAGATCAAATTTTGTAATGTTAGTTTTAAGACTATATAAAATGTATGCTGTAAAAAATCAATAGCCAAAATGAGTGCGTGGGGGGCTAAAGAGGGGGCAAAATATTACAAATATATATTACAGACCTAATAATCACATGCCGAGACGCGGCCCGCCTGGGCCACCTGCCTGGAGGGGAGCCTGAGCTGCAGAGGGCGTGCAAAGGCACGCCTGGAGCAACTCGTTATTATATATAGGTATGTGTGTGTGTTAGCCCCCAGCATGACAAAATCCTGGTTGCGCCACTGCTACTTAAATGAGCCAAGGAATATATAAATTAAAATTTGAATTTTTATTTAAATCACATAATTAATTATAATTATTTATTGAAACAAATAATACAATATAACTACCTGTTTTGTTTCAATAAATAATTATAATTAATTATGTGTGATTTAAATAAAAATTCAAATTTTAATCAAATTAATCACAAAAAAGCTTCAACAGCTACATTACTAATAAATATATAAATTATTAATGAAAATTAATACTCACTTACTATTCTAAGCAAAAAGTTAAAACATTATCACTTAATATACATCCTTCAATTCCAAAACATATACATATCTCTTGTTGGATTATTGAGATAATTAATTAAATTATTGATCGAGACAAGGGTTTTAACAACTAATAACGTAAGGGAGTGTAGTTTCACAGTGAATGAAATAAAACTCAAAGAGGTTTATACAAACTCAATATATTTGGATTATTAGTCCATCATCAGGAGTTTACAGATTACAAACCGTTTGTAATCTGTAAACTCCTGATGATGAACTAATAATTCGAAATATATTGGTATAAACCTCTTTGAGTTTTTATTTCATTCACTGTGGCTCCCTTTACTTTGTTAATTAATATCATGTTTCACCTAAAACCTACACCACTTTCTCACTAAGTAAAAAAAAAGAAGCGTTTTAACAGTTTAAATTGATAGTCTCTATTTTGCTAGTTTCATTGAGAGTACCAGGAGGCACCGAGCGATGCTCGGTAACTTCTCCTTCGGTTAAAAGCTTTATTTTAATATTATTTTTAATTCAAAATTCTGTTAAAAAGGTCGATTTTTATTTGAGAGCCGTTTTCAAATTAAAAAAAATACAAAATATATAATATTCGCCCACTGTACCCCCCCCCCCCTCCCTCACTCCCGCCTTCACCCCGCGCGCGTTTTTTCCCGCGCTTGCCAGCGCGCGCTTGCTAAGCGCTCTTGCTTGCCGTTTTCGCGTTTTTTCGCTTTTTTTCTGCTTGCCTGACCTCACCCCGAAATTCGCTCATTCCCGGATCATCCACCACTGCACCACCTCCCGCATCTGTTTTGATTCAACCATAACCATTTTTATTCATCCAATTGTTAATAAATCAAACCTATCAAAATGTGTTGTTTTTTCAGAAAATTGAGACCTGCTTATGCGAAATGTGTTTTTAAATTTTGATTATTTTTTATTCTATTAAATAAATAAAGCTCCTTTATAAAAAATTATAAAACGTTTATTACATTTAACGTTTAGGGAGAACAAAATATGTTAAAAATCCACAATCACAATACTTTTGCCTTTGAGAATAAAGGATTAACCTAACCCAGTGTCTGTCTGGGTGCAAAAAGTAAACAAAAGAGAAAACCTTTAAAATTAAGATTGGGATTTGTCTACCTGAGAATAATTAATTTGACATGAAAAAACCATCAAAAAATTTTGTAGAGTCGTTTTCTAAAATAGAACCGGGGCATACAAATATATATATATATATAAATAAATATACAATTTTTGCTCGTTTAATAATAGATATGAGACACCAATTATTTCTATTTTATCAATTAATGATCCGCTGAGATGATATACTTATATCAAAGATTTCGAGTTTATTTATCTGCTCCTTCTCTGGCAAACTTTTATTCAGCATCTGATACTCGATAAGATTCATCTGCACATTGTCAAGAGGGTTGCAATCTTAATTACTTGTTATTTATGAACAAAAGTGAGTGGGGTTTTTAAATTCGAGCTTTTTATCAATACAAAAATTCTACTGGGTTAGCAATTCCCGAGTGTTGGAGCATAATCCATCATTAATAAAGATACCCCCTTGATCACGGAGATAAAGTTCAAGTGGATCTCCTCTCCCTCTTCCATGGTTTAGTTTGCTGATAAAAGGCAAGAAACGTGCCAATATATTCTCGAATGAGACTTCTTTTTTTTTTTATTTTGTTACTTGATATCCTTTAAGCTAGCATAAGTATTGAATACTCGCGAAGGCACCATTCGTCATTCACTTCATTGATTTCCACTAAATATAAGTCACAAGAATTTATTTTTTAAAAAAACTTCTTTAATTTCTTAATGACAAAATATTTGTACAGGAAAATTTTTACGGCCCAGTAGCTTCTTACGACCTAGAAAAGAACCAAATATCCACCCTTTCGCTTGATCACTTTCTCCTTTTCTTCGGTGATGGCTGCATCACCTTCTCAGTTCACCTCTTCTTCCATTCGATCGAATTCAAAATAAAAATAAACAAATAAAATAAAATGAATAGGAATTTGATTCGAAACATAATCAACTGGTGTGTTCACCATACGAATTCCCATTTTTAACCGACTTCAAAAAAAGGAGGAGGTTTTTTATTCGACTGAATTTTTATTTTTTTTTGTGCCTATGTTACCTCATATCTCCGCCAATTGTGAACCGATTTTGAAAATTTTTTTTGCATTGGATCCAGTCTACGTTCCGATTGGTCCCATTTTTTTTCGTAGGTATTAGACCTTTTTTCTTAGGTTTGTTCGGGACTAACTTCTTTGTTTATGAACCAATTTCGATGATTCTTTTTTTATTGGAAATGGGGTATCTTAGGGATGGTGCAATATTAATTTGGTCAAGTTCTGATGATATGATCACTATTAATAACATCACTAAAAAGAGAAAAATAAAAATTTTTAAGAAAAAAATAAAACCGACTTCAAAAAAATTAAATGTAACAAATAAAATACACTAAAAGGTATAAAATAATTATTATCTTATTTAGTTACAACTAAACTACGAAATATTAACATGAAATTACTTTTTTTAAGTCGGTGCCAAACATATACCTTTTATGAATCGCACTCGACGGATCTTACTTAATACGTTTGGTGGGTACGCTCGCTTATAGGTATAGTTTGTTTGGCACCGACTTCAAAAAGTAATTTCATGTTAATATTTCGTAGTTTAGTTGCAACTAAATAAGATAATAATTATTTTATACCTTTTAGTGTATTTTATTTGTTGCATTTAATTTTTTTGAAGTCGGTTTTATTTTTTTCTTAAAAATTTTTCTCATTTATTTGAAGTCATTGCGACACTACTAATTTACACCCCCTTCCTTTATTTCGTTATTTTTTAAAAATCGTTGGAGCCGTTTTTGAGAAAATAAAAAAAAAATCTTTCATGTAAATGTCCACTTCTAATTTTCTGATTTCAACCAAAAGCTTGCTGTACTCCTTCTAGCATATGGTATATGGAGCTTAAGTTTCGAATTTCGTAGCTCTGAGACTTATGGTTGCGAAACGCAGGGGAGTACATACATACGTACATACGCACTGACCAATGGATTTTGGACCCCTTTTGGCCTCTGGGGACCACAATTTCCGGTTTTATGTCCTACATTCGGTTTCCAACTATTAAGGGCAACGATTCCTTCCACCTAGAAGTTACAAAATGAAATTAACTTTTTTCATCTCGGAGATACAAGCTCTCAAAGAGTCAGGACTCAGACTGGCCATCGGAATACTCTCTCATTATATTCTATAGAATATAAATGTGAAAGTAAAAAGGGGTTTATTGGTTCCCAGAGTTCAAAAAAATCAATGTTCGGTGGGTATGTAAGTCATGTATCCGTTTTAAAATGCTAAAGTGCAGAGCAACGAAATTCGAAGCTTAAGCTAGATGTGGACTAGAAGATGTACAATTGTACAGTGTACATCGTAGGGATGGCAAAAATTTGTTGCAAAAATAGCCGGTTTTCTCCGTCTTCGTTTTAACCTGACGACTATAAGCGCCAAAAATAACAAGTCAGTGAAATAAAAGTTTTTCATTTTTTTAGGTTGAGGGGTTGAGCATAAATAAAGGAGTTCGTAGATAAAAATGTAATTTTTACAATGATATATTACATTGTTACAGGAAATACAATTGATTTTTATATACTAGTATAATTATATAATCACACAATTTTTAATTTTTCACAACATATCAATGTGATTTCTATAATCACAGGTATATGACTAAAAATAATCTAAACAGTAAGATGAAACTCTAAATGAATAACTATATTTGTAAATAAAAATTAATTTTTAAGGAAATTTGGTTTTACAATTTTTGAAACAACGAAATTAAAATTAAGGACGTTCCCTAATATTGTTCAGATGCAGTTCGCTCTTTTCCCTACGCTTTCCATGCGCAGAAAGGCTAAAATATTTTCACTTCGCCGTTTCTCGGATCTGGCAACATTGCATTCTTACCGATGATAAAAGACAAAGAATAAAAAAAAACACTTCATGAAATAGATCAATGCGAAATTCCAGATGAGAACAGTATAATTAGGTTGAGAGAATTAGCTAAAAATCCCAAATGCACCACCTGCATAAATTTTTTAAATATGGAAAAATTGAGTGATTTCAGTGCGACGTTGCCAAGTCGCCATCTCTAACTTGCCATGCCATGAAAGAAAAAATGAAAACCATCAAAAGTACCTAACTTTTAACATTTTTCATACAAAACGAATACCGCTTGATACAATTATTTTAACAGAAAAATATTTGTTATATCTTCAGTTAATGATTCTCAGTTTTTCAAAATAATTTCAGGAAATTACGATTGTTATTTAATGAAACAGTCGCTTTAAGATCAATTGGTATAGGGTAAATATGCAAATTTCAATGGTCAATATTTACAAATTTAGTGGCGCAAGGACTATTGAAGAAAAAGTATACATATAAAGGACACTTATAAATATGTGTATTCAAAGTTTTAAAAGGATTGCAAGAAAATCGATTTATTAGGGAACGTCCTTAATTTATAATTTTATAAGAACATTAAATAAATTGAAAAATTGAATACATTACTATAATGAAATTGAACAATTAAAATGTCAATCAACAATAACCCAATATTTTTTTGTAATCAATTCGTAGATTCGAAAAGCCTAGCAAGTCATTTTCTTTGAATGTGACTGATCTTAATTTCATGTCTAATTTGAAGATGCCGAAAATAAGAGCAGAAAATAAGACTAATGAAAAGATTCCAAACGTCACCGAATCTCACCCCCCTGGACTTTTTTCTGTGGGGGTATCTCAATGCAAAAGTGAACGATACCAACCCAACCAACATATCGTAGTTAAAAGAAAATATTGTGCGAGAAGTTAACTCTATTTCTCTACAACGCTCCGCTCGGAATAAGCTCGAAAGATACCGTGAATGTGTACGACGCGAAGAAAACATTTAGATGGCATAATCTTTAAAAACTAAAATCGCATGTTTTATGTTTAATTTGGTACTAAATACACAATTAATTTTCATTTATAATATCAATTTCCTTCATATCCAAATCCTAAATCTGCCACGGGACACCTTGTATATTATAAAATGTATATATGTAGATATATTGCCATTTTGGGAAATATATTTAAGAATCACAATGAAAAATAATATGACGAATCTTCCCACGATTAATTTCCTTCCCTGCGATGAATTTGCCCCACCCGCTGTCTGTCAGTATGTTAGCACATTGTTAGTCTTAAGGAGGATCTTTCGTGACAATCCACAGAAAAAGTTTTAGCCTCGTAACCACTCTATAAATATGAACGGTGTTAAAATTTTAGGTTATGTTTTTTTAACGTGACTGTACTTTTTACACTACTATATTCTATTTATGAATGGATCGTTACCAAGCCATTGATATTTTATCCCCTCCACTAAAAATAATCGGTCAAATATGTTTTTTTTATTTTTTATCAAAACTACGTGGTAAATAATTTCAATTTTTTTTTAAGTTACTCCGAATATATTATTCTAACAAATATAAGTTTTTTATCAAGATGGTGAAAGTCCTTCAATGAAAAAAAATAAAATAATGATCATTTTCCCACCCTTTCCCAATCTAACATATGTAAAAAAATACATTTTTAATTGCAATTATTTCATGTTTGGTGTGGTAAATCGTCTTCAAATTTTAACAGTCTGTGTATTATGCTTTTAATAACTTATATTCCAAGTTTCGAAGACTTCTTGAATTTTTGCATTTGTGAAAGAACTAATATCTATTTATTTTCTTTCAAATCAAAAATCATATTTAAATTATGATCGAATTTTATGTGAGGTCAAAAGAAAAAAAAATTTTTTTTATAATGAAGTATGAGGAAGTTTAAGATCTCTTTAAGTAGAATCAGCTCTAATCTTTTATAAAAAAAAAAATCATTTTAAAATGATGGTGTGAGAGAGTTCTAAAATAGACATTATTAGGTGATTTTTATACCAGGCGGCGTTTAGAAATGACTTAACTTCAAATTATAGAAAATTCTACTAATTTCCTCTCCCCCCCCCCCCCTTATAAGCGATAGATAAAAAATATATCGAGTAGTATTTTGGAAGTTATACTAAGGTACGGAATCATCAGTATGTGGTTCGACTTGCACTTGGCTGGCTTTTTTATTTAGTGAGAATATTTAAGTATAAATTAATATCAATAATATTGTTGTAAAGGTATTAAGTGAACTAAATGAACTTTCAAAGTTTACATAGCTCTTATGATTTTTTTTTAAATCAGATGGCGAGCTGGTAACGTTGTGAGTCAGGGGTGTCCAACCTTTTGGGTAACACGGGCCACATTTGAAGAAAAAAAATTGTCTCGGACAAAATTTTATAATTCTATTGATATTTGTTATTCAAAAAAGATAGTTAATAATGTAGAAATAAGAACTTCATTATTTTTGTAGCTTATAGTGAGCTTCTAATTTTAGTTCACCACCACTGGCTTAGTCCAATCTAAATCAAATTTCGCCCAATTAGTTTTTTGAAACCTATGAATAAACAAACTGTTCTTAGGATTTTCAAGTTAGACCCTTTACTGCGCAAAGGGGCAAGAAAATAAAACATTAAATATTAAGCAAATTCTAATTTCTAGAGACGGAATAAAATTTTTCAAAATTACTAATTAGTAATCGGTGAAGAAACTTGCTATATCGTTTTAAAACAAATACAAATCTTTTATAAAAACAATCATTAAACGTTTAATCAAACCCAAACGTTTCATGAGAATTTCTCCCTAATCAATGGAAAATTTGAAAATTAAAAAAAAAAAAACAAGAAAAATGAAATAAACTATAAATTGAATATGAATATTGAATTTGCAATTTCGAAAGGCCACATGTCTGAAAATTGAAAATGTTCAGAAATTAAAAAAACTAATTATTTTCTAAACTAGAGTAAAATTTATAAAATTTATTTTTGAGTTACATTTTGGGGGCAGTAAAATTAATACCAGAGTTGTGCGTTTTTCGATCATAGTAGGTGTAGTTAAACTTTTAGATTACATTTATATGAAAAAGTGTATTTGTCAAAATATGCGAGATGTGCCCTTTTCGAAATTGCATATTCAATTTAACAAGAGAGTTATTATTTTTTTTTTTGGGGGGGGGCCAAAATTGGGGGGTTCAAAAGAATATAACTGTTAATACATAATATATGTTTTAACTCAGGGAAGTCCAACCTTTTGGCTTACACGGGCCACATTTGAAGAAAAAAAATTGTCTCGGACCGCGGATAAATTATTATAATTCTATTGATATTTGTTATTCAAAAAAGATAGTTAATAATGTAGAAATAAGAACTTTAATATTTTTTAGCTCATAGTGAGCTTTTAATTTTACTTTTCGTAAATTTTATACTTGAAAATAACTTCTCGTATTTATATGTAAATCTATACCTACATACTTACAAAAAGTGATATTATGTATTAGTATTTGTTTATATTTTTTCCTGGCTTGATAATTAATATAAAATTCTAATAAAGAGACAATATTCAATTTTCCTTTTAGATCGGTATCTAATTATTGTTCTAGAATATTCAATCAAAAAGTTCGCAAGTAGAAAATTTATGTCTAATGAAAATGAAGTCGAAAATAAACCAAAATTTTTTTTTCGAAAATCTTGAAATCTAGTTCCAGATTCAAAATTTAACAGTAGATTTTCAGATTTTTTTTTTTTTTAGAGAAAAAAAATTATCAGACCAAATTGTTTTTTTTTTCCAGTATCTACATAATTATAAATCTCAATGTTTTAAGGAATTTTATGACTTTATATTGGACCACACGTTGGACAGCCCTGGTTTAAATCGAATGGGATTAAAGAAGGATATGAGGAATGATAATTTATATTTTAAAAGTGTCACGGATATAATAATCCCTGTCTATCCATTATCTATTGACATGTAAGAACGTGCAAAGATCTAAAAGACAAGTCTTGACAAATTTTAGTCCAGGAAAGAACTGATCAATTAATTGTGATTGTTCTAGAAAACGCATATAAATTACTGAAATAATAAATATTTTAGAAAATGAAAATATGAGAAGAAGAAGGATTTTAAATATTCCAAACTTAATTATTTTTCTTTATCTTATATAGTTGAGCTTATAATTTTGCTTTTAGAGAATTTTATTCTTGAAAAAGGCTTCACGTATTGTACAAATGTACATTCATATTTCGAAAAATGGAATAAATATATTTCTACATATAAATCTCAATGTTTTAAGGAAGTTTATGATTTTATGTTTGGCCATACTCATTGGAATGCTGGGCCGCATGCGGCCCGCGGGCCACGGGTTGTACAGCCCTGTTTTAAGTAAAAGGCTTGTGGTGGACACAGCCCAGTTTATTTTAATTAAGTCATGCTATATTCTCTTTTAAATAAAACATCCTTTCAGTGGCGAATGACGGGTGAAACTTCAATCTTAAGGACTTGGATATGCAAAGAAGGGTGGCTTGGCCATATTGAAGTCAAAGCGGGAGCAGGCCAAGTGAACGACCCTCATCGATTTTCTGCACACTAAACGATCGACACAAGGACCCCAACTCTAACACCGGACACGTTTAATATGTAAATGCCTTGCTGATTGTATACATTAAAATAGCCAGCGAGGCAACTTCAAAAGCGAAATCCGCACGGCACAGTTAAAATACGGAATAGTTTTCAAAGTCAATTTGCAAACTGACCGTGACCAGTGATTCAAACCTGGTGCCCTTTGAAATGATTGTCAAGTAGATCAACAGGCAGAGAGGCCGAATAAAATGATAAAATGGGCCGCCCCTGGGGGCGGCGCAGGGGCTGCATTCAAATTAGTGCTTTTGATTAGCCGCTTCCTCTCTATGCCTATGCATTGCAATTGAACCCGCTTCTAAAAGCGAACGCGATTCAATTCGCCATTTTTGTTGAATATAGATCGCAAATTAACGAAATTTGTTTGATCTAATCTCAGGCAAATCATTGATTGTCCTACAAGAATACCGAATAATCCTAAATAAATTCACTCATATATATATTTAAATATATATTTGAGTGTATCTATATATATATATATATAGTTTATAGTATATCTCAACACTTTCCAAACTAATTTAAATAGACTATCAAATGAATTTTTTAGAATTTAAGCCTATATATCTAATTCTGTTAAGTATACGCAGCAGCAGCTTATCGATTGTTAATCTTTTTCTTATATGGTAGTGAATAAATAGAAACGGAGTTCGAAATTTCTCTGACCGGCCTGCTCATGGATTCATAAAAATAATTTTAAATATTTTTTTCATTTGCGAACATTCAAGTGGATAAAAAGACGAATTTTCGCTCTTCGATTTTCACCTTAAGCAGGATCACCTCCAGGGCTAAATGGGCTATGGCCCCGGGGCCTTTTTGGACGACAATTTTGCTTGCGCGAATCAGTTTGAAGGCTGGAGCAAGGAAACTAAATATTTAAGTTATACAAATAATAAGTTAATGAAAAAATACAAATCTTTATAAAACAATCTTGGAACATTTATTTTGAAACTAGACGTTTCAGGAGAAATTCTCCCTTTATCAATAGAAATTTTTTAAAAAATTGAAAAAAAGCTGTTTTCGCTATTGATTCGAAAACAACCCTAAGAAATTAAATATTTTGATAACAGGCAATTGTACAAATTGTCCTGGTGACCAGATTATCTTTAATTCAAATAAAAAATATAAATATTTATGGAAAATTATTTTTCTCTAAAGATTTTTAATAAACTTTAGAAAATCAATCCATATCTGACCTTTAATTATTTAAATTTTTGTTATTTGATCATTTCTAAGATTAATCTTTTTTATAAATTATGTTCTTTATCTAAAATTTTTGAATTAATAGAAAAGTCAACATATTTTGTTTAAGGTTAATAGAATAGTAAGCCAGCATTGTACATTCGGAATTTTTCATTCTAATGAATACTCATGCTCGTTAGAATTGGTTGATAAAGGGAGAATTTCTCCTGAAACGTCTAGTTTCAAAATAAACGTTCCAAGATTGTTTTATAAAGATTTGTATTTTTTTATTATATTAAAAACAATCAATAATTAATTTTTCTTTATAATAAGTTACTTCTGTTTTTTGTTTATATAGTTTGTTTTTGTTCATATAGGTTATTTGAAATTTTCTTTGTTTATTGGTAATATTCTGACTTTTTCTAGCTCTTAAAATTTTGTAAAAGTTCACCGATCACCCCGCAACCGCTTCAACCCCCCGTGTATATTTTCTTATGAAGAGGGGCGCATAATTTTTAGTAGCCTATGGGCGCCAAATATCTTAGGACGGTCTTGGTCGGGAGAAATTTTTGCCCAGAGGAGTCGGAGACGGGAAAAATATGTAGACTACAATGCGGGTATTTTCTCATTTTGTTTCCGAGAGTAACATTTTTCTTGGTATACAGACTCTAAGGAAAATGAGCTCGAGTCTCAGTTAAATGAAAAAGAGTTCATTTGGTTAGGTAGAACTACACTCCCTCACTGCCTTTCTGGACCGGTTCTGGGGATCCAAACCCCGAATGTTATATCTACGGACTAAAATCCCGCAATCCCGTGGGATCCAGCATCATTTGAAGGCCTGCGGGATCCCCCATCAGCTTGCGGATTCGCAAAGTCGTAAACTCGACGACTAATGGCCCAAAATTCAGTCAAATCAAAGAATTAATTGACAGATTGCAGCCCTTTAAATTGTGTGTCGAAATTTATGTAGAAGAGTCCCAATTGATTTGTTTTTTAAGATCATTTTTCCAAAAAGAGGAGTCACTTAATTATTTAAAATACTTTTATAATTATTTTCAAATTTGATGTTAAATTATTAATTAAATACTATAATTATTATGGAGATTGAAAAGACTGTTTAGTTATGCAAATCCTACTCACATACAAATTAATGTGAAAATTATTGTGATTTACTTTAGTAGCTATTAAAATGTATTATAATTATCTCTTTTAGGCAAGTTATAGACTAGATAGAGAATATTAGATATATAAAAAAAATAAATAAGTTAATTCGCCCAAAGTTACTTGCATTTAAGAAGCTAACAAGTTATAGTCATTATACACATATGTGATGAGTTGTGCAGTTAACTAATAAGAATCCAAACTCTAAAATAATTTTGCTAACTAGAGTACTACTAATTGTTGATTTTTGTACTTTTTTATTAAACCTGGTTTAATTATTGACCAAATAAACTTTTTATTTATTGAATTTCTAAAAATGTAAAATACCTAGACGGGATCCCGCGGGATTATCACCAATCCCACAATAATCTCGCGGGATTGAAAACACTGCGGGATTACAATCCCTAGTTATATCTTTCCCGAGGTCCAATGGTTTATTTCGGAGTACCTTCTCCTAGACTGATTGCCTTCACTACCGTTAATGAGTCCAGTATTTTTTTTAATGAAGTTGAATGAAAGAAGAAGAGCACCAGGAAGATGCACAGCCCCTATGGATCTCGAAAGAGTGGAGGCGTAGGTGTATATTAGGGTGGAACGAAAAATACAAATTTGTATTTTTTATTTCTAATAGAGTGGAAAAGTTGCGTTTAGTAGTAGAAAAGACGATAACAAAATATAAAAGACATTGCAGCATGTCTTGAGGTGTCGCAAGAACGAACGATAATGTTTTATAAATTAAAAGATTTGGCTAGGATCTTATTTTTTTTTTTTTTTTTTTTTTTTTTGTATGTAAAAACAATAAATTGTTATTGTAATACCACAAAATAAATGTTAATTGATGTAAAAAAGGAATACAAATTTTGACACAGTGATTATAGCATGGGGTGCCTCAAGAACGATAAAATTTAAAAAAGTACAAATTATTTCGAATACTTGTCCGTTAAGTTGATATTTTGTAATATAAATAATTTTTATATCGTTTTCTTGTCTTGCAACTACATTTTGTACAAATACATGCAGGAGAAAACATTAAAACATTTTTCAAAAAATAATTTTTTCAAAATTTTCCAATTTTTAACAATATTAAGTTAGTTGTTTCGCGATAATACTAGCAAAAAGTTAATACTAGAATGTATTGGTTATTGTTTAATGTTGGTTTAGTTTTTATAAAAATGGTAAGAAGAGTTTCTTAATTATAATTAAATATGTATGTAAATTTTCCGATATCCCGTATAGTGCAATGTTAAAGAGCCTGAAAAACTCGATTTTTGAAATTTAATATCTCGGGAACTGTATAGTTCATAAATTTCGTTTTACCACCAATCGATGCAGAAGTATTTAAATAATAATCTGTATAAATTTCAAAAAAATCCTAAGAAAACGCATTTGGCGGAACAACTACCTTAAAGCTCTTTCCGGTACCTTAAGACATTGAAATATGACAACCAAATTTTTGTCCTTTCTTTATGAATCTAAAATGCAAATTTTGGCCACTATTACAAATACAAAATAAAAAAATTTAAAAAAAAGACATTTTTGTTCTACCCTAGTGTTTATCCACTCGGTTTTTGAAGTTTTAATGGTTATAAGTGTCGGGAAAGACGGAGGCCAGGAGAGAGTTCCAGTTCTTTGACGTCATGGGGTCAAACATATTGGCCAATGAAGTGGTCCGACACTTTTCCAATTTAACCGCGAAAGGGAGTCGGTGAAGGTCGAATCGTCAATTAGTCTGACAGCTCGTTTGTGAATTGCATTTAGGGTGGCAAGAGAATGCTTGGAGGTACCGGATTAAGGGGCAAGCGAAGCAAGCGGTCGCTTGGGGCCCCGGCAAAGTCTTCATTGTTTTTTTTTTGAACTTGGACTTAGGCGCCTTCAGAGTAAAAATTGAGGCGCCCTTCTATATTAAACATAAATAATGAAAAAGAAGATTGTTTGGAAAAGAATAAAATAACGATTTCGCATTTTTCATATTTTTACTTTCAGAGCTCATTGCTGAATTGTGTGGGGGAGGGGGGTGCACTGAACGAAATTGGCGTCCTCTCAGTAAAGATCAAAGTGCCTATCGAAATTTTTATAACATGCATAAAATCATTTCATGTAGTGCATACTTTGTATGGAAGATTTTAAAAAAGACCGTTTTGAAAAGGTGAAAAATAATCCGGGACGAATGGTCACCCTATTTATGATCCCTTTTTATCATCGAGATTTTCCCGACCCTAGATTTTAAATATAAAACAAAGACATAAAAATAAATATTCTCATACAGATAATTTATTTTTTCATAAACAATACTATATGGATCATATGAAAAGAAGTAGTTTTAAGACTTGTTTCAAGTATACAAAAAGGGCGTTATATACTGTGCGTTTGCGGCATATTTTGATTCTGAAATAACTTAATACTGAAAATGCAATGCGATACAGCTTATATTAGGGGTGCTCAACCTTTTTAAAAAAAGAAGGAGGTTCTCAATTCGACTGAATTTTTTTTTTCGTGTGTCTATGTTACCTGATATCTTCGCCAATTGTGAACCGATTTTGATGATTTTTTTTGCATTGGGTTCAGTCTAGTTTCCGATTGGTCCAGTTTTTTTTCATTGGTATTGGACCTTTTTTGTTATGTTTATTCAGACATAACTTCATTGTTTATGAACCATTTTTAATTATTCTTTCTGCATTTGGATCAGTATAGCTCCAGGATAGTCAAGATACCTAACTATTTATTTATTTATTTATTTTATGTATATTCAGCGAGAACTTTTTGCCACGTAAACCGATTTCTATGATTCTTTTTTTATTGGAAAGGGGGTACCTTAGGGGTGGTCCCATATTAATTTGGTCAAGTTTTGATGATATGATCAATGACGAAATAACGTAAATCTCCAATTCTTATGAGCAAATAATCAAAATTAAAATAAATACAATTTTTTATAAAAAACAATCTTAAAACATTAATTTAAAACTCGCAAACATTTCAAGAGAATTTCTCTGTTTATGAATTGAATTTTATTATCATTTTCTTATTTATTCGCCCGACGCTTTCTCTTACGAGATGCATGAAAGGTATTATATTAAGTCACTATTAATAACATCACTAAAAAGAGAAAAATAAAAATAATTTTTATAAAAATACAAATAAATAATAAGAACTCAAAAATCAAATAAAATGCACTAAAAGGTATAAAATAATTATCTTATTTCGTTACAACTAAACGACGAAATTGTTACATGAAATCACTTTTTGAAGTCGGTGCTAAACAAACTATATAAGCGACCGTACCCGCCCAACTTACTAAATAAGATCCGTCGAGTTCGGTTCATAAAATGTGTATTTTTGGCACCGACTTCAAAAAGTGATTTCATGTAACAATTTTGTCTTTTAGTTGACACTAAATAAGATAATTATTTTATGGCTTTTAGTGCATTTTATTTGATTTTTGAGTTCTTATTATTTTATTTGTTGCATTTAATTTTTTTGAAGTCAGTTTTATTTTTTTTTTATAAAAATTATTTTATAATACACGAGCTACCTTTGTATACCAAGGTGTATGGCGATCGACAGGTTATAATACAAATAATATAAATAAATTACTAACAAAATAAATATGTGCATTAATAATTTACGAAGTATAATAGGTACATACAAATTTACAAAGTTACATTCAAAAATTGAATTAAATAAATGTAAATAAACTATTAAATTTATTGTAAAAAAATCATTGTGAAATTTGGCCAGACTTGGCAATACTTTCATCAACTTTCATAGTCAGGTTGGTATGATGATGTAGACATTGTAGCTAATCGCAAGCATTGATCCAAGGGATCATTTGTAATTTTATTTCTTAGTTTGTTTTTTATATATAGGTCATGTTTGAAAACCCAGATTCTGACAAATTTGTTGATCCAAAACAAGCCAAAATTGTTTGGGCAATACTTGTTAATATCGGGTATTGCTCGTGTGTATACAGGGTGTCCCGTATCACAACGATAAACCGTAAACAGGGGATAGGGTAATTTATGACGGTCCAGAACCTAAAAAAAAATTTTAATAAAAGTCTCATAGTTTTCGAGTTATAGTCATTTTTTTGAAAATGATGAAAATTGCTACGCTGCCCTATACATCGAGATGCCGTGGCAACAAATTAACATATTTTATTATTCTAATTTTTGTTGCGCAATTGTGAATAATCCTGCTATTGACCAGAATTCAAAATAAAACAATAAGTACTATACTTTTGGAGAAAAAAATATTTTTGTCAGACTTATGTTTTAAAAAATTTTGATCAGCTAACTTTGAATCATCTTTAATTAATGTAAAAAAGTCTAGTAGACTACATGGCAAGTTATTTAAAAAATTAGCCCATTTAGTCAAGATTTCAAAATGGTACAGCACTTTGTACTTCCTTCTTTAGGAAAAAAAATATTTGTATTTTTTTGGCAAAATTAGCTAATTTAATATCATATTTTGATACTGTTTTGTTTTTATTTAATATGTTAATCAATTATGTCCCATCTTTATTTAACTAATCTTTGGCGATTAATGGCATTATTAATAGCTATTATATTATAGTATTAATCTCTATAATAGCCAAAGATTAGATAAATTAAGATGCAACGTAATTGATTAACATATTAAATAAAAAATCACCAACAAAATATATTTTTAAATTATCTAATTTTGCCAAACAATATCAATATTTTTTTTTCTAAAGAAGTAACGTAAGTACAAAGTGCTGTATCATTTTGAAATCTTGACTAAATGGGCCAATTTTTTAAATAACTTGCCATGCTTGTTTACAAGACTTTTTTATATTAAAGATGATTCAAAGTTAGCTGATGAATTTTTTAAAACATAGATCGAGCAAAAATATTTTTTTTCTTCAAAACTATAGTAGATATTTATTGTTTTATATTTAATTCTGATCAGGACTATTCAGGATTGCTTAAGAAAAATTAGAATAATAAAATATGTAAATTTGTAGCCACAGCATCTTGATATTTAGGGCAGGGTAGCGATTTTCACCTTTTCAAAAAAATGCCTATAACTTGAAAACTATGAGACTTTTATTAAAAAAAATTATGTTCAGGACCTTCGTAAATTGTCCTATTCCCTGTTCACGGTTTATCGTTGGAATACGGGACACCCTGTATTTCCATACTACTTCTTGACTTACTGATTTTAAATGAATATTATTTTGAATTTTGATTAATTCAAGTTCTGTTTCGGATTGGTTTGCATCAAATAGTTTAGAAATTTTGTTTGAAATTTCTGCGATGTTTAAATTTTGTTGAAACGGATTGTTAATAAAAGATGAAATCCCTTCAATGTTATTAAATTCTCCGAACCTTTCATGAATCTCCCTCTCGACTTTAATTTATAAATTTCTTGAATTCACACTTCTGGATTTTCGTTGAAAAACTTTAACATGTTTGGAAAATAGCGTAATTCACGATTTAAATTTTCCTTCAGTGAAATTAAGATTATTCTCATATGAGTACCCCTGATTTAAATGATATCATTAATGTCAGAATAAAAAACAATCATTTAAAAAAATTTTAACTTTTCCACCAATTTGAATATAAAAGTAGGAAATTAGATTATTTTTGCAATCTGATTTTTGTATTCGATTTAGTGATCGACCCAAAACGGTACCGCGATCGATGGATTGTTCACCCGTGGCTTATATGATTCGTTTAATGGTATCTTTCAATATGTAAATAGGTACATATAATTTACTCTTGGCCAGTATGTTTTACGATTTTATAATTGCGCTGTATATAAAATGTAATATATCAAATGAACGATAAATAAGGGTTTATGACATATGTTTTTTTTTAATTTATATATCTGAATTATATTGTCGCAACCTTAACATTTTGCTTTGCGATCATATTTTTTATAAACACTGATTTAGAGAGAAGAAAAAAATATTATTCCATTTAATTATTATGAAATCTTTGTGCACAGTTTCCCCCAGGGTTTCAGAGTCGGTAAAAAAGGACTTGACTCCAACTCCGACTCATGATAATTTTAGTAGACAGACTGCGGAAAAATTAAATACTAATTCATTTTATGAGGTGTTAACTTAAAATAAATAAATTATAATAAAACTTATATCTGCTAATTATTTAGTCGTGTTTAGTGGATAACATTCAACTATCATTTAAATAATAGTTGTGATAAGTGAAAGTCGAGTGTTATTCTTCAAAAACTGTTAAATATTTAGTACTGATAAGTGAAAGTCGAGTGTTATGCTTTAAACATGGTTAAATAATTAGTAGTGATAAGGGAAAGTCGAATGGTGTGCTGTAATCACGGTTAAGTAATTAGTGATGATTAGTGAAAATAGTATGACTTACATTGCTAATCCGATTAAGATTATCTCGGAAGATAAGCTAAGAATAGCTTGCGCTAATTGATCTCGAAGGGTATATAAGGGGGAGAGAGAGATAGGGACAGTAGTGAATGTGCGGGGTGAAAGGGAAAGTGAGAAGGGGTATATAGGGGAGGGGCGAAGGGACAGTGGTGAGGGGTACAGTAAGGTATATAAGGAGGGGAGTGATAGGGAGATTGGGCAGTGTGTTTCAGACAGTGCGGATAAAACATCGATTGTAAATATTACAATGTGGTCAGCTGAGAGGGTGGATGAAGGTAGGGAACTTCATCCACTCTCTCAGCTGGCTCCATCCCTCACTAATAAACGAACTTTCCCCTCTAAACAACCCTTCATCCTTATATTAATAATAAGCATAGAATTAGAAAAAAAATCATATCCTATCCCTAATCCTATCCAAATTTAATCCGTGTGTTCACAAATCTTTTTCCTTCGAAATCGAAATATATCGCGAGAATATTTATCCTTGGGTTAGAGTGTCTGAATGTTCCTGTGGGGTAGTCTAGGTTCAGGCATGAGACGTTAGCTCTTAAGGTAAGAAAACTTTAAAATACTCTATTCTTATAATTAAATAAATAAGAAATACTCTAAATTTTGCAAGTTACTTTTTTTGATTATTTTCACAAAATTAAACATAATTTTATTGCTAATATTTCTATAAATAATATCTTTAAATTAACTATAAAATTTTACTAATAACAAGTTTTTTCTTTTTACAGGTAGGTGCACGTCCTAATAATACTAACATTTAGATTAAATATTTGATTTTCTTATTTTCTGAAAAATCAAATTCTTCCTTCCATTTTACCTTAAATTCCTTTACTTTTTCGATCTCGTATCGAATCGCAAGTATTCAAAATATTCTAAAATTTTGAAATTACGTTTTTCGAGTTTTTAAAAAGACATAAAATAAAATAGATGATATTTTAAATATAATTTTATTGCAAATATTTATATAAAAAATGTTTTAAATTCGCTATTTTATTTTACTAATTTTTCGAGTATTTCAAAAAAGATAAAATAAAATATTTAATATATTTAATATCATTTTATTTCGAATATTTTTATAAAAAAACATACTTTAAATTCAATATATTATTTTACTAATAATATTTTTTTTACAGGTAGGTGCACTTCCTACTAATACTAATACTAATAGTAACATTTAGTGTGAGTGTGTTCCAGTGGAGTCAGCATTCCAGATCCATTCGCGATACGTTGGCTGTTAAGGTAAGATATCTTTTAAATACCTACCTACTGTATTATTTTAATGAAATAATTAAGAAATACCTATTCTAAATTTTTGATATTTCTTTTTTCAAGTTTTTCTAAAAAGATCACATAAAATAAATAAAATTTTATTTTAATATTTATTAAAAAATTACTTTAATGTTACTATATTATTTTACTAATATTATTATTGTTTTCTTTTTTCAGGTAGGTCCTCGTCCTAAAAATGTAGATTTTGAATAAAATATTAATATCTGGGTAACGGATAGGTGTGTACTTCTTTGCTCTTAAAGAGTAAAGAAGTACAGACCTACTTCAGGGGCTGGCCTCCCTGCCCACGTGACCTCATGATTCTTTTATCAAGAAAATCATGTCCTATTCCTAATCCTCCCCGAATTTAATCCATGCTATCCCAAATCCTAATTCCTTCGAAACCGACTTGTTTCGCGAGTATATTCATTCTTGTGCGCGAGTGTGTGTCCGTTTGTCCATGTGGAGTCAACATTCCAGGTCTAGGCACGAGACGTTGGCTGTTAAGGTAAGATATCTATTTAATTCTCTATTCTTATAATGAAATAACTATGAAATATTATTTTTCATATTATTTTTTCAAAATTTTCTAAAAAGATCATCTAAAATAAATAATATATTAAATTTCATTTTATTGCCAATATTTTTATAAAAAAAAATACTTTAAATTCACTACATCATTTTACTAATAATATTTTTTTTAATATTTACAGGTAGGTGGACGTCCTACTAATACTAACATTTAGTGTGTTCCTATGGAGTCAACATTCCAGGTCCATTCACGAGACGTTAGCTGTAAAGGTAAGATATATTTTTAATACCTAGCTACTGTATTATTATAATGAAATAATTAAGAAATACCTATTCTAAATTTTTGATATTTCTTTTTTTCAAGTTTTTCTAAAAAGATCACACAAAATAAATAAAATATTAAAAAAAATATTATTTTAATATTTATTAAAAAATTACTTTAATGTTACTATATTATTTTACTAATATTAATATTCTTTTCTTTTTTCAGGTAGTTGCTCGTCCTACTAATACTAAAATTTAGATTAAGTATTTGATTTTCTTATTTTCCTGAAAATCAAATCATCCTTCCATTTTACCTTAAATTCCTTACATTTTCCATCTCGTATTGTATAGGTATATACAACTTTGTAATCTTTTCATGTTTTCCTAAATTTAATTTGAGATATTGGTTGGAGGCAATTTCGCCTTTATATTTTCAGTTTAATAAAATTATTTCACATGGATAGATAATAAAATTTCAATTTTGGTTAAAAAATAACATTCAATAGTAAATAAATAAATACTAAATTCCTTAATATTTCATTATTCCCGTCTAAACTTCAAAGTATTTTCTGTTTCTGATCTAATGCATGAGTCAATTTCAATCAAACTTTCTCTCATCCTCAACTACTACACTCAGATTCACAAATTTTGTATATTTTTTTCTTAACTACAAATATTTGTCGAAATTCTTATACAAAATGTCGAATGTTTATATACTTTGATTCGAAACAAATTGCAGTATTGGAGACATTGTATTTGTTTCGGAAAAAGTCTTTCAACAATTTACGCGACATTTTATCTCAAGTGTAGACGTATTTTGCTACAAATACCGTGTCTCCTATTTGTTTCAACACACGTCTAGCCTTGAGAGATAGTTTGAATATAATGTTAATTATTTTTTATCTTTCATATTGTATCTCTGAGTGTGTTAGACATTTGAAAATAATGAAAATATTTTCAATTTTTAAATTATCACTCTCTGAGCATATTATTGCGATCAAAATTATATTCGTATAATTCTTATTTATTTATCTATCCATGTGGGAGGTGGTGGCAGCTGCCTTCTCGTGGTGCCCCCTATTCTCGCTAAACAGCTGTCTATGTCTCAATACCTTAACTATTGAGACAATCATATATAATAAATACATTTGTACAATTTATTACACACCCTACACATTCGCATTAATGATAATCAATTTCGAAAACTCAAATATATACTATCACAATTACATATAATTTCCCTTTTTGTAGAAAGGGATAAAAGGTATGCAATTTACAAAAATATAATAAAAAAATACTTGTTTAATTTCATTACTAAAATTCATTCAAAATTTATGCAAATAATAGTTAATCATTTATATGAAATTTGAAAATTTTTTATATTCGACTGAAAATACATGGGAAACTTTCCGAAGTCTTTGTTTCTAAGTATTTGTTGAATTATAATTTAATAAGTAATGAATACAATAGCTAAGAACATATTCTTTTCTAAATTAAATTGTTGTTGGGATAAAAATTCCCACAAATTATGAAAAAATCCCTGAGGTAGGCCGTAGGAAGAGGTAGATTTCGAAGGGGCTCTACCCCCCTTTAGACTGCTCCTATCAAAAACCTTTTAGACACAAGTTGTAGAGGTTAATTAGTAGAATCTTAGCCATTTGTTACCAATCTGGTATCATTCATATTAACTTTGTTATGAATTTTTTAAGATTTCAACCCCCCCCCCCCCCACCATTTCTACCCCCTTGGGGCTGAATTCACCAAAAACTAATCCCTTCTTGTTTACATCATGAATCATGACTAAATTTTGTACCAAATTATATTGCACTCGGTTGAACGTTGCGGTCTGCAGCGCACCCACAAAATTGCGATACATATCCCCCCACATACCCACACATATATATAAACTTTTGAATGGAGGGTGGTTTTGAGGTCTAGGGGCCATGATCGGAAAAACTATGATGAAATTTTCCGGTAGTCACTCCATGAGAGTGAACGCAATAGGTATATTTCTTCAAAATCTACCTAAAAATATTTAGAGATTCCGAATAATAATTTCATCCCGATTACACGTTACATTTTTTAAATTAATTCGAGATGTATAAAATATTAATATCTGGGTAACGAGTAGGTGTGTACTTCTTTGTTCTTCTAGAGTAAAGCTTCAGGGCTTGGCCTCTCTGCCCACATGATTCTTTTATCAAGAGAATCATGTCCTAACCCTAATCTTAATCTCATTTAATCCGTGTTATTTTAAATCCTTATTCCTTCGAAATCGCAATGTATCGCGAGTATATCTTTTATTGTGCGCGAGTGTGTCTTCCTGTGAAGACAGCATTACAGGAACAATCACGAGACGTAGGATGCTACGGTTATTTAATTTTGGATTCTTACGAGGTTTGTTCAAAAGAAAAGGTGAATTTTGAATTTTCGCGGGCTGTATACATTCGATTATCGAAATTTTTTTTGTTATGTTGGTACACATGTGTTAGTCATATGTTGGCATTATCAGCCCATTTGGATTAGTAGTTTGTTGTTGACAACTGAAAAGGTTAGTCACGTTTGTGTGTGTTCTTCGATTTTTGACTTTTGAAAAAAATGGATCAAAGAATGTATTAAATTTTGCGTTAAAAATGGAATAAAGTGCTCCAAGGCACTTGAAATGTTGACTGTGGCATTCGGCGAGTCCACTTTGTCTCAAAAAAGTGTTTATAAGTGGTACAAGCGCTTTACGATGTTGATGACGATGAGCGTCCTGGAGTTGCAACCACGTCAACAAGTGAAAAAAACATTGAAACAGTGAAAAAATTATTTTGGAAAATCGTCGAACTATTAAGGAAGTTGCAGAGAATGTTGGCATATCAATCGGCTCATGCCATGCAATTTTTTCGAATGTTTTGGGCATGAAACGTGTGGCAGCGAAGTTTGTTCTAAAATTGCTAAATTTTGAGCAAAAACAACTAGTATCGCTCAGGAGTTGTTCAATGACGTCAACGACGATACAGGTTTGCTCAAAAGGGTCATAACTGGTGACGAAACGTGGGTATATGGTTATGACGTCGAAACCAAGGTCCAATCATCCCAATGGAAGCGGCCAGATGAGCCAAGACCGAAAAAAGCACGCCAAGTTCGATCAAATGTGAAGGTTTTGCTCACTGTTTTCTTCGATTACAATGGCGTAGTGCATCATGAGTTCTTGCCAACAGGTCGTACGGTTAATAAGGAATACTACAAGGAAGTTATGCAACGTTTGCGTGAAGCAATACGTCTCAAACGATCGGAATTGTGGGAAAAAAAAATCATGGATTCTGCATCACGATAATGCACCAGCTCACACATCAATGTTTGTTCGTGATTTTTTGGCCAAAAACAACACCCTAATCATGCCTCAATCACCTTATTCACCAGATTTGGCTCCCTGCGAATTTTTCCTATTCCCAAAACTGAAGAGACCAATGACAGGAAAGCGTTTTGCCACAATTGATGAGATAAAGTCAGAATCGAAGAACGAGCTGATGGCCATACCGAAAAGCGCATTTCAGAAGTGCTTCGAGGATTGGAAGAAGCGCTGGCATAAGTGCATTATATCTGAGGGGAATTACTTTGAAGGGGACAAAATAGATATTGATGAATAAATAAATACTTTTCAAAAAAATTCAAACTTCACCTTTTCTTTTGAACAAACCTCGTATATTGAAATAATACTCTAAATTTTTCATGTTACTAAAAGTAGTTAGTAGACTAAAAATGCAAAAACTAACCTCCCAAAATG
>JALMQS010000140.1:6173192-6197027 GCA_024734495.1 Forficula auricularia | reverse complement strand
TATAAAACTGCCAGATCGGTCTTCCAAAATAGCCAGAAACCGCTAGATTTCCGATCCAAGCGCCATCTAGCGGTAGACTCAAAAAGTGAATAATTGCTCTCACAAGAAATGCAGTGAGAATATTTTTTTTATGTGATTTAAATTTACTTATCACAATTTTTTTACTAAATAAACTTTTTTAGATTAATTAAATTAATCTTAAGAAATTCAGAGGGAAATTCAAAGATGTTTTTATAAAGCGAAATTTCGAGAATACTTAGCTAGACTACCGTTTTATAAGAACCATTGAGGTCCAGCTGATTCTCCATCCTGAACCAAGAGAGCGAAAAAAGATATGGTCCATCTGGATGTTACCCGGTATCAATCCGCGTATAGCCCGCATGATACCCCACCCCGACCACCCAGAGGGACACATGGCATCTCAAGTTCTTATATATTACTCTCTCGATTCAGACGCTTTTTACAAGTCTATTCTTACATAGAGAGATGATACAAATTAATTTAGGACTCGCGGAGTGAACTCGCGAGCAAATCCACTCAACGGAATTTTTAACAAATTATAAGTAAATTTGTTTTTCTAATATATTTATACAAATATAGAAAATTATCAAATTAATTAAATTAATCTTAAGAAATTCAGAGGGAAATTCAAAGATGTTTTTATAAAGCGAAATTTCGAGAATACTTAGCTAGACTACCGTTTTATAAGAACCATTGAGGCCAAACTTTTTTAGCTTTAATAATAATAATACTCGATAATGAATAAAAGCAATATGGTATTTAAAAAATATTAATAAATTAGAAAACTGCAATACAAAATATTTTTAATTAGAAAATCAAATTTACATATAGTTTCTGTGCCCCACACATTTTGATTAATTATTAGATTATTTTTGTACTTTTTAGAAAAGTTTTTTTTTTTAATATAATTAAGACAGTCTTTTATTATTAAGAGTGATAAAAACAGGTTTTATTTACTTTATATTTTTTATTTTTTATTTAATGTCTTTATGTTTTGGATTAGACAGTATACCTATATTTTATATTTTTTTTGACTGTCTAGGCAGAGTAATAGACGCACTTATAGTATATGTGTTGTATTTTCCGAGTTCCAAATATTAATTCAGCAAAATTTTTACTAAATATAAAAGATTCAAGAACAAAGTGAACAATTAATCGTTTTAACTTTCTTACAATTATATCTACTTTAAAAACCATATTTTAGGTATTTTTATAATATATATTTAAATTCCTTTTCCTGGGTTATACATTATAAATTATCATTTTGTTAAAGGAGAATGGTGCAAGTTTTTGTGAAACATTTTAAATAAGGTGAAGAAATTTTCTTTAGAAACTTTTTAAAATTTAAAAACTAAATAGAACAACGACTAACTAAAATCCCCTAGATTAGTCGTGGTATAGGGGATTCTATGTTAAACTAAAAATAAAGAGCGCGCGCTATATTTAAATTTAATTTTTCAAAATATATACGAGAGAGTAGAAAAGAAGGTACGACAGAGTGCCAACTGTCAACAGTAATTTTGTTAATGTTGAAAATGTATTGTAAATAGAGGAATTTTGCTTAAAAAATGAATTTAACTTGATTTGCAAAAAAGCTGTGAATCCCGCCAGAAATGCTTGAAAATAGCCAGATTTCCTGCCAGCTGCCAGATGAGATTTCTTCTAGCCAGATGGAAAATAGCCAGATCTAGCGGGAAAAACCGCTAAATTGGCAACCCTGGGCATAGATAAAAAGATACTTGTGAGGGTTGCCAACATTCCAGACCCAACTTCCACTATAAGGTGCGGTGTCGAATGTTCTCGTGGAGCCAAATAATTACAACCCAAATGGAAAATTTACAAATCAACATAAATAACTGATTAGTGATTAAGGCCGGCGCGTAGAGATTTGCAGGAGGTCGCCCTCACAGAGAAACTAGATCCAGTAATTTTTTTAGAGAAATTTTTTTTTTTTGACGCATCCCCACTCCCGACTAAAGGTACGGAACAAAGGTGCTTTACTATAGTAGTAAAAATCTTAGAGGCGACTGTGGCTCAGTGGTTAGAGTGTCGGGCCGCTGACCTGCTGGTTTGAAACTGAATCTCGGCAGATCAGATGTTTGCAGTCGCTCTCCCTCTTGAAAAGCAACCTACCAAGAGTATATATAATTGCCTAGTAACCTCTCCAAACTACCGTTCGGAACCCGCGTTAAAAAGTAGATCCCGTATAACTGTGTAAAAACAGCTAAGCACACCAGCACAGATATGTAGAGAGGAGCCGAAACGTCAGGGAGACCTGATATAAAATCCTTAAAGAAGAAGAAGAAATACTTTTGATCGGTACTGTAAGTACAGATAATGCGCCGTGGATTAAGCACACCCTAGGACCCCTAGGCACATTATTAAATGGGACCACTTACCGTGCTGCCAAGGGGGGTGGGGGGGCAAGTGCACAAGGGCCAGGACTCATGGGGGGTTTTGGAACGGAGGGTTGATTTTTTCCTTTATTACAGAAAACTATTGGTTATCTGCTAAGCTCATAAAAACGAAGAAAAATTAGACTATTAACCTATCAACCAATAAGAATATTTTTTATTTTTAAGGTAGTTGTTTCATCATATGGGTTTTCTTAAGATTTTTTTGAAATTTAGACTGATTATTATTTAAATACTTCTACATCGATTGGTGGTAAAACAAAAGTTATGAACAATATAGTTCGGGAGATATTAAATTTCAAAAAAATAGAGTTATTCAGACATTTATACATTGCACTATACGGGTTATTGGACTATACGGGTTATTGGAAAATTTACAAACATATTTAATTTATAATTAAGAAACCCTTCTTACCATTGTTATAAAACTAAACCAACATTAAACAATAACTAATACATTTTTTAAGAAAATTTTAATTCATAATTACAAGACAGATTCTGAGATAATAATGAATAAATAATGAAAAATTTACACTAAAACAAGCTGGCAACAACGCATGTATTTAACTCTAAAAATTGTGTTAACTTTAGTATTTTTTTGACATTTTTTTCGCTTCAACCATTGTCGCAATAGCTTTCAATCGTTTATTAATTTATTATTTTTGTTTTATAAATCTCCCATTTATAATGTACTTTATCTGAAATTTCTATGATAAAATATATATACAAGCCGACAGTGTTGCCAAATTTGTCACACGAGCACGGGATTGGCTAGTAGTCGTATATAAACAGCAAAAACTTATGGGATTATGAATCCTTATTGTCTGTTCTATATACTCTAGCATTAACTTTTTGCTAGTATTGTCGAGAAACAACTACCTTCATGAAAAAATAGCGTATATAACATTTATTCACACACAATTGCAAAAAATGTTTCGTACCTACTGTATATGAAAAGTGTTTAAATTGCAATTACATTACTGTAGTTTATTTTAAAGTTATCTTATGTTAAAAAGGGCGAAGAACTGGAGCAAATTGAACCAAGCCCATGCGTATCCCACGTCAAGACACAGCTGATCCACGCATTAGTGAATATTGAACCCAGCCTACACCCACTCCCTCCTTCTTAAATACCTCTTATTATTTTATTTTTTTAATTAAATAAGAATTTATCGAGCTTTTACCTATTCAGCACACCACGAATTCAGACGAGACAGATTAAACGTGTGCTGGCCGGAATGGCTTCATGCGCCACTCTGTCTCAAGGGCGGATCATTGAATTTTTTATGGGGGGGGGGGGGGGGGAGAATGTATATAAGATCTACAGTGTGTCGCGATCGAATTGTCCAAGCGGGGGGGGGGGGGGGCAGAGACGCTGCCCCCCACTCATAAAACTTTATTTTCAATTTTAAAAAATAAATGTTTTTTTTTTAATTTTTTTTACAAATTTCATATCTCATATTTTAAGTTCAATAAAATAAAAGAAAGAAATAAAAAAAATTGTTATAAGTCCCCTGTCGATTTGCCCGCCGTTTTTTGGCTCTGCATGCAACGCACGTGCCACACTCCCACAGGCACGGCCTGTATGGGGGGGGGGGGTCGCTCCCCCCGGATCCGCCCTTGCTCTGTCTCAAACTTTGTTTTACAAAATAGTCCACATGTGGGCTGTGCGTGGGATAGGTATGTGCTGGGTTCGATTTGGGCCAATTTAGGGTCCCATCTTCGGGTAACTTAGAATTAAGAAAATTTGATTGTTTTTTTTTCACCAAAGTAATTTTTCATAGTAGAGTGAATCAACAAAAATTTATAATTACATATTTTTTTATTTCTTTTAATTAACTTTTTTTAACTTTAAAACATATTAATAGTTGTTTACAGGGGGGTCGGATAGGCTAGGGTTAGTGTGACAGCCTGCTAAGCAAAACAGAATCTCGAAAACTTTCTATGAGACTCAAATACAAAACACAACAAACTGACAAGAGATATACCCAAAAGACTCAGTGCCTGGCCTGATTTGCCATCCCGTCCCTCCATTTACCATCAGCCCTGTGTTAGTAAAAGCATTTAATATGCGACATACAACCGGCCCTAAGAGACACAACGGGGAAAAACCCAAAGTACACAAACATATACAAGAAAATAGGTAGGTATAATTTAAAGACTAATAATATAATATAAACCTTTTTATTTTTATTCTATTAAAAAAAAAAAGAGAAAAACAGAAAACAGGTTTTTGTTCTTGTAACTTTTTTCCAACCCAAAAAGATCACAAAGAATCTACAACAGGCATTACAAATATTATACATGTGTAATTATAATTCCTGACTAAATAAATATCGTTTAACATTTTGATTAGAATTATTAAGAGTTTTCACATTCTTCAAATCTTCAGCTAGTTCATTAAACCAGATTACAGCATTGTGAGATCCTCTTCGACCCACACTCCTGGCACTTGGCAGCATATGATAGCGCTGGTTAGCTCTGGTATTGTGTATTATACATGTGTATATGGTAAACCTAAAAATTGGGAGTGGGTGCTGATAGCTCATACTTGAGATTGTTCGTGAATTAGCAGATCGAAACGTCGTAGCTATATTGTATTATTACTTTACCATACAGGGTATGGTCAAGTAATGTAATCGTGCATGAAAAGGTGTTTTTTTCGAAATATTTCAAAAACGGCTAAAACTATTTTGATTAAAATAATTGAGCGAAGCCATAGCATTTCGCTCTACAAAAAAGCACTAATAACTGAATATCGAAAAATTATATTTTTCGAGATAATAATTGTTTTGTCAAAATGTCCGTTAGTTTGGTTGTCTATTAGTCTGTCTGTCTTGTTGTCCGTTAGTCTGTGCGTTACCATTTTTGTGGACGAGCAAAAAAACCAGTGTGAATATCGGAAACCAAATTTCACACGTAGTTTTGTTCCATTGAGATTAAGAGCAGAATAGATTTTGGTGCATATTGACCCAAAATTAAGGGGTGTGGAGGGGTTTAAAAATTAAAATCTAGGCCATTTGAGCAAACTCAAATTTTGTATACATAATCAGAGGTGGCCCACAGTAATCTAAAAATGCAAAAACTAACTGCCCAAAATGGTGGGGGGTTCAAAAAATGAAAATATAGGCTCTTGTACCAAACCTTCAACCAAATTTTGTATACATAATCAGTGGGCTCCCAGGAGACTAAAAATGGAAAAACTAAGCCCTCCCCCACATGATTATAAATAATTTTATTAAATATTAAATATAAGTGAGGGGCTGTGGTTGTATGGTAAAGTCAAGTGGTTGGCCACATCAGAACACGTCAGCTTATTTGTTGTTTGTATTCGCTAAAGAGTTATAATCAATTATGTGTGATTTAAACAAAATATTAACCTTAGTAAGTTGCGTACATAGTCTATGATTCCATTAAAAATTTTCTTTTATTATAACCAGATTTTTTTGGTGTGTGTGTGTGTGTGGGGTGGGGATTAATAATAATGCATGACAAAGAAGACTGAAAGACTAAAGGATGAAAGGAGCAGTTTTCTTTCTTCTCATCGGAAGCAATCATCGTATCTATCGTTATTATATTAGCTGTATAAGAAACGAAGTGAGAGGGACAATTTATGAATACGAATCATTTCATCTTACCGATGAGTTTGAATAATGAACCTTTCCTTATTAATTCTCTTATTTTTAAATAAGTTAATTAAATGTTATTAATTAAATAAAAGGCTAATAAATTGCTCTTCGAAATAAATTAAATAAACAAATAAATAATAATAATATAATAGTGTTTGCTATATTAAAATGAAGAGATTAGCCCGGTATAAGCTTTTCATTTTTGTAGGTATGATTTCATGAAAAGAGCATCAAAACTCGAAGAGAGGGTGGGATGACGAGTCAATATTTTGAGGCGCTGCCATTAATAAATGGCAGTGTAAATTTGGTAATCGAAAAGACTGAAACCGAGGCTAATGCGTTATTGTGAGGCTGTTTTTCTCTTTTTTGCCCTCTATCTCTCTGGTAATGTTAGGCAGGCAATGCTGTTTTTGATAAAACCGAAATCAATCACAGCGAGACAACATTCTCTATAAAAGAGACCGATATGGAGAAAGTTGAAGAGCGAGGCGGAGTGAAGTTGACGTTCAACACTCGAGCCAGCTTCAACTTCATTTATCAATGACGAGGGTGTGGGTGGGTGGGTTCATCCAAGACAAAATCAAAGTCATAGGGAAAGGAAACAAACTGAAAATCCTGAAATCTAGAGCCTAGACGTGCTGGAAACATTCCATAAACACCAGCTGGTGATTAAGGCAAATTGAAATCAACTATATAGTAGTGTTGCCATCTCACTACTTTCTAGTTTGGACAAATTTATCCATAAACAATTTAATTCAAATGATACTTCAAAAAACAAATTAGTTTTTAGGTCGCACGGTATTTTACTATCCCTTCCATTACGAAGTTAGAATTGCCTTCCCTTTTTAACCGACTTCAAAAAAGGAGGAGGTTCTCAATTATACTGATTTTTTTTTTGTGTGTCTATTTTTTTGTGTGATATGTTCGCCAATTGTGAACCGATTTTGATGATTTTTTTTGCATTGGGTTAAGTATAGTTTCCGATTGGTCCCGTTTTTTTTCATTGGTATTGTACCTTTTTTGTTATGTTTGTTCAAACATAACTTCGTTGTTTATGAACCCATTTTAATGATTCTTTCTGCGTTTGGATCAGTATAGCTCCAAGATAGTCAAGATACCTAACTATTTATTTATTTATTTATTTTATCTATGTTCAGCGAGAGCTTTTGCCACGTGGACCGGTTTTGATGATTCTTAATTTATTGAAAGGCGGTACTAGAGGTGGTCCTATATTAATTTGGTCAAGTTCTGATGATATGATCAATTACGAAATAACGTAAATCTCCAATTCTTATGAGCAAATAATCGAAATTATAATAAATAAAATCTTTTTTATAAAAAATCTTAAAACATTCATTAAAAAACCCGCAAACGTTTCTAGAGAATTTCTCATACATATTTATTAATTGAATTTTATTATCATTTTCTGATTCATTCGCCTGACGCTTTCTCTTACGAGATGCATGTAAGTTATTATCTTAAGTCACTATTAATAACATCACTAAAAAAGAGAAAAATAAAAATAATTTTTATAAAAAATAAAACCGACTTCAAAAAATTAAATGCAACAAATAAAATAATAAGTGAACTTAAAAATAAAATAAAATGCACTAAAAGGCATAAAATAATTATTTAATTTAGTTACAACTAAACGACGAAATATTAACATGAAATCACTTTTTGAAGTCGGTGCTAAACAAACTACATAAGCGAGCGTACCTGCCAAACGTACTAAGTAAGATCCATAGAGTATATAGAGAGTGTGAAGCGCTCCATAAGGGCCCTGCGTATTTTAGCGTATACGAGTTGCTAGCCTTCTGGCGGTTCACATTGTGAAGCAAAATGGCGGGAACCACTCTCACCGAGGCAAATTTTGGTGACGTCACACAGCGGATGATTCAAAATAATTTATAATGAGTAAAAAATGAGCTTATATACAGGGTGATTCACGGTCGATGCGACGTTATCCGTTTTATGTAAAAAGCCGGATTTTTCTGAAAATTCTAGTACCTTACATTTTCTTACATGTTCTATCGATCTAAAATATTTTCAGCCTTGCGACTTTTTGGCTTCCATTGATAAGTCGCAGCAACTATTTATTTTTTTTAGATCGATAAAACAGGTAAGAAAATGTAAGGTGCTAAATTTTCAGAAAATCCGACTTTCCTTTTTCCATAAAACGGATAACGTCCCATCGAACGTGAATCACCCTGTATATTAAAGAAAAATTATTAATTGTTTTGTAATTAAAATAAATACAAATCTTTAAAAAACAAGTTTAAAACGTATATGTATATATATATAAAATAAAATCGTACTTTTATTAAAAAAAAACTTTAGTAAATAATTTAATTAAGATTCAGGGACTTTCAGGGACTAGGAGGCACTTATATATAAAATAAATACTTGAAAATAATTTGAAATTAACCATTTTTTTATTTAAACCAAAAAATGACATTACAAATATTTTAATAAATAAATACAATCTTTTCAAGATGTGATTGGAATGTTTTTTACTTTCACATATTATAAGTATTGCGATCGCCTGCCAAGGTCCTGACACTTTGAGAGCTTTTATCTCAGAGATGAAAAAAGTTAATTCTGTATTTTGTAACTTCTAGATGGAAGAAATCGATGCCCTTTACAGTTGGAAACTGGATTTAGACATAAAACCGGATATTGTGATCCCTAGAGGCCAAAAAGGGGCCAAAAATCCAGTGGGGTCAATCCAATAAAGCAAAATATTTAGTGGGATTTTTTTATTAAACAAATACCTAGGTAGGTACTTCAAGAAATTACAAAAAAATGATAATTCTTGATTAAACATATGAAATATATTTAATTACGGTTAGTTTGCCATAAGAAACGGTTTATCGTTGCCGTTACTCCCATGAGGCCTGCTCCTTGGGGGTGGGAGGGAGATCTGACCCCCCCCCCCCCCCGGTTAAGTTCGTATGTATGTGCCTCCCCTGCGTTTCGCAACCATAAGTCTAAGACCTACGAAATTCGAAATTTAAGCTCGATATAGGCTAGAAGAATTACACCAAGTTTTTGATGAGAAGTTGCACTCTGATATGTAAAAAAAAATCTGTTTTCTTTTTTTGTAAAGGGCTGCGCCTCTCTGCGTGGCACAATAAATCAGTCAATTGAAATTAGAACACCGAAAGTTGACATTTGCATGAAAGATTTTTCGTTTTTTTTTTCTCAAACGGCACTAACGATTTCTTTTAAATTGCGTACTTCTTAAGTGTCATGACGTCATGGGTTATTAGTCGTGTATAAATTTAATCCGATTGAAATAAAGGAAGGCGCTGTAAATTAGGAGTGTCGAGATGATTTCAAATAAGTGAGGATGTGAAAGTCGCGGTGACCACACCAGTTGATTTTTATTCTTGCCTATTATATATATTTTAAAAACAACTTTAAAAATAAGATTACGAAATTAATAATCAGGTTCCATTTCCAAAGACCAAAATTGTAGACAGCGGTGATTTCGCTTTTGAATTCGCACATGGTTGTCTCCAGGCGAATTTCAAGTTCACTGTTCAAATATTCGAACATTGGCCGTACACTATTGAGCATTATTATTTTCACTTTTTGCTACTATAGATAAACTTAATTTCTAATGCAAATTTTTCCAGTAGATTATAAAAGCTAAGTATTTTTGTTATTATAAATTATTACTAATAGTAAAAACTACAATATTCAACATACATTTGAACTAGATAATAATGTCCAAAAATATGTTCAAACTTCTCGTATATGAATATCGTAATAATGGCAAAACGCCTTTTCTGGTATGAAGACTTCTTGTGTATATGAACTGGGGTCTCAAGTAAATGAATAAGGGTTTATTCAATTTACCTGCCATATGCTTTTAAGAAAATTTTTATTTGTTTTAGATTGGAAAGTTGACACCATGTGGTTTATTTGTATGTTCTCATGCTATTCAGCATTCGCGATACACTCAGGACAGTGGCGTAGCCCTTGGGGGGGGGGTCAATCCACAAAAAGCAAAATATTTAGTGGGAATTCTTTTTTATTAAAACAAATAGGTATTTCAAGAAATTAAAAGTACATTATTCTTGATTAAACATATGAAATATATTTAACATGTTAGTTTGCCATAAGAAACGGTTTGTCGTTTCAGTTACTCACCCCATGAGCCTTGTTCTGGGAGGGGGGTTCTTACCCCTGTGCCCGTGGCTACGCCCCAGCATCTAGATCTCTGACGGCAATGTCCCCAACACAAATACAATGGAAAGATTATTTTTAATTTTGAAAATAATTATATAAAGTTGATTTCAGGGCATCTATGAAGGCGGATTTAATTGAAGCTATTTTGTTTCTTGAGCTACACACATTGGACGATTATCGGTCGATTCGAGCTTTCCACCAAATAAAAATAATACAACAAAATGAACGAATCGACCGGTAATCGTCCAATATATACGTAGCTTAAAACCATTTTTTAAAAATCTTTTGTATTTTGTTATAATTTATTTATTTTAAAATTAACCCCCCCCCTCACACATAAAATGATATAGTATTTAATTTAATTTTGCCTGAGCCGGGAGTCGTAGTCAGAGTCAAGTCAGCCCTGCCCTAAAAACACCATTGGTTCCCCTGGCTTTCAACTTCTCGTTAATGAGTTAATATACTATAGAAGCTGAGCTTAGAAAAATAAAACGCATTCACCAATTTGTTTATCCTTTATGACTTATATAGACTGGAACGCGCTTTCTCTCTGTAGAGCCCGTAATGTCTTTTTCCGTAAAGTATTATATGCTTATTCAAAGGGCTTTGTTCAAAAGAAACCGACCCTATTATTATCGATACATGTCTGTCTGTCTCCCCTGTCACCCCATTCGCCAGTGTTATTAAAAATTCCAGAAAATGTATAAATCAATTTTTTCATAAACCTCACGTTAGCACCAAGAGGAGACATCGCTCCAGTTAATATTTGCAATAGAATTTAATTTATTGTAAGAAATAATTTTATGTATTGTTAAATAAATTATAAATTTATTTATGCAGCTTTTATTTTTAACTTACTCTCTAAATATCAAAATTTAGGAAATATTAAAATATCTTGCCGTTTCATCTCGAACAAAAATGTTTATAAATACTTCTTTATTTCATTTTTAAACTGAACCCCAAAAATGAAGAAAAATTTAACAATAGCTGCTTTCAAAATTTGCCCAACCTGAAAAAAAATCAATAATTTTAATTTTATCCCATCCATACCTTAGCTTTCTTGGGTGATCAGTTTTTCTGGTAGTATCTTTGAAAGTAGTAATAACTAAAGAGTAACTGTGTGAAATTTGTACGAACAGAAACCTGATCTTACTCTTCTCCAGATTCTTACAGTAAATACTTATATGGTTCACCCCTATTTAATTTGCCAGACAAATGTATGGTTTAATTAAATGCTGCTTGGTCCTTGGCCTGATACGAACTGAGAGATTCTAAGACATGATTCGTTTACAATGACTAACGTAAGCCTTTGCCGAAGCTCTCGACTCATCGAACTCGTCTCTAAACGCAAACCTACCTTTAGCCCATCGATAAATAAATTCTATCACGAATCCAAACTTTAATAATAGAGTATTGTCTCGACTCACAATGGCTTAAAACAGAACAGGTTTACTATTAATTAGTCATATGAATTATTTTGTTGGTATTTGAATATCAATATTCTATTGATGAGTTGAATGTATTGTTTATCGTCCAAAAGGGATTACTGTTGTACTGTGGCCTGGGCTTAATAAGGGCTAATTCTAGTTGCATGTTTCGCTATTTCAGATTAAAATGAAGAAAAAACACGATATTGTTCTCCACAGCAACTCACACACACACGCACGTATATATATATGTGGTATTTGTGGTTTATATATATATACGCTCTCTATACTTTCAAAAATAAATAACCAAATTATAAAATGGAGATTCACTTTTTTCATTAATTTCATTGTAAGAGAGCCATTCTGTGATTTATACATTTCTGTAAATGACATAGGACTTGGGTATCATCGAAAGAAATATAGCTTTTCGCTACTTTTCGATGCTTAAAAAAAAAATAGTAAAAATTCCAAATAAATTTGAAACTTACACGGAAACCCTATTAGCGTGTCATTACAATTTCGGCCTGTCTATCAGTACATTTGTCAGAGTATTGTAGCTTGTAAACTATATAAGTTACAGCCTTGAATATTAATAAGGTAGTATTTTTTTTGAAATCAAAAATTGTATTAAAATTGATTATTTTGGGGAAGGGCCGAGTTTTTGTGGAACCGAAATAAATGTTTATTATGGTAAATGAGATATCGCTGTAAAGATCTAATTAAGTAAAAAAAAATTAAATTAGTGAAGTTATAAAGAGTTATTTGTTCTTTAATGTTCATACATTTGAATAAAATTAGAGAGACTATGTTATTAGTTGTGTTACCAAACCTTTTTGCTTCTATAGCCTTTCTTAATTTGAATTTGTTATTTAATCCCGAAAGCTGTCCTTGTGGTGTTAGTATATCTACAAATTTATTTTTGATTTCACTTTCATTTACATTATAGTGACTGGAGCACTGAGCGATGCTCGGTAACTTTTTCCCTAAATAGCTTAAGTTTCAAATTTCAAGGCTCTGCGACTTACCGAAGACGAGATATGAACGATTAACATATTTATTTTGCGACATGACTAATTTACATCCCCTTCCTTCTTTTGCTTCAATCGGATTAAAATTTATACACGACTAATAACTCATGAGACTTGATAAGTACACCAATTTTTAGCGAAATCGTTAGAGCCGTTTTCGAGAAACCGATTGTATATATATATACAAGAATTGCTCGTTTAATATAATAAAATAAAATACGATAAAATAAGTTTTGCTATTGCTTTTACCAAAATTCACTTTAATTCGAATCGTTGTTTTCTTAATTAATTTCAAATGAAAGTATAATAGCTATATCTTTCAAAGCAATGTTTCAAGTCCTTAATATTGAAGATAAATTGAAAAATAAATTTAATCCTTAGATATCTGTATTAAACGGGAAATTTAGTGAAGCGAGGCAAAAAAGTTTATCCGTAGTGTGCTTCATCTTGGACAATACCCACTGCCGAAAAAAACTACTCCCTTCATGGATACTCCCTCATTCGCCCTTATTGTTATCTCAATTTCTCTAGGAAATCCTAATGGAATATTTCACATGAGAAAAAGCATTTTCCAGCTGTGATTGATTTAGATGGAGAGGCTCTCGCTAGCGACCTCGGGCCGACACGATTCCTCCACTGATCTTATCTCCCTAAAATTGGGATAAATTCCGTAAAAATGGACAATATCCTGGAATTGGATCTAGGTAGACGCTTTTTGAGTAACTAACCAGAGAGGATAACAATTCTTATGTGATTCAAATTCTGTTAAAACTCGAAAGAATATAATATTATATCTATAAGATATAGTTTGGGAATATCATATTAATAATTAAAAAATAACAAAAGAAAACTTTTTTGGTTTTCTGAAATTTTTCTACACTTGTGAAAATAGAATAAAAATAAGAAATTAATTATTTTTTTTATAGAAAATTTTCTTAAACATTTAACAACAAAAAACCCACAATTTTATGGTCACAATCTAAGATTTTAGTAGAAAATATGTTTATGTTCCATGTCAGAGGGCTTCATCTCCACCATTGAACCCGAGCACTAACTTGCTTGCCGGGCAGTTATTTAATTTTTACTTTACCATACAGAGTATGGTCAAGTATTGTAATCGTGGTTTTTTCCTTCTTATTTCCAAATATTCAAAAAACGGGTCAAACTATTTTGATTCAAAAAATTGAGCTAAACCATGGCATTTCGCTCTACAAAAAGCTCTTCAATAAGTAAACATCGAAAAAATTATATTTTTAGAGATAATAATTGTTTTGTCAAAATGTCTGTTAGTCTGTCCGTCCGTCCGTTAAACTGTGCGTTATCAAATTTTTAGAACGAGCTAGCTCAAAAACTAGTTTGAATATCGAAACCAAATTTCAGACGTAGTTTTGGCCCATTGAGATTAAGAGCTGATTAGATGGTGCATAATGACCCAAAATTAAGGGGGATGGAGGGGTTAAAAATTAAAAATTCAGGCCATTTGAGCAAACTCAACCAAATTTTGTATACATAATCAGAGGGACCCCAGAAGCTTAAAATGCAAAAACTAAATCGCCAAAAGGGGGGTGTATGGTCAAAAAATGAAAATCTAGGCTCTTGTACCAAACTCAACCAAATTTTTGTATACATAATCAGTGAACTCCCTTCTTCTTTTTTAGTCCATTTTTACAAGTGTAGAAATTTCAGAAAACCAAAAAGATTTTTTTTGTTATTTTTATTTTCTACTTTTTAGTCTTAAATTTATATAAATTAATAAATAATAAAATACACAATACGCAATTTTCTTGATTATCTAAACTTTTACTTTTCCATACAGGAATGGTCAGGTAGCGTAATCGTGGATGGAAAAAGTGGAGTTTTTGCTTCTGTTTTTTCGAAATATCTCAAAAACGGTTGAAACTATTTTGATTAAAAAAAAATTGGGTGAAACCACATTTCGGTCTACAAATAAGCCCTAATAAGTGAACATCGAAAAAATTATATTTTTCTAGATACGCCGATTTCTCAAAATGTCTGTTAGTAAGTTAGTATGTGCTCTAGACTGTGCGTTACCAAATTTCTGTGGACGCACTAGCTCAAAAACTACATTCGCGTGCAGTTAAATCGACTGAACTCAAGCGCGCATACAAAAGTCGTTTTTTTTAAAATGGCTATACCGATAAATATGAAATGTTATATTTTTAAAGCTTATTTATTTAGCTTTACAATGATATCAATATCAAGCAAATCGTTCATTATTTTTTAAATCATGTGATCTGAAGGATAAAATGAAAGGAAAATGATGTTAAAGAAAGGAAAAGTAGGGATGTTAAAAATTAAAATAAAACAAACATTTTAAAGAAAACAAAGAAAATTTATTTTCTTAACAATTGTGTTGGCCCTAGCTTTGATGACAGCCCATGATGCGATTTCGCATCGACCTGATAAGTTTTTTTTATAAATCTCGGAGGAGCCCCATTCTCTAACAAAGCTGTCTTGAGCTCTTCAATGGATTTCGCTCGAACCTCTTGTTTGAGATGGCCCCACATATGCTCAATGGGATTCATGTCTGGGCTGAGCTTCCAGGGGTAATAGCTTCAAGTATTTTTGTGTGAAAATTTAATAATTTTAATTTTTTAATCACTTCATTTATTTTTTATTTGATTTCAACCAAAAATCTAATCATATCTTAATCTCAATATATCAAAACTAAATGAAATTTGGTTTCTTGATATTCAAACTAGTTTTTGAGCTAGAGCGTAGATACACAAAATTTGGTAACGTACCAACTGACATTTTGACAAAACAATTAATATATTTTATTTGACGTTCACTCAGTAGGGCTTTTTGTAGAGCAAAAGGATTTCGCTCAATTTTGTTATGAAAATTATTTCAGCCGTTTTTGAGGTAATTCTGAAAACGAATCAAAAGAACGACTTGCACTGCATGATTACAATACTTGACCATACCCTATATAGTAAAGTAAAACAATCTTCAAATATCTTCCCAAAACCAAAGCTTTCGAAAAATTTCTCCTGTAACTCTTGATATTTTAGTAAACGTTTGAAGATTGTTTTTTATAAAAGATGTGTATTTATTTATATAATCATAATAATGGGAAAATAATTCAACAGTGTTTTCTGCTTGAAGTAAATTAGGATCCATTTAATAATGATAGATTTTATTAATTAAATGTTTTATTTATTCAAAGTTTATTTATTTATTCAAAGTTTATAGATCCAATTAATTTTACTATGGAAAATTCATTTCCCATAAAAGTTATCCATTAAAATTATTTATTTGAAAATATATTATTTATTTATAATAATTATTAAATAAATAAATTATATAAATAAATAACTTATGTATGTATAGTATACCTACCACACTCTTAAATTATTCAACTACAATAATAATAATAATAATAATTTTTTTAAATTTCGTTATTCGAATATTGCCATGTGCTCTAAATGCATTCGTTTTATAGTGCACCAAACTAAGGCAGACCTAAAGTGACCCAGGTAAGAAAATTGACACCAGATAGAGCACTTGACGCAACTTAAGGCAATACACGCCAATTCTAAACCAATATAGCTATTAATTACTAATAGTCAGGAAAAATATAAACAATTACTAATATACGAGGGGTGATCCGCCAGTGGAAGTAGGTGTACACCCTTTTGGAAGTATTTTAAAAGTACTTGGAAATATTTGGAAGTACTTGGGAATATTTGGAAGTACTTGGAAATATTTGGAATTACTTGAAAATATTTGGAATTACTTGAAAATATTTGGAAGTACTTGGAAATATTTGAAAGTACAAGTGGAAGTAGGTGTACAGCATATTAGGTCGCGGTTCACCCTCGCTAATATATAAGATCATTTTCTGTAAGTACGTAGTGTATGTATTTACATAATACGAGAAGCTATTTTCAAGTATCAAATTTACGAAAAGTGAAATTAGAAGCTCACTATGAGCTAAAAAATAATAAAGTTCTTATTTCTAGTACATTATTAACTATCTTTGAATAACAAATATCAATAGAATTATAATATTTTATCCGCGGTCCGAGACAATTTTTTTTTTTCAAATGGAGCCAAAATGTTGGAGTTAAAACATATATTATGTGATATAAGTTATATTTTTTTGAACCCCTCAAAAAATAATAACTCTATTGTTAAATTGAATATGCAATTTCGAAAAGGGCACATCTCGCATATTTTGACAAATACACTTTTTCATATAAATGTAATCTAAAAGCTTAACTGCACCTACTATGTTCGAAAACGAACAACTCTGGTATTAATTTTACTGCCCCCAAAATGTAACTTAAAAATAAATTTTATAAATTTATAATCGTTTTTTGAATAACAAATATCAATAGAAATATAATATTAGTTGAATAAAAGCATTTCACTGTCGATGGTAACAGAATTGTTTTTATTTTAGGTTAAAAATAAAATGAGAGAGTTTTCTTTTTAAATAAAATAATTTTTAATTATTTCTAGATCTAGAAATAATTAAAAATTATTTTATTTAAAAACAGAAAACTCTCTCATTTTATTTTTAACCTAAAAAAAAAAAAAAAAAAAAAAGAAATATAATATTTTATCCGAGGCCCGAAATATTTTTTTCTTTCTTCAAATGTGGCCCGTTTAAGCCAAAAGGTTGGACACCCCTGTTATAACGTATATTCTAACTTATAAGTGGTGTGGTTGCTTATTTATAACATAACCTTTCTATTATTATATTTCATTTAATTTAAAACTAAATCAAATAATAGACAAGTACTTATACTTTCTGAATATAATATATAATTTATCTTTATTAGCTATTTTCAGCTATACATATACAATAATAATATTCAATACAATAACAATATACAATCATAAAAGTAATGTAACAATACAATATATATATTATATATATAAAATTCTTTGCCCAATACACTCACTCACTCATCATCAAAACAGCCAGAACCACTGGACATAGAAACATGAAATTTGGAGAGGATATTACATCTATGACATAGGGGCTCACTAAGAAAGGATTTTTCTTGAAATTCGACCCTAAGGGGTCAAAGGCAAAGTGTGTTTTCACTGATTATGCGATATCTCTTAAAGACGATAAAATATCTACTTGCTTTTTACTTATAAAAATGCTAAATTAAAATATCTAAAAACTAATTTCAGAATTTTTGAAATTCGGACTTTCAAAGGGGTCAAAAGAGGCAAAATATCTTTGAAAATGTGTTTATACTAATTATGCATTTTCAATTAAGAACGATAAGATATCTACTTGATTTTTACTTAATAAAATTCTAAATAAATATCTAAAAAGTAATATCAGGATTTTTTGAAATTCGATTCCCAACTATCCAAAATGTGAGTGGGGGCAAAAATTAAAACTCTCTCCTATCTTGATCAAATTTTGTTTATTACTTTAAGAAAATATTCCTGTAAAAATAAACTATCAAAATTGACTGTATGGGGGTGAAAGGGGGGGGGAGCAAAATATAGAAATTTTTAGCTTTTTTGTACATTTACTCTTTAGAAAACTGAGAGTTATTTATTTGCAACATCTAAAAAATATTTATAAGATTGGATCTGAGAATTTTATTTATTTATTTTCCGAGGATCTTAATTCTCTTTTTAGAATAGGTGTTGATTTTCTTTGTTTCAAAAATAATAACACGGTTATATTTTTTTCATTTATTTTTATTTTATTGTTATATCAGGACGTTTCGACATCTACATTCATGTCATCATCAGCCTAAAAATAAAACCATCCTTTCATCTAAAAAATAATTTCAACCTCCCAAAATGTGAGTGGGGACAAAAAATTAATACTCTCTCCGATATAGATCAAATTTATAAAGTTAGTTTTTAAGACTGTATTCAATGTATGCTGTAAAAATCAATAGCCAAAATGAGTGCCTGGGGGGCGAAAGAGGGGGCAAAATATTACAAATATATATTACAGATCTAATAATCACATGCCGAGACGCCGCCCGCTAGGGCCACCTGCTCGGAGGGTCGAGCGTAGATATGCCGAAGGCACGCCTGGAGCAGCTCGTACAATATAAACCATTACAATAATAATGTACAACAATAATACGATAGAATACAAATATTATAACAATAATACACATACAATACTATACCATACAATACAAATACTATACAAATAATATATACAATAATAATAATATACAATACAAACATTATAATAATAATTACAGCAAACAACACACAGTATACCACAACTTAGCATTATCATTTTGGTGGAGATATCACAAGAAGATCATCTCTTCGAAATTACAAATTTTAACAATCGCTTTTGAATTCATGAATTCCCGTGGCATTTCTTTATCTCAATTGGCACTTTATTGTATTCCGACAAACCCCTGTAGAATAAAGTATTAAATATTTTATTTGTCCTGCAAACATCAATTTTGAAATTTTTCCCCTCTTTCTCAAATCATAACAACCCCTACATTTGTATATTTTAATTTTCTAGTAAATATTTTGGTGATAAATTGTTCCTTATTTTAAAGATCATAATTATTGAATTACACTAGATAGTCTCCTTAACATTGAGAAAATTAAGTGTATTTAGCATGGTATTAATACTATTACATTTCTAATAATTTTCATCACACATTTTGTTTTAATTGTAAATCTTTAAGTATAAAATCAGGAAGACTATTTAATTTTGTTGAACAAAAAGTGAAGTGAGGTTCTATTAGAGATTTATATAATAATAATTTTGTATTATTAGACAAATTTTTTCACAACCTACTTAATAGGTGAGTTTGCCTAGAAATTTTATTCGTAATATATCTTGCATGAATTCGAATTTAACTTTCTTCTAATTTTCTTTTATTCTATTGGATTTAATTAAAAAGAAATCAAATAAAATAAAAAATTCAACAAACAGAAACAAAAACAAAATTAAATTAAAATAAAACAATTACAAAATGATTTTGCATTTATCAAATATTTTATTAATACAAAAGTAAACGCGGTCCGTTCAAACTCCTCAAAATTTTTAAAATGAAAAAATGACTTTTTTATGCTTATTGAGTGGATCACCATTAAATGTTATTCATAAACATTAGAAGATTTTTCTTTTTCGGGGCACAATACGCATATTATACTCTATGATGGGCTGTTTTGTTGCTTAAACATTTGACACAAGGTTGTGAATATTTCTCATATGCCTTATTCTCTTTATGCAGGGGTGCCCCCCCACCAGTTGAAACAAAAGTACCTCTTCCCCCATTTTATTAACTTCTAAAGAATTAGAAGAACTTTTTATTACCTTTTGTTGAAATTATAGGAGTTGACCGTTTTTATTTTTAGCACAAAATGCTACAATTTTCAAACCCCCCTCCCAGAAATTTCAATGACGCACTCTTCTTCTTAACCACCCCTTGTGGGCACCCCCTGTTTTTTGGATAGGGTAGTATACTGCTTTCGACAAATTTCCAATTTTTTGCCTGAATTCATGTTTTAAAAATATCAATATTATTAACCACCTAATACATACAATAATTTTGAATTTCTGGTAAAAAAATTATTTTTTGATAAAAAGATCAATTTATCGACCCAAAAACGGCGCGCGTTTAAAATTACCGGTAAGCAGCGCCCGTGACAGTCACGACCATGTACTACATTAAGTGGTTAACTAGTTTTAAAAACTGAAGAGCTAACGCAAGTCTGAAAAAAAACAATGTCAAATTTTAATAATATAATTATTCTATTTTTAAAGGTAAATCAAACAAGGTTAAGTGGAAATAAACAAACACAGATAATATATAAATGATATATTATTTTTCAATTTTCACATCATTGTTTTAAGACTTCGTTTCGTTTCGAGCTGTTTCATCTCACGTGTTAGTTTTGAATTACAAAATCTTTTTTTTTTCTTTCTTTTCTACATTTGTATCTTAAATAGTTTTGAATTTTATTAAAACCACTAGCTGCGACGCCCGCCTTGGTCTAAATCTAAACCACTGTGTAGCGTTGGTGCGATTCTTATCCAACTAACAGGGAAGAGATTCCGGACGTCTGAAATCCTCGTATTTCTTACAAAGAGGTGTTTAGCATGGATTATTGAATTCAACTCGTCTGAACAATCACCATGGTAATATCTATAGTCGAGGCGTGAACCGCGACCTAAAATCGTGTACACCTACTTCCACTTCCACTTTCATTTCCAAGTACCAGAGTAGAAGAGAATAGATGACAATAGATTATCTAATGAATTCCAAAGTAATTCCAAATAATTCCAAAGACGGTGTACACCTAATTCCAATCGAGGTTCACCCCTCGCCTATAGTACAGGGAAAGGGCGTAAATGGTTCTACGGTGAGCCAGGGAGTCGTGTTATTTAGATAAGGCCGTGTCTTCCATTAGTATAATTGCTCTCTTCTGAATTGAATCTAGTGCGAAATGAGAATGCTTGGATGCCCCTCTCCATATATTAGGGCCGTATTTGAGACAGGGGCGAATTTGAGCCTTATACAGGTTAAGAAGTTGGTTAGGTGTAAAATACCGTCTCAACCTGAATAAAAAACCAAGCTTACACCCTGCAGCTCTAGCAGCAGAGATTTGGTGATTCCAAGTAAGGTCAGACCCCAAAGAAACACCCAACATTGAAATTCTATTAGTGAATTTCAGTGAGTTAAAATCAAATTATATTTCTGGAAGGTTCTTATCGACGAAAGTAGATCAGATCTTCGAAATGCGGGGCACATTCTTGCATTCGATTTCATTAAAAAAAAATAATAAAAAATAAAATAGTGTAAAAGGAAAAGTTTCCAACGTTATTGGAGCCATCTTTTTATTTTTTATCCTTGGGCTGCCTTCCATTTTGAAAATGTTTAAATTTTAACGTTTTCATCATAATTGTTTTGTTTTTATTATTTAAATGATACCTCTATATCCTGCTTATCAAAGCCAATGCACGACTTCTGTAATCTTCTCATAATTTACACATCAAATCTCGTGAGCGACGCATCGCTCACTGTTTTTTTTTCAACTTGCATTTTTACTATAAAATCAACAGGTTTTATAAAGCCCTCTCTAATAATCTGACTATTCTATAATTTTCTGTAATTGATTCAAGAAATGTGATAACCCCTCCTTCCAAATATCATCTGTTTTTTCTCGATATTTTAGATGATTCAACGTCAATATTTCAAGTGGGCATGTGCACAGGGAGTGGAAGGGTTTCGGGGATATCAAGAGAAAGCCCCTTCTGAATTGTGGTTCGACCGATTATTTAGATGATTACTTTATTATTTAAAGAAAATAATAAATGAACATAATGTCGGACAAAATTTGTTCATTACTTTTCAACTAAATCATGTTTAACGCTTCCATTAATTAGCGTCGAGATATTCATATTTTTAATTAAATTAACTCGAGTTAATCGAGGGACTCGTCTCTTTTTAAAATCGGTTGCTTGCTTGTAATTAATTATTCCAATAACCCTCAATTAAACATTAGCTTCTTAGTTGGGGTGAATTGTGACGAAGGCGTGGTCGAGGCAGCCACAGCTTGGGACCCCAGGGGCCCCAAAATCGGGCTTCGCGGTTGCACCCCCCACCTCCCCCCCTACAAAAGCATTAACCAGGATCCGGCCTGGCAACCATTTTCAGAGCGTTTGCAGGCCACATTACAATCCTTAAAACAATCTTCCCACCGAGTTTACAATAAACATGGAAGTGATTACCTCTTACCTAAGTATCGGTTCCCGGTCTTAGCTAACCCTATTGAGATCTTAACATCAATTGCTGCCTCCTAGTCAGTCCACTCAGTTTTCAAAAGTATTAAAAACTAAGTAGTCTTATAATTAAATAAAAATTGTAGGAAGGGTTTGTCTTTTCAGAAGATTTCCAATAATAAGGACCTCCTTTTTTTAGATCAATTTCATTTGAAGAAATAACCAATAAACTAAGTTCCTGAAAAGCTTCATCCAGCCTAGATTTTGAAGTTAAAGGAAAACGGGCAAACTGAGAAAAGATTACAAAAATAAATTAAGCAACATTCACTACAAAACGCTGTCATATCACTTTCTATTAGATGTGAGAAAAGATATTTGTCTGGCTCGTCTACGTTTCTTCTCTGTTTTTAATGAACCTAATCTACCTCTAACCTTTTTTTTTACCTTTCCTTGCAACAACACTTTTGCAAACTTGATTAAAAGAGCGCTTAATTGCACCGAACCCTTCTTTGGCTGCCTACCATATTAAAAAATATTATAAATATTTTACATGGAACATAGCTCGACCCCTTGAAGAACCGTGAGCCATTTTGGTAGGATCGCTTCTTTAATGAAGACTTTAAGCAATTAGCACGAGAATGGAATCTATCTTAATTCGATATTGTATTTAATTGAATACTCTGGTGCTGGTTTAATATACTTTCAAAAATGTTAAGCAAAGGAGGCTATGGTTCTGTTTAGGAAAGATTACTTACAATTAGAAAAATCTTAATTAAGAAAGTTTATAAAACTCAAAAATAAAACGAGTAAAATATTACAGATATGGCCTTTTGATCAAGATCATTAAAGACAGACAATGTTAGACACTCATTAAAAAAGTATATACTTATATATATATATATATATATATATATAATATAAAAAAAGAGAAAAGAGACAGAGAGAAAGATACTAAGAGATGATAATATAGTAAATATATTCATTGATTTCCGTTAACTTTGACTCTAATTTCTATATGAAATTCTTCAAAGATTTCCGAAAGAATATTAAAGTCCCTAAGGAATATTTAATTATCTTTGAAATGAAAGTTTGTTCGGAACACAAAGAAGGCACCTTATTTTCACGATAACAATGTCTATTAATTAAACTATATTGATTATATATAATTAGAGTGTTAAATTCTTCCCATATATAAAAATGGCTCAAGGTATCTAACTTTTAATTAATTCCGAATATTCTTTCTTCTTGCGACGACGCTCCATATTGTATAATGAATGATGAGTGTTGCTGGGCCTGATAATCGACCCCGTCCGTACTCGGGAAACGAACTCGCGAGGGCGAAATTCGCTTGGGGGGAATCAACCCACTGCACACTGCTAAATGAATTTATCTTTAGACCTTTCTTTC
>JALMQS010000140.1:6140189-6173179 GCA_024734495.1 Forficula auricularia | reverse complement strand
ACGAACTCGCGAGGGCAGAAATTCAGCAGGGGAATCAACCCTGCACTGCTAAATGAATTTATCTTTAGACCTTTCTTTCAAGTTGCTCTCCGGATTCTTGCTGCTCGATGCCAACAAATGATTGATTCTTATATTTGTAGCAACTGGGCACATTTCGTTGGCTTCTATTATCAGATTATCACAGTAGCCACTTAATTTGTGTACCTGCCCTGTGTCCTTGTGCACTAGGCAAAGTGCGCAGTGCACGTAGGGATTGTAAATTTAACGACTTTTTCATTTACCGGTAAATTTTTTTCCTGAAAAATAAAATTAAGGTGATAAAAAAGTCATTTTGATTTCCATTTCTTCAAAGATATAAAATATAAAAAATATAAAAATTAAAGTTTTATTCTAAAGCTAAACAAACTATAATAACTATTAATTGAATGCAATGGAAGGCAGCCCAGGGGTAGTGAGGAAAGAAAAAATTAACACATCAAATAAGGTGTAATTTATTGAAATCCTTCCTCCTTTCCATTCAAACCGACGTTTCGGAGGATTCTTCCCTCCTTCTTCAGGGTTTCAAAGTGTCTATGAAGGAAACAAATAAAATGCTTATTCCTCTCTCCACAGCAGTGTTTAAAACTTTTTTCTTCCTTAGCAGAGGCATAAAAAAACAATTTTTTTCCCTCCTTTTTTAATTAAGTTTTTCTATGCCTCTGCTAAGGAAGAAAAAAGTTTTAAACACTGCTGTGGAGAGAGAAAGGAAGCATTTTATTTGTTTCCTTCATTGAGGCCTTGAAACCTTGAAGAAGGAGGGAAGAATCCTCCGAAACGTCGGTTTGAAAGGAAAATAGAAAGGATTCCAATAAATTTACACCTTATTTGATATGGGTTAATTTTTTCTTTCCTCCCTACCCCTGGGCTGCCTTCCATTACATTCAATTAAAAGTTCTACCAGTCCGTCTCTGTCCAGAGAAAATTTCGTTGCAAATAAACTATAATAACTATTAGAAACAGAAATAAAATAATAGAGAAAAATTAAAATACAACAAAAATAATATATAGTACCTAATACCATTTTTTTAAAAAATGACTTCTCAAGAAACTTGAATTATTTAAAGTCTTATCTCCTAATTTTGATCTAATTTTTGTACAAAATAATCCAAATCCCGAGTATACCCTATCTGATTCAACACTTGTTGGACGAATGGTCATTAAATAATCAAATACTATTTGAATATACTTCCCCCGTACTTTTTCTTGGCGGAAGTACTCTAATTCTTTTTTTACTATTTGTTTCCAATTTTTTGTATTTTTGCTTGTGGAACTGACACTTCTTGACATTCTGTTTTTTAATTGACAAGTTTTTGTTTTTTGTTTCTGTTTTTTGTTTGATAAGGTCATAGAGTTTATAATAATAAATAAAATATCTCCCATAAAATTAATAATTAGGTATATTGTTACTTACACTTAACTTTTTTTCTACCGGTAAGTTTTTGTAATTTACCAGCAAATTTACCGAACGTTTTTTGTCAATTTACCGGTTAACCGGTTTACAATCCCTAGTGCACACCCTTCAATTTATTGAAAATAATTTCTTGATTGTTTTATTAAGCGAAATAAATACAATTCAGTATAAAAAGAAACAAAAAACGCTTAATAAAAGCCAAAAACGTTTTGGGAGAAATTCTCCCTTTATCACTTTAAAATTTGATAAATATGAAAAATAGTTTATAGTTGTTTTATTATTCTTCTATAAAGCAACAATTTTGTATATTTTTCAAATTTTCATTTGATAAAGGGAGAATTTATCCCGAAACATTTTGAATTTTTATCAAATGTTTTTCCATTGTTTTTATAAAGAATTGTATTTATTTTAAATTTTTTAATATATTAAGATTTCAAAAACACTAGCAAACTATTTGCTGGAATGAAAATTGACTGATTTTTTTTTTAAATTAGGTAGTTTTATTCCAAATTATATATGAATTAATAAATATTAATTCTTTAATTCTTTACCTCATTAAAGTTCTATATAATCTTAAAGGAGTCAATAAAAGAGTGTGTCTTCTTCTGGAAAAATAATTTTTTTTAATTTATTTATAACGAGTCTATAGTTTCGAGGGCTTTGCCATTTTCATCAGTCTATTACAATTGATTCACAGGTATTGATGAGTGACACATGTTCAAATTTAAAAAATTATTTTTCCAGCAGAAGACACACTCATTTTTGTCTCCTTTAATTTATATTAATTATTTTTCTTCTTCAAGCGCCATACTCGATTCCGAGAGCATCCTCTACAATGTAATTTTTAACCGACTTCAAAAAAGGAGGAGGTTCTCTATTCGACTAATTTTTTTGTTTTGTTTTTGTGTCTATGTTATCCGATTTATCCCGTTTTTTTTCATTGCTATTAGACCTTTTTTGTTAGATTTGTTCAGGCGTAACTTCTTTGTTTATTAACCGATTTCGATGATTCTTTTTTTATTGGAAAGGGGGTATCTTAGGGATGGTGCCATATTAATTGTGTCAAGTTCTGATGATATGATCAACGACGAAATAACGTAAATCTCCAATTCTTATGAGCAAATAATCGAAATTATGATAAATAAAATCTTTTATAAAGGTATTATATCAAGTCACTATTAATAACATCACTAAAAAAATAAAAATAAAAATAATTTTTATAAAAAAAAATAAAACCGACTTCAAAAAACTTTAATGCAACAAATAAAATAATAATAACTTAAAAATAAAATAAAATCCACTAAAAGGTATAAAATAATTATCTTATTTAGTTACAACTAAACGACGAAATATTTTTGAAGTCGGTTTTATTTTTTTTATAAAAATTATTTTCTAGGGGGAATTTTTCACTGAGATTGTTTCCCTTTGTGTTCCCCTGAATTTAGTGAGGCTCTTTGCATTTTTTAAAAAGATGAAATTTGTTTTGACTAAGGCGAGATAGGATCCCGAGTATACTCGATCTGAAGTCAAGCGCCTTAGTCCTTGCCGTATTGACACCGGTATACTATGTATCAATGATTAGTAATAAATACTTATTTTGAATTGAAAACAAAAGTCAATTGATAAAAACCACATTATCCACTTTTAAATATATTTATTAACACAAACAAATACACGACGTTTCGATCACCAAATCTCTGATCAAAACGTTGTGTATTTATGTTTTATATGTTTGTGTTAATAAATATATTCAACAATGGATAATATGGCTTTTATCAAAACCTTCTATTCAATTATTCAACCACCAAAGCTTTAATCAATTTATAAAAGTCCATTGATTTGATTGAACAGGAACGCGGGCAACAAGAACAAAAATGAATTGTAATGAATTATTTTTGCTCATATTCAAAATCATTGATTGTTTATTAGTGATACCTATCCAAAAAAAAAAAAAAAAAAAACGGGCAAATAATGAATAAATTATTATGAAGATAGAATTATTATTTATTCCTTTCTTACTTAACTTTACAAATTTTAATTTTCCAAGACATTTTATATTAGCTATGTGACAAAAAAAATGTTATTAAAAAAGCTAGTGGGAATAAATGGGGAAAATAATTGACCCCTCTTCCCTTCCAGGGTTAAAATGCTCTTGGCTGAGTATAAAATATATAAATAATATAATCAATAAGAATATAGCCCTAGGCCTTAGCCGAATTCGTTCGAAACCCTAAAGTTTTGAAATTTTCCTGTTTAGTTTTTAATCATGAATTTTATTTGTTGCACTATTATCTATGTAGAAGTGATCTTAAAAACTTTTCAAGTATTATCATAGACAACTCCTCATTTGGTCTATTTGATCGCATCTATAAATTTAAATTGTTGATAATTGTACCATTTTTTAAGAGATTATTTTGTGGCAAACGATTGGTTACCTGACCTTATATGGTAACCAAATTTGATATAAATTTTAGTAATGCAACAAAAAAGAAGTTTGGATATCTTAAACTGCTTCAATCCTGATAAAGCATAAAGTGTCACTTTGACATGCTGGTAATGAAAACACTTTGTTCTTCTGCTACTCGAACTAAAATCATAGTGAGTTAAATTGATTAGATTGTTGATGGTTATTTTCCTATATCATTTAAACACTGGATTTAAAAAAATTTCAAATTTGATATAATTAATTACAGATTCAATTCTTTTAAGGTAGTTCTTTCACAAATCCAAAAATCCAAGAAGTCTTCGAGACTTGGAATATAATTCATTAAAAGCATAATAAACACACTGTTAAAATTTGAAGACGATTTACCACACCAAAAATGAAATAATTGCAATTAAAAATGAAATTTTAAACATATGGTAGATTGGGAAAGGGTGGAAAAATATCATTATTTTATTTATTTTTTCATTGAAAGACTTTCACCATCTTGATGAAAAACTAATATTTGTTAGAATAATATATTCGGAGTAACTTAAAAAAATTGAAATTATTTACCTCGTAGTTTTGATAAAAAACAAAACAAAAAAAAAAACATAATTGTCAATTATTTTTAGAGGGGATAAATATCAATGGCTTGGAAACGATCCATTCATAAAGAGAATATAGTAGTGTAAAAGCTACAGTCTCGTTAAAAAACAATAACCTTCATATTTATAGAGTGGTTACGAGGCAAAACTTTTTGTGTTGATTGTCGCGAAAGAACTACCTTAATGGGTTTTTTAAAAGAGAAAAATGTGTTTTCTTGGGAGGGCTCTTGGATCATCATCATGAGAGCTTTGGACCAATCTCTTGTTTTTATTTTTCCCGGTTTTATTAAACCTATTATTGCACTTGCGGTAATTCAATTTTCCCAGTTTCTATTTTTAGATGCTGCAATAATGCCAGTTCTTAGATTTAATTCAATTTAGTAGTTTCAAGTTTTTATATATGAGACATGGCTAAAAACTTACTTTATTTCAGGGCGTTTGTGGAATTCAATTCTCTGTGCTCTGATGTAAAAAATTCAACAAGTGTAAGATTATTTAAAATTAATTTAAGGAAATATATTAGTGAAAACTGAAAAATGTTATATAGACATTAGAACTTATATTGTAATTATGTATTATAATACTATATATATTTGTCTAGATTAATTTGCCGCAACGCTGACGTAATGCTGCTGAGAGAGAGCGCCATCGGTATATTTGCGGCAAATTTGAAATATTATCGTAAATTGGACTCAAATTTCGAAATGAAAGACTCCAATTGATTTTAAATTAAGAAACATTAAATATATTGATAATTATTACCCCCCCCCCCCTTCACCAATCAAAAATTAAATATTCAATTCGCTTTTCTTTGCGCACAGAAAAAGAAATCAATCACATCTTATTTGATTTATATATTATTTGTTTATTATTTAATAATTTGCCACTTTTTTATAATTTTTTAAAAATCTAAATTTTGTTATTGTTTGATGATTTTTACAAAATTAAACGACTTAAGACACGCATGCCCATATGAGTTTCTCATTGCAATACTGGAGCAGCCTGTCATACAAACAACACCTGATCTCTTTTAAATATTTGGAGCCTTATATCGATTATCGATCCCAAATTTTAAAAAAATAATATAATATAATTCTCCTCCTCACACGATAACACTTATTTAAATAAATCTATTTCCACACAAAAAATATCACAATGCTGTAGATTATAGAAAAAAAAATACTTCCAGATTCATATCTAGAGCCTCATTTCTGTAGCTGTGTCAGGACGAAAATGAGGCGAAACTTTTAAGAGACTATGTATTTTCGGGAGTTTACAGGTATACATTTGGAGTGTGGTTTTTTAAGAGGAATAAAACTTTTGGATCGAGACGCAGCCCGCCAGGGCACCAGCTCGGAGGGCCGAGTTTCGAGGTCGTGCCGAAGGCACGCACGAAAAGCTCGTATAATATAATTAATTGCCTCATTTGAAATAAAATAAATAAAATAAACATCATAGTACCCTTATCTAATAATTAAATACATTTAAATAAATAAATTTAATTAAAAAAATAAAATATCTATCATAACATTAAAGCCTCCTTTAATTCTCAAGTAAACGAAAACGGACTCTATTTCGTCAGTTAAAACAAACTTTTATGTCAGTCAAAATATTATGCATACTCTACTACTCTGGACTTAGTACTACTTGTTAATATGGTACTTAATAAATTTCTCTAGTAGTTTTTGTTTTTTGAAGTGAAACTTCTTTTGGCTCAGTAGTAATTCAAGACCAAATGAAACGCTTGCGTTGGAAATCAAAGCGTCATTTAAAACATGTTTTACTTTGTTCCTCTGAACTAGAGATGGTCGATCTGATGAAAAAGGCTAGTTCTTGAGGGTGAGTGAGCGAGCGATAAGTCACAAAAAAACAATAAGCCCTATAAAAAAGGGCAGTAGCTCTCGCTATATGACACTAGGATTTTTTGAATACATAAGAAAAACGTTTATATCTTTCCAAATTCTTGAGTTATCTCGTTGAATATTAGAGAATGAAGTTAGTGGAATTTTTTTATAATTTAAAGTACAACCATTTATGCTCTGTCACTTACTATTTTTTCGATATTGGTGTTTCTAATATTTCTGCTACACGCTTGATTATTAATAGGGGGTCTCTTGCTAGCCTCCTCTAATCCCCATCCATCCCACTGACCTCTAATCCTTCGCCCCCCTAGACCCACCTCCGATCATCATTCAACAAACCAACCCTATACATGTCCTCCGGACTCTCTCTTCTTCTCCTAACTCTCATCACCCTACGAACCCCACGAATCCAGATTAAAATTTGTAGACCCCCACCCATTAGAAAGTACATTTATTTATCAATAGAAAAAACGTTTCACTTTTGTCGGGCATGGATTCCACGGACACATTTTTTTTATTTAATTATGAATAGAAATAAAAATCGAGCTTTTTACCAGAATTTTAAATTAAAAATAATATTAATATATCGCTTTTAGCTGAAGCAAAAAGTTACCGAGAATCGCTCTGTGCTCCAGGTACTATTTATAATGAAAGAAGGCTCTCTTAACAAATTGAATTATAAAATTATCAAACTAAAAAGCCAATTTAGCAGAGAATATATGGACAGCCTGTTACATACACACGCTCATTTATGCTATATTGTTCAACACGGTCATAAAAAGTAACTTCAAAAACCCCCTATCCATGGGTGCGCCACTTCATATAGACATCTGAATTTACTTAGGTGTTGAGGATGGCAGCTCAATGGTGCATTGTGCTGGACACCCGAAGATCTGGTCTATTGACGGCTGGTCCAGATGAAATTTTTACTTTCACATTTATATTCTATAGAATATAATGTAATGAAATATTGCGACCGCCTGTCGGTTTTCTGACTCTTTGGGATCTTGAATCTCAGAGATTAAAAATGTTAATTTCATTTTGTGACATCCAGATGGAAGAAATTGACGCCCTTAATAGTTTAAAACCAGATATAGGACATAAAACCGAATATTGCGGTCCTCAGAGGCCAAAAAGTGACCAAAAATCAATTGGTCAGTGCGTACGTATGTGTGTATGTCCGTTTCGCAACCATAAGTCTCAGAGCTACGAAATTCGAAACTTAAGTTCGATAAAGGTAAGTAGGAGCTTTTGGTTGAAATCGGAACAACGAAAGTTGACATTGACACGAAAGATTTTTTTTTTTTATTTTCTTAAAAACGGCACTAACGATTTTTTTTTTTTTTAAATTGGTGTACTTATCAAGTTTCATGAGTTATTAGTCGTAATCCGATGGAAATAAAGGAAGGAGTTGTAAATTAGAAGTGTCGCAATGATTTCAAATAAGCGAGAATGTGAAAGTCGTGTGGTGAACACACCAGTTGATTTTATGTATTTCTAAATAAATTTATTGTTAAGGCGGCCTTGATTCGATCAAGCTCGCTTTTTACGCCGATATTTTGATATTTTTAATTTACATTTTATTGAAACGCCATTATATGTATTGATCCATATTACTTTGACAGTTGACATTAAATTTAAAGCGTTGTTCAAATTCGAAATGATTAAGATGCTCAAACTTAAGGTCGATTGACCTCGAGCTAAGAATAATAACAGTCATTTCGAGTTTAATATTTGCTAATAAATTCTTCACACAGGGAGCAATAAAGGCAGCCTTAGATCATCTGTTAGCTTAGCACGTACGTTTGGAGACGAGAGTTCAAAGCAAGCTAAACTTGGCTATCGATATTTTAATTTGAGACGGCCAAGTACTAGTCCAGAGAGCTGAAGGCGTCAAGATGTCTTCGGCTTGTCCTTTACTCCTTTGAGCTCGGGTGTCCAGTGGTTTGGTGGTCCAGTTATCCGGCCCGAGAATCCTCTTTAATCAAAAGAGCCGCTCTTTAATTAGTAGGAGATTAAGTCTTAGTGGCTTTGTCTTGACTTGACCACAATCTCAGTTGTTCACTCGAGCTGTTCGTCTCTTTTGCTATTCCCTGCCTGCACGATGTCTTTAGGATTTTGAAGAGGCCGACGATTAACATGGGAATCCGAAACACGCGTGATTACTTTCCATCAGAACTATACGCTCGACGCTCGTAACATGCACATCAATCACTTTTGAATAAAAGAAGTTTATTTCCTTATAATAAATTTTCATTCGACCAATGGAAAAAATTCAAAACTCATCAATTTTTTTTAATATTGAAAATATTGTATTTACAGCGAGGTGGGCCGTAAAAATGTGACAGAGAAAAGTTATTGAAAAAAAAAACAAAAACGAACGACACATGGAGATGTCATTATATATATACTTATAAATACATATATACTTATATATATACTTACATATATACTTATATATATCTTACCAAAAATATAAATGTGAAAAAGGGTACAAACGACGTTCAAGGATGTCAACTTCTCCGACAAAAGAGTTGAGATCCAAACAGGTACCAAATTCCATAGCATTTGCTTAAATCATAGCTATTGGAATGTACAACGGTCTTCACTTGATTTAATAGAAAATTTGTTACGTTCTTTGATATTGAATTTATAACTTTGCAAGTTTAACGTGATGATATTTAATACAAGCTTAAAATTTAACTTTGTTAGTTGTTCTATTTTATACTACAAACACTTTAGTTGGATATAAAACTTGCCAAGTTATAAATTCAATATCAAAGAAGGTAACAAATTTTCTTTTCAAATTTCAAGTGTGTAAGTCTAATAGTTTTTGAGTTATGGGGGGTCGAAATGATTAGTGTAAATATACACATGGCCGGTGCGTCGCCTGTTTTTCCGAACTTGGCTGACACCGAGGAATGAATCGCGACCTAATATCGTGTACACCTACTTCAACTTCCACTTTCATTTCCAAGAGGAAGACAATAGATGAAGGGGCATTATCTAATGAATTCCAAAATAATTCCACATTATTCCAAAGATGTGTACCTACACCTAATTCCAATGGTTCACCCCTCGGCTGACACACTGCCGTGTGTCTAGATTAGGGTGACCCATTTTTACAGACTTTTTTTTGAGTCACGTATGATAATTTGTTGATATTTCATGTTTTAAGAACCATCACAAAATTTAACCTCGATAAAAAAAAATCAGAGGTCAAGCATTTAGAAAATCTCAAAAATTCACAACAATCAATTTTTTTTTCCGAAAATTTATTTCACTATACAGAAATTGTTTCTTTATGTAAAATAAGCTGACGTGTTCTGATGTGGCCATCAACTTGACTTTACCATACAACCTAGCCCCTCACTTATATTTAATATTTAATAAAATTATTTATAATCATGTAGGGGAGGGGATTAGTTTTTGCATTTTTAGACTTATGGGGTTCCACTGATTATGTATACAAAATTTGGTTGAGTTTGGTACAAGGGCCTATATTTTCATTTTTTGATTCCCTTAGCTATTTAGATAGTAAGTCAGTCATAAAAATAATTCTTAAAAATGTTCACATATCAAAATGAACAAAAATATTTACTGACTTGCATGATATCACGTTTATAAAATAATTTCTATTTCAACTAATGACAAAGAAGTGAAATATTGTTTGGTTTATGCGACTTAACTATAATAATTTTGATATTTTATATTCATTTTACCAAACAAATATATTTTGTTGTTGGATCAATGTGTGTTTTCATTTCATATCTGTTTGTAGTATTGTTCTTTCCACATTTACACTGATTGAACACTTTCAGTGTATCGCTAATAAAAATTGATAACTGCCAAATTCTTTGTAAAGGCAGATTTCGAAAAAAATATTGAAAAAATTGTAATAATTCTTATTTATTATGTGCGGCCCTTAGAAATTTTTAAGTCGTCAATCGGCACGCGGTGCAGATTGGCCAGCCCTTCATTAGATAGTATTAGTACTCAATTGCTCTAGAATTGCCCTTTTTGCTTATTTACAAATATTTAATAGATTTTTTCATGATGAAAACTAGAGCCTATTTCAAACGAGTCGAGTCACGCATGGACAAGTTGAGACATGTGGGCGGATTAATTTGCAAAAAAATGTTTTTTCGAATATTTCGAATTATTTATTTTCTCTCATGAAAAAATATCAATTAAGCAAAAAATAAATATCGATTTCTAAGATACATATTATTTTCATTTGATTTTACATTAAAACGTTTCTTCAGAGTACAAAATGCAAATCTTGAAAGCTTTTAGTTAATGAACTGAAAATTGGTACGCAAATATTTTACAATGCACCAAATTTTAACGTTTTCTGATAGATAGTACAAAATGCCAATCTTGAAAGGTTTTAGTTAATGAGCTGAAAATTGGTACGAAAATATTTTACAATGGACCAAATTTGAGCTTTTTATCTGAAAACGTTTTCTGATAGTACAAAATGCCAATCTTGAAAGGTTTTAGTTAATGAGCTCAAAGTTGGTACGCAAATATCTTACAGTGCACCAAATTTTAGCTTTTTACCTGAAAACGTTTTCTGAAAGTACAAAATGCCAATCTTGAAGGTTTTAGTTAACGAGCTGAAAATTGATAAGCAAATATCTTACAGTGCACCAAATTTGAACTTTTTACTTGAAAACGTTTTCTGGAATTACAAAATGCAAATCTTGAACGGTTTTAGTTAATGAGCTGAAAATTAGTACGCAAATATCTTACAATGCACCAAATTTTAGCTTTTTACTTGAAAACGTTTTCTGAAAGTACAAAATGCCAATCTTGAAAGGTTTTAGTTAATGAGCTGAAAACTGGTACGCAAATATCTTACAATACACCAAATTTTAGCTTTTTACTTGAAAACGTTTTCTGAAAGTACAAAATGCCAATCTTGAAAGGTTTTAGTTAATGAGATGAAAATTGGTACGCAAATATTTTTCAATGCCCCAATTTGAGCTTTTTGCTTGAAAACGTTTTCTGGAAGTACAAAATATGCAAATCTTGAAAGGTTTTAGTTAATGAGATGAAAATTGGTAGGCAAATATTTTACAATGCACAACTTTGAGCTTTTTACCTGAAAACGTTTTCTGATAGTACTCTACTAATCTTGAAAGGTTTTAGTTATTGAGCTGAAAATTGATACGCAAATATCTTACAATGAACCAAATTTGAGCTTTTTACTTGAAAACGTTTTCTGAAAGTACAAAATGCCAATCTTGAAAGGTTTTAGTTAATAAGCTGAAAATGGTACGCAACTATGTATTTTACATTACAATACTCCAAATTTTAGCTTTTTATCTGAAAACGTTTCCTGATTATATATACATTATTTGCATGACTGTAAAGAAAATTTTTCAAAAATTTTCTTTACTTTATTGAATATTGTCTCTTTATTAGAATTTTATATTAATTATCTAGCCAGGAAAGAATATAAACAAATACTAATACTTACATAATATCATTTTACATTTACGAGAAGCTATTTTCAAATATAAAATTTATGAAAAGTAAAATTAGAAGCTCACTATGAACTAAAAAAATAATAAAGTTCTTATTTCTACATTATTAACTTTCTTTTTTTCAATAGCAAATATCAATATAAATATAATATTTTATCCGCTGCCCGAAACATTTATTTTTTCTTCAAATGTGGTCCGTTAAAGCCAAAAGGTTGGACACCCCTGATCTAAAGCTGACTTTTAAAAGTGATTGATTGGAAGAAATGCCTTTATAATTTAATTAGATATCCCAAAAAATGATTAAGATTAAGTTCAGAATTACAGCGAGCCTAAATTTGGAATTCAATAGAAGAAAAGAACTGCTCAAGTGGGAGGGGTGTTGCTAAGCAAAAACACCTTAAACCTTCACTCGAGTTTTTGCTTAAATAGAAGAAAGATTAGATATTTACTATAATAAGAAACCAATTTATTTTCTCAAACAGCAAGAGTAGTTTAATTGCAATTAAACGTCGTTTAAAAACCCGTTTCAATTACAATATAAAAAAAGTTAATTTGCACCTGAATAATAACTGATTTTGTTATATAAACAGGAATCAAGTTACATTTCGATTAGTTTCGAGAGAAATCCCCTGATTTTGAGCCCCATCAGAACGTGTTAACAAATAATTCAATTACAACTTGTGAAATTAACCTGGGATTTAATTACTACATAAGTCTGTTACTCAGTTGACGAAAGCTTTCTTAATGAAATTTAAACCTTGTTAATGATTCTAATTTTTTTTATTGTGCAGACGATGAAAAATACAAAAAATCATAACACAAAAACAGGAAGAATAAATTAAGTCAAATTGGTAAAATTTAATAAATCAGTTAATTCTTGTTTGCCCTAAATTTTCCCTTTTGCCATCTTCGAAACCCTTAGGGCATGACCTCAAATGGGAAATGTCTTTTATGGAACCTTTCAAGAAAACACTTGATCCCAACAAAAACATATTTGTAAAAAAGAAGGCCAAATTCGATCAATAAAAACCGTTTATCAAAAAGTAGTGAGATCTAATGTGCTGGCAATTTTAACATCAAAAATTTATTAAATGAGTCGAGAATATAGTAAGTTCAATTAAAACTCATGTTTTTTATTTTACATGTCCATCTATATTTATTGATTTCACAGTTTTAGATGAAATTATTTTCCTAAAACTTGGCTTTTACGCATTGTTATGTATGTCACGAATTATGTTACCATATCAAGTAAAAGCCAAGTTTTAGGAAAATAATTTCAACTAAAAATGTGAAATCAATAAATATAGATGAAAATGTAAAATGAAAAACATGCATTTTAATTGAAGTTTCTATATTTTCGACTCATAAGATAAATTGATAATCTTTAACTTGGCAGCACATATTAGATCTCATTACTTTTTTGACAAACTGATTATATTGATCGAATTTGCCCTTTTTTTTTTACAAATGTGTTTTTGTTTGGATTTCACTTTTTGTAAGTTAGATGCGTATTTATACCCCGAAGACGGGAATGTTTCGGTTTTTTAATTTCCTTCTTTGTTGTTCCAGTATGCCAAATTTCATTATTCTTGGTTTATTGTATTTTTACTATGTGTCAATTAAGCCTATTAATTTCACCCTTTCATTGTATGTACTGAAGAAGTGAAAGTTTCGATTTTTCCCTTTAATTATACCTCAAAATCTACCACTAGCCAAATTTCAGCAATCTAGGATCAGCGGAAGTACTCTCTAGGAGAGCATTGATACCCAAAGTGGTCTATGTCAAAAAAAAAAAATGGGGCGTCCACGATAGTGGATCAAATTTAAACAGGTCGTGACTTTAATTTTGGCTTTCCATGAATGGAATATTCTACATCAGGTATGGGCAACCTTTGCTTAGCTGAGGGAGTAATTTCGGGACTTAATCAGGTAGCGGGCCGTAGGTAAGAAATAAGTAGGTAGTAGTGAATAAAATAGCGATAAAAATTCACACATTTTTTTATTTATTAATTATAATACTTAGCATAATCAAACATAATAAGCAAATTAACAAAAAAAAAAGATGGAAAAATCAAATGAAAATTAATGAGAGACTTGAGTTTGAAGCTGAGAAACAAGATGATCAATATTGGGGTCAATATCACTAGTACATAGGCTCAAAGTGTTTTCTAAATTAACATCTGTAAGTCGAGTACGATGCTTATTTTTATTAATTTTCATGATTGAAAAAAGCTGCTCACATTTATACGTGCTTCCGAATGTGCAAATTTTTTTAGTGCGAAAACTCTCATCTGTGGATACTTTTATTCGGAAAGGTATGTTCTGTATTCTTTCTAACGACTATTTCTGACTCGATCTGTGGCGTTCCACTGCGTACCTATGCTTAATAATATTATTGATCGATTTTAGTCTTTATGATTTGAAGAATACAGTTATAGGTTGGTTGACAAATACAAAGTAATTACAAATAAACTATGTGTGCTAAATCTTAAATTTTTTTGCACGTTATTTGAAATTTCTGAATCTCTCTTGGCCGAATTGAAGCTGGTGGAGATCCGGGGGTTGCCCATATATGATCTACATGCACATATACATTTGTTGCTTAGTTTTTACTTGAAAATGTAACAAACAAACTGACAGTACACTACGATTTTGTATACAAACTTATTTTAGCAAATATAGTATTAGTATCGAAGTGGGAATTTTATAGTGCACTAGTTTATTCTATTTACTACACCTAATCACATATTATTTAAATTTAAAATTAATTACATATTATTGAATTAGTATTTCTCATAAAATTGTATAGGTAGTGAGCAATTCGCTTTGTGGTCGCTATACACTTTGAACTTGTAGAAATTTGCACATAATGATACCAGTATCTTCATGTTAACCTCATACGCACAGTAGAAATTCTTGTCCATTCTTATCTCAGAGCACAGGAAGACTTAACTTGCACTGACTTGTTCATTTCGTCAAACAAAAAATACGATTGTGAGAGACAAACACGTTCATTTGTTTCCAGAGTTTTGAAAAGAAAAGTATTAAGAAAATATTTTCAAAAATATAAACTGCTAGTTAGGCACATAAAAATTAAACTGAATCAAAGTTAAAGTGGATCAATGTCATTTCCAAAAGAAACAGACTGGACATCACTAACCGAAGAGAGTTGAGATTAAACCTAACTAAATTGATGCCAAATGTTGAAAATGTATTATTAAAGCATCAAGTTCATCCCTCCCACTAAAAATATTTATTTTTCACTTAGTTATTTTATGTAACAGATACTATATTTTAATTTGGCTCGTTTTAATAAATTAATGTATAAAACTGTTTTTTTTAGTTTTTCACACTACACTTCACTACAGCTAGAAATGTAAATCTTTCAAAGTGAGTAGCACTATACCAGCTGCCAAAAACACATTTGAAGTTGATAAATTTGCAAAAATTCAAAATTAACTAAGCAGTGGGTTTACCCAAATCGGAAAAACATGGCAAGTGGTCTACGAGACAAAAAAATTTGGGACCTCTGCTCTAGAATTTTGATGAGTCAGTTAGTCAGTGAGTGACGAAAAAGCCCATATTTGGCTTCTTCTAATTTGAACGGTATAAGCCAGAGGTCGGCAACCTGCGGCTCTTTCGATGCCAAGATGCGGCTCTACAGTTCCATGCGCAGATATTAATAATTTTATTATTTTATTTTCAAAACTCATAAAAAAATATTATGCTGCAAAAAAATTCATATTTAAAGCTATTTATTTTAAATCAAAAATCAAATTTATATACCTAATCCTAATCAAATACCATAATATTGAAACAAAAATATTAGTGTCTCTTTAAAAACTGAGAAATTTTGTAAATTGTAACTTTTGGCTCTTCCGTCTCAAAAAGTTGCCGACCCCTGGTATAAGCAATAGGAATATGAAATTTGATTATGGACCAGAATTGTGGGGGGGAAAATTCTACCATGAAGAGTTTTCCAGTGCGAAGTTACAGAGGAGTCAAAAAGACTTGAGTTGCCCTGCCGTAGCGTGCCCCCAGATATTTTTCAGTTTCAAAATATTTAGGTCATTATCCATCTCCATTTAATTATAAGAAAGAAAACCAAAATGTTCAGTTAATAAAAGAAAACGCCCCGACATTTAACAAGCCGAGATTCAAATTATCAAAATACAACATTTTATTATTCTCAATCAAAGGAACCTCTAGTAATTCTTAACTTTTATGATTTAATCCAGTGGATGATTAGATTTCACGATGGAAATAAATATTATTGCAGTTTCGGTCAATTTTCTAGCTACAAAGATGATGTTAAATAAATGATAAATTCAAAGTAATTGGTAAGCAAGAGTAAGAACAATTTGAACAAACATATATCAGACAAGATAAGTTGGCGGCTAATCTGCTGAAGAATAACGGTCGAATCTCACGCAGCAATCAAACTGGGATTGTCTAATTCATTGGGAATTTTTGGCCAAAGGGTCGGTCAGCCAATGCCGCTCTATTTACGGGCCCTTCAAGAGCAGCTCTTAAATGATCCCAGGGCCAATTGGCTTATTTTTCTTGGCTGGCTCTCCTTTTCCTAGAATATTGAAAGAACACCCAATCGCCTGCGGGCCTCTCATCAATTTGGTAATAATTTAATTTGCAAACTTCTATTTCTTATTTAATATCATATGATTATTTCTTATTTTTAATTTCTTTAAATGATCCTCCAAGGACTACTTATGATTATTTTTATTTTTGAAAATAATATTTTTGTAGAGTTTATATTTCAGTATTCTTTATAAAGTTGAAAAGTTTCAAATGAAACCAATTAGATTGACATTTTTTCTATTATAAGAGTTTCAAAATTGGCATTATAAAGCCATATTTTTTAAAAGTACTTTACTCTCTCTCTATCTATCTAATTCTATATATCTACTATATGGTATAAATGTAGATGTAAATGTAATGTGTGTCTGTCTGTTTGTCTTGAATGCTTAGGCGCATCGTTTACCATATCTGATTGATTTGAAACTTTGTACAGTTGTTTGTGGCACTTCCGGGAAGGTTTCTGACGTAGTATCATCAACGTACATACATACATAGGGGGGGGGGGGGGGGGCGCGCGGGGGCTCAAAAATGAAAATCTAGCTCAGGGAAGAAAGACAGTGGTCATGGAAGTCGGAAATCTTCCAGAACACTATAAATGCAATAATTTTCAAACTACTATAAATGAATAAATTTTCCAACTATTATAAATGAATAAATTTTCAAACTACTATAAATTGATGGTTCAACCCATTCGATTTCGAATCGAAAGATAGAAAGAACATGGACTTTTAACGAATTCAACAACCAACCAACCAAAATGGGTGTAGGTCCAGAAATTTTAATCCTCCAACCAGTTCATAGGGTTCGGAGGGTGAACAGATTTAGGGGAAGGAGAGAGTCCAGAGGACATTTATAGGGTTGGCGGGTTGAATGATGATCGGAGTTGGGTCTAGGGGGAAGGACAGGGTCTGTGGGGTGGATGGGAATTAGAGGAGGCTAGCAAGAGACCCATCTCGTCGACGCTAGCCAGATGATTCACTCAGTAAACCATCGCAGCTAGTTACTCATATTATCAAACCGTAAGCGGAAGTTGTGCATTCCCTCTCGAGGTCCTCACACTTGGATATATGGATATGGACAGCCACAAGATTGCTTTTTGGCATTTGGGCTCAATTCACGAAGGGTTCATTACTATCTATCCTAATGACATGTAATAAAAATAAAAATTATCTATAACAACTACAATCCAGTAGAAGACAATATCATGATGTGCACATTGACCGGGAAATGTGTACATTATCTTCACTGCTTTGGCGAATATGAATGAAATCAATTAAGGAAAAGCTTCCCTCGGTAATTTGTTCGTTTTTTTATTTAATCAACCACATTATTCATTTTTATTCAACCACCTGTTAATAATTAGTTTAATCAAAAAACCTATCAAAATGTAGTTTGTTTGTTTTTCAATATAAATTCAATATCAAATAAAGTAACAAATTTTCTTTTAAATTAATTGAAGAACGTTGTACATTCCTATAGCTATGATTTAAGGAATTGGTATAGAACTTGGTAGCCGTTCAGATCTCAACTCTTTTATCGGCGACGCCGACAACCTCGAACGTCTTTTGTACCGAACTTGGCCCCTTTTTCTCATTTATATTTTTGGTGGGACATAAATACTAGCTTGGGACCGGGCCCCCGGCAGAAATAAGTTAGTATAATAATGGAATATGTTTTTATTATTGTTTTTTTCATGTATAGATCTGTTATAATCTATGTTATAGTATAATAGAAATCATTGAAGAAAAAGCGCCTTTGTTACGACAGCACTCCCTATTTCTTCGAAATTCAAAGGGCAATAGAATGACTTTTCCAAATTGAATATAAGAGTTCAAGTTTCCGATAGAAATAGATTTTAAATTTTCTAAGAAAATCACAAGAGGGTGTCATCTATTAAATCCGAGATGGAATGGATTATTTTTAATTATACATCAAACATTCCTTCTTTATGTGCGACTATTCTAGGTTATTCTCAAGGAGTACTGAGGTATGATCTCCTAGACGGAAAGTGAATCTTAAAAATAATTTAAATAGAAAATCTTTAAATACTTAGTAAAAATTAGCTGATGAAAATAAAATGGATGTTATTAATTTTCTTTCTTATAGTTAATTTAGGGAGTCAGGTTGGCCGAGTGGTTATAGAACATGCCCTCAAATTAAACTAGCACGGGTTCAAGCCTGGCTCGGTGCAAATATTTGACCTGCTATAATCTGATACCTGATACCTTCTTGGGAAGGCAATGGGAAAGCACCCCTGTGAAAAATTTCCCCACGAAAATTATAATGGAGAGGTACTTTCCATAGTAATCGCCGACGCTCGGAATCGAGTATGGCTCTTGAAGAAGAAGAATAGTTAATTTAGTTTTTCTAAATTTCTTATAGTTAATTTTTTTGTAATCCACAGTTTGCACTTTGTCCTGCGATCCTCCCCCTTAATTAAAAAGCTGGGTACGTGTGTATAATTTGCAGTGTAACTTTTCAGAGCATTTCTCAAAAATGATTCTAAATGTTTTTCACTTAAAATAGTTTCATATTTCGAATTTCTTGATGTTCATTTGAGAAATTGACGATTTGTATAAATATTGGTACTCGCATTTAAACAAAACAAGCATGTAAATTTGGAGCGCGTATCTTTTCATATAAAATTAGCACATTAAAATAAATTTATCAACTTATATATTAAATTAAATAGAACAATAAAAGAGCGTCTCTTCTGCTGGAAAAATAAAACTGAAACTATAGTTTCGTTATAAATAAATTAAAAAAATTATTTTTCCAGCAGAAGACACACTCTTTAATTGATAAAAATTCTACTACTCTCGGCAAAAAGAAACTTTCAATTTAACTTAAATATTATTGATGATCGAAATAAATTGTTCCGTTTTCAACCGGTAGATGGACATCGTCGTTATTGGCTATTGTCTTACCGTCTTATAAGTATACATTTTCACTTGGTATTAAACCTAAACAGTTAAACCTTTCTTAATAAATGAAAAATAATCTCAATTACAATAACAGTAGAAAGTACGAAAATAAAAATGAATAAGCTTGTTTTTAAGGTGGTAAATATTTTGATATTTACAAACCCATATAGTAAAAAATGAGTGAGGCGAAAAAAATCGAACAAAATTGTCTAAATCTAGAGGATAAATGTCCCTTCAATGGTTTCAAAAGTGACATGAATAGGTTATAATAAGCCTGCTTTTCATAATGCTTCGCTCATGAAAAAAGTGAAAAATGTTGACCAGAAAGGGTTCAAGTAATTAAGTTCAGATAAATCCTCTATAGTGAAGCATTACGTTGGCTTTAGACAAGATCTTAGTATCTTACTAATTGAAAGCTTGGGCATTGTAGCTTGTAGATTGTAGGCTCAAGTCCGGCATAAACATCTTCGTCCGTTGAAAATTGATCACATTACTCAACAAGGGAGGCCCAAGTTTGCGCCCGGAAATCTTGCAAAGTGCATTAACATGGCCATGATGGGGTTGATGGAGGCGACCGGGGAGACTCTTTTGGGGGAGCGGGTTGGTTCCGGGAGGCTCTGGGCGCACTTTCGCCTTTTCGATCTCGATTGTTCGCGGGATTAATAATTTAATTACAAAGCAAATTCAAGATGCTATGGTTAAATTATTAAACCATAAAAAATGAACAGAGATCTGCACTTATCCAATTTTGTGAAAAAGAGAAACGCCACTTGCGGTGGCATTTCTTAGTTAAAAAAAAAAACATTTACCAGGTCAGAGAACAAATTGATAAAGTAATATTATTTTAAAGAAATTTACTTTAAGGTAGGTAGTTCTTTCGCGACAATCCACACAAAAAGTTTTAGCCTCGTATTCACTCTATAGATATGAACGGTACTAAAATTTCAAGTTATGTTTTTTTAACGTGACTGTACTTTTTACGCTACTATATCCTCTTTATGAATGGATCGTTTCCAAGCGACTGTTCTGATATCCCCTCCACTAAAAATAATCGCCCAAATATTTTTTTTTTTTTTTTTATCAAAACTACGAGGTAAATAATTTCAATTTGTTTGTTAAGTTACTCCGAATATATTATTCTAACAAATATTAATTTTTCATCAAGATGGTGAAAGCCCTTCAATGAAAAAAAATAAAATAATGATCATTTTCCCACCCTTTCCCAATCTACCATATGTAAAAAAAATTTCATTTTTAATTGCAATTATTTCATGTTTGGTGTGGTAAATCGTCTTCAAATTTTAACAGTGTGTTTATTATGATTTTAATGATTTATATTTCAAGTTTCGAAGACTTCTTGAATTTTTGCATTTGTGAAAGAACTACCTTAACCGAGCGGTGAACCGCGAGCTAATATCGTGTACACCTACTTCCACTTTCATTTCCAAGTAGAAGACAGTAGATTAAGGGGGATTATCTAATGAATTCCAATATAATTCCACATAATTCCAAAGAGGTGTACACCTAATTCCAATCACTGTTCACCCCTCGACCTTACCTAAACATACTTTCTAGAGAAATTTTAAACTAATATATTGTCTATCGAGTCTATACCAGGAGCGATTAGTGATAATTTTGGATATTTCCTCAGTTGTTATTTGTACATTTTGTTCTAAGTAGTTGTTGATTTTATCTACTATTTTAATTTGTTCCGGTTTTAGTGATGGGTGTATACATATATATGCACTTGTTTGAATGTTCCAGCTAAAATTTCCTTTTTTTCCTTTTCTCTAATATAATCTGTATTATTGGCGGAGAGGGGAGGTATTTTTACATACGGTTTTTTCAGATTTCTGGTAAATTTCCATAGTGAGTTGTCTTTTATCGAGAGGTCGCTGAGTTTTGAGTTCCATATATTGTTTTTATGAGTTTTAATGTCTATTGATATTTCGTTGGTCATTCTGTTTGTTTGAGTTTTTATTTGTGGGTCATTTGTACGCTATCATAGTCTCCACAGTCTGTTTTTAATTTTAATTTTATTTAAGATAAAGTTAGGGAGTTGTTCTAAGTTCCTATTTATTTTAATTTTATAGCTGTTCATTCTGTTCACTCTCAATATCGTAAGGCGAACCCCTTCACCTCTACATGAACGAGCAGTTATAATTTAGAAACGTTTAAAATATATACTATAAGCCTAAAAAAATGTATGACAGAATTTTAATTTTTTTTTTGGAGGTGTTAGATATATATTTATGTTATGGTATTTTTAAATATATTATTTTTATATTAATCTTTAGTTTTTTTTTTTTTTTTTTATTCAAGATTTTAATTTAAATAATTTTATTATTGGTTTTGTCCTATTTAAGTCAAAAATCTGGGAATCTGGTAGCTCAGTCAGCTAACGCGCTGGCCTCGCTTCGGCATCGATCGATTATGACGATGTTGGAGTGGAGGTCCGGGCTGGCAAATAAAAATTTCTACCGGCTGAAAACTCGGCTCCCTCACTAACCCTATTAACACTCTACTTATGTGCTGTCTAAATGGGCTTTGTTCCTGGTGACATTAAATAAATAAAAAAAAAGTCCAAAATCCTGAATAAAAAAACTAAAAATTAATATAATAATAACATATTTAAAAATACCATAACATAAATATATATCTAACAAAAAATAATTAAATGTCTACATAAAAAAATTTTAAGCTTAGTAAGAGTGGGGTTTTTCAAGGCGGATATACTTTTTGGCCCGAGACGCTGCCCGCCAGTGCCACCCTCGAAGTCGTTAATATATATAAATCAAATCAAAAAATTACTTTTTTTAAATGAAATTGATTGCACTAGGAAGATACAGCCAGCCTCTATGGATCTCGAAAGACCCTTGCATTACGGAAGAGAATGGAAAATTAATCAATCGAAAGGGTCGAGGCGTAGGTGTTTGTGCACCCGGGTTTTGAAGGTTTTCAGGATATAAGTGTCAGGAAAGACGGAGGCCGGGAGAGAGTTCCAGTTCCTTGAAGTCATTGGGACAAACGTATTGGCGAATTAAGTGATCCGGCACTTTTTCAATTTAACCGCGAAAGAGTGTTGGGAATCGGAAAAACGAGTGAAAAGATCAAAGCATGCCTTGGGAAGGGGATTATTGATTTTAACTCATCAGAGCACCTGCCATGATAATATATATAAAACAGGGAAAGCGCGGAAACACTTCTTCTATCAGCCAGCGAGTCGAGGGAGTCGGTGAGGGTTGAATCGTTAATTAGTCTGACAGCTTGCTTCTGAATTGCATCCAGGGTGGCAAGAGAATGCTTGAAGGCTCCAGATGCGAGCCGTATTCGAGACAGGGGCGGATTTGGGCCTTTCATAGGGTAGGTACTAAGTAATAAATACATCATCAATTTATATAATTCAAAAAATAATTTTAATTAGATTAATGTTATTCCAAATTTTATAATTATTTCTTAGTTAAAGTAAATTACTCTGATTTGCTATTGAAAATAATTATTTTCTTGGTTTTTCTTTTTTTTTTTAAAAAAATATTATAACAAAAAAAGAGAAGTTTAAATGAATGAATTAATAGAAAAAAGGTTACACAACCCAAGAGAGTAAAATAGAGACCCTTTTTTGTTGTTATTTGGAACAGGTAGAAAAAAAAGGCTTGATGCCAAACATTTCACTTTGAATTTGTTTATTTTTAGAACAATTACTTGATTCCGTCTACCTTGTCGATCCATAATCAAAATTGTGATCTAATCGAGAACAAACCTTACCATATACAAAAAACAGTATCCGAAAATATGCTGCCCCTGATAGCACACTCGCCGGTGGCCTACCTAGGGAGGGGGGGGGGGTGCGGTCCTCACCGGGCGGCACATTATTTGGGGAGGCATTTTTTATATTTAATATATAAACTTTTCTTTTATTACTGCTTAATTTAAATATGCCAACCAATGGTAAAAAAGTTCCCCACCTATAGTTTGTCTCAATTACAATTATTTATTTATGTTTATTAATTTATAAAAACTACCATTTGATTGACTTAGAAAGGGCGGCAAATTGGAGACGTTCTAGGTACGCCACTGACAATCGCATGTCTTATGCAGCTCTTATTGTCTTTAAGATGTTTTTAAGATGTCTAGAAGATCTCCTACTGTCTAGAAAACATCTTCTAGATCAAGTGTCCTACAAAGTTGCCATCAAAAGTTATGGGTACACGAATATAAATAAATAAGTATATACGTATATATATATCAGGTCTGTAAATATGAAAACGGTATTTTTTTTTAGAAAATACACATTTATTGTATGAAAATGATAAAAAACATTTTATTCAAAGTATTGCCCATCGCTAGCTACACATTTCCCCTTCTTTCTGGCAATTTGTGGATTCCTACCAAAAAAAAAACTGTTGCTCTTTTGAGGCAAAACAATCATCGAGCCATTTTCCTAAGAATTGAAGTACTTCTCAGCAAGTGCCCATCGATGCAAATAAATAGTAATCGGATGGAGCCAAGTCTGGTGAGTAAGCCGCATGCGAAAGTATTTGCAAAATAAACGCCTCAATTGTTTTCTTGAGCGGTTTTGCTGTGTGCGATGGTGCATTTTCATGTAGCAAAATCACTTTGTGTTGCCTCTTTTGATATTCTGGTTGTTTTTCACACACGATACTTGATTCGAATCCGTCATTTGTTGTCGGTAGCGTTCAGTATTAAGGGTTTCGCCGGGTTTTAGCGTTTGATCGTCATCCTCATCCAAAAATGCTTGCAATTCAAACTTTTTCGATGGTCTTCCACGTTCTTCTTTTCTCATGTCAAAATCGCCACTTTTTAATTTTTAAACCACTCAAAGCACTGTTATTTACCAATCATCGTATGTTTCGACCAGCATTAGATGCGATTCTGCAGCAGTTTTCTTCAAATGGTAACAGTAAATCAATGCTGTCGGCAAATCGTAGTTTTTAGGCACAAAATTCCACATGTTCAACGAAATAAAAAAATATGTATTTGTATTAAACTTGTATTGTTTTGAATTAAAATTATTTCCTAAATGTAAAAACAAGAAAATGCCACCAAAAATCACTCCACTGACAACTAGAGCCATTTATGGCCAAATTGTACATATTTACAGACCTAGTATATATAAACATATATATTAAAAAAAAATTATTTTATGTTCTTTTCAAAAATATATTCAGTTTTATACTATAGTTAAATTATTTCATTTTTTTATACCTCTTCAAAATGTGGGAGAACTTTATGCTGCACCCTGTATATATATAATTAAGGTTTTGTCTCTATATTGGTCCAAATCACGCCAAATTTTGGTTCCCCACGTTTAAAGCAAAGTTATCAAAGAAAACACCTTTAACGAAATTCCTGTATGTATGTCTGTCTGTCAGCGCTCTTTTGGGTCCATTTGGGCATAAAAACGGCTGGCGATATTATTATGAAATTTTGTATTTGGATCAGATGTCTTCTAGCTTAAAATCTGAGCTACAGAAAATTTTGATATTTTGACCCCAAAAAGGGGTTTTGGGGGGTTTTGTGGGGTCAATTATAAAATAACACCTACTTATACTATTAGATCTACGCTCTACTGTGAGAAGCAAAGTTGTAGAGGATGTGATTTCTGAAATTTTTGTTCAAAAAATTCCCCAAAAAACCCACCCAGTGGTGGAGGGTCAAAAAATGTAAATTCTAGAGTTTTCAACCAAACTCAACCAAAATTTGTATAGATTATCTTTAGGTCCCCAGAAGACTAGAAATGGAAAAATTTGCTATTTAAAATGAGGGGGGGGGGGGGGGGGGTCAAGAATTGAAATTACAAAAAATTGAAATTATATTCGCAATTGGCATAAAAACGGCTGTAGATATTCATATGAAATTTTGTATTTGGATCAAATGTTTTCTATCTTAAAATCTGAGCTAATGAAAATTTTGATAAATTTCACTAGCAAGAGGCCCGGTGAAGAGGGCTCTAAGGGGCGAAACCCTGCGATGCACCTTCTTAGTGTAACTCCTCACATCAATATCATTAAAAATAAATAAATAGATTTAAAGACGTGACGTGATTCCTGGATCTCTTGGGAACGTTGGTACGTTTCGAGGTATGCACTCTTATACGATTTAACGAGGGGGGAAGCGCGAACTAATATCATGTACACCTACTTCCACTTCCACTTCCACTTTCATTTTCAAGTAGAAGACAATAGATGAAGGGGCATTAATTATCTAATGAATTCCAAAATAATCCCACATTATTCTAAAGAAGTGTACACCTAATTCTTATTAAATTGAAAGTTTTTGCCGAGAGTAGCAGAATTTTTATATATTGAAGGAGACAATAAAAGAGTGTGTCTTCTGCTGGAATTATAAATTTTATTTATTTATAACGATCGTTATAAATAAATAAAATTTATAATTCCAGCAGAAGACACACTCTTTTATTGTCTCCTTCAACACCTAATTCTAATCGCGGTTCACCCCTCGCGATTTAATATCCTTCGCATACACTTACATATTACCTCTATTTATTATTAAGAAAACTAAAAAAAATATTATTATTATTCAATCATTCTAAGATACTAATATTATCATAATCAAAAGGTTAAATTATAAAGATTAAGAAAATAAGTTTTGAAGTTTTTAAATTTGGGGGAAATGGTTTGACAAAATATAAATATACAAATAAAGTCGAGGATACAAGTAATTATATTTTAAATTATAATTTTTTTTTTCGAACATATGTTACCGAAATGGATTTCTTTATTGAGTACTGGCTCTCCAATGATTAAATGTGTTTCTTTTGTGGCTGGCTTGACGTTGTTCGCTTGCTCGCCTCCGGTTGTCCTTTTGATCCGGGCTAAATTAAAAAATAAATAGAATCGAGAGGGACGAGTCGATTGGCGCGAGCTGATCGTTTTCTTTATGTTTCAACCAATCGAGTTGATCGCGATCGTTCTTTGAAATGAAGTTAGCTCCGCCTTCGTCCGCGAAGGATCAGCCAGGTGGTATATCAATTGTTTCTATCTTTTGGATACAATAGCCAAGTCGATGCCACATTTCATTCGGGCGACAAATTGTTAATAACCAGTTGAGAATTAAAAAATAGATAATCAGATTTTTTTAACTTTTTGGGCGTTGGGCTTTTCGAATAAAAAAAAAATAAGAAAAAAAAATAAAAAAAATGAATTGGTTCTTTTAAAAGGTGAGACCTTCTCCTCTAGTCCGAATAATAACCCACAAACAATTTAACATCCTAACAATAAGCCTTTTTGATGATAGCACGAACCGACAAAAAAAAGTATAAGAAAATTATATAGTGGAGCTCTTTTTAATCTAAACCATTATAAAAATGTTAGATAGCAAACTTGCCTTATTGTCTGTGGAAAGAACATTCACCCAATCAGGTAAATCATATTAGTAATTTTAGAAGATCATCATCCGACCCAAAATCAAAACTATTTAACTATTTTTTGTTTTGGGGAAATCATTTACGATAACGACCCTTGCTCTATTTAATTTGAAGATAAATATTGTTAAAAAAAAGTATCCATTTTCCACAAAGTTATCGTCAACATAATTTATTATTGAATTCATTTTTAGGATCCCGTTTAAAAAGTCAAGCCGGGAACCTATTAGTGTCGGAATTTTCTGTCCGTCCCTCTATCAGAGCAGTGTAGCTCTTAAATTAAATAAGATGCATAGGCACTTAAAATTTAGAAGCTTTTCATTTTCCCTAAAGTCAAAAATCAAATTTAAATTTTAATCGAATGATTATTTTGGGGAGAGTCAAATTTTATGTGAGGTCTAAGATAAAAAATAAAAGTTTTATCAAAGAATGTGAAGTTTCCGTGTAAAGATTTCTTTAAGTAGAATTAGGTTTAATTTTTACTTTACCATACAGGGTATGGTCAAGTATTGTAATCATGCATGAAAAAAGTGGTTTTTTTCCTTCTTTTTTTCGAAATATCTCAAAAACGGCTGAAACTATTTTGATTAAAAAAATTGAGCGAAACCAAGTCATTTCGCTCTACAAAAAAGCTCTAATAAGTGAACATCGAAAAAATTATATTTTTTGAGATAATAATTGTTTTGTTAAAATGTCTGTTAGTCTGTCCGTCTGGTTGTCCGTTAGTCTGTGCGTTATCAAATTTTTGTGGACGAGCTAGTTCAAAAACTAGTGTGAATATCGAAACCAAATTTCACACGTAGTTTTGGTCCATTGAGATTAAGAGCTGATTAGATTTTGGTGAATATCGATCCAAAATTAAGGGGAGTAGAGGGGGGGTTAAAAATTAAAAATCTAGGCCATTTGAGCAAACTCAACCAAATTTTGTATACATAATAAGTGGACCCCCAGAAGTCTAAAAATGCAAAAACTAACCACCCAAAATGGGGGGGGGGGTGTAGGGTCAAAAAATGAATATCTAGGCCCTTGTACCAAACTCAACTAAATTTTGTATACATATCAGTGGGACCCCAGGAGTCTAAAAATGGAAAAACTAACCCCCCCTCCCCTACATGATTACAAATAATTTTATTTAATATTAAAAATAAGTGAGGGGCCAGGTTCTATGGTAAAGTCAAGTGGATGGACACATCAGAACACGTCAGCTTATTTGATATTTATTTTGATTCAAAATTACGTTGTGAGAAAACCCTAAATTGACCATTTTTAGGTTTTTTACCCGTTGGTGTTAAGAAATGGCTTAACTTACAATTATGAAAATATTCTATGAATTGAATTTTCTTTTATCAAGGACAAATAAGAATGAATTTGATATCTCAAGTATTTTGAAAGATATAATCATTTACCTTATCACAAGTTACTGTTGAATCCAACTGACTCTCCTGAGCTTCCATTCCCCTACTGCAAAAGCGTTTTATGTGTGGGCCTTCAAGAAAGATAGATATGAACGGTCAAGTGAATGGCGGATGTAAACCAACCTTGGAGTATATAAGGGACGCAAGCTGACCCATTAAACGCTCGTACACAGCTCTTCTGCTGGTATGAATTGGAATCCACATTTTAGCTCACATCTTATACTTCTTAAGCTAGATTTACATAACAATCTGTATCATCATCAATTATACATAATTTGCATCCTATATTATTAAATGAGCAATTCTTGTATATACCGGGTGAGTTTTTTATCATGAGACAGTCTTATAACTCAAAAACAGTGGATTATATGAAAAAAGCTTCAAATAAAAGTTTATTTATATGGATGGGGTACCTAAACTACGCTATTGTTTGTTTACCTAGAACAAGCTTTCAAGGGTATTTCAAGGTCAAGTTCTGTTTTTTAAATAGAAACCTATATGTTTCTGTACATATTCTGAATCTACAAAAAAAACTAAACAACTTTCATTAGAACTATTTTTTTATTCGATATCAAATAAACAAAATATTAAATCAACATTTAGGTTTCCATTTAAAAAACAGAACTTGACCTTGAAATACCCTTGAAAGCTTGTTCTTGGTAAACAAACAATAGCGTAGTTTAGTTTCTTCCTCCATATAAATAAACTTTTATTTGAAACTTTTTTTATATAATACACTGTTTTTGAGTTATAAGACTGTCTCAAGATAAAAAAACTCACCCGGTATATACAATCGGGTTCTCGAAAACGGCTCTAACGATTTCGCTAAAAATTGGTGTACTTCGGTAATTAATATACGTCCTTCGGGCCTTAAATTAGAACGGATACCGTTGTTTGTTTGATCGGTAGCGATTACTGCTCTCTTATTATTGCTTTCCTTACCAGTGTTAGCGGGTGCTATTACCATGCTTTTAACAGATTGAAATTTAAATCAAGTATCATGAGTTATTAGTTGTGTCAAATTTTTAAGATTTTTGCTAAAATAGAAGTACCGGAAGTTGATTTTTACGTACGTAAGAATGTACCCCCCTGCGTTTCTCAACCATAAATCTCAGAGCTAGGAAATTCGAAAACTAAGCTCGAAATAGGCTAGAAAGGTTAGAACAAGCTTTTGGTTGAAATCGGAACACCGTAAGTGGACATTTATATGAAAGATTTTTCGTTTTTTTTTTTTTTTTAATTTTCTTAAAAACGACACTAACGATTTTTTTAAAAACTGGTGTATAGGTACTTAAAATTGTGTCATGAATTATTATTCCTGTATAGATTTGAATCCGATTGGAATAAAGGAAGGGGGTGTAAATTAGGAGTGTCGTAAAATAAATATTTTAATCATTCATATATCGTCTTCGGTAAGTCGCAGAGCCTTGAAATTTGAAACTTAAGCTATTTAGAGGCAAACAGTTACCGAGCATCGCTTGGAGCTCCAGGCACTATAATATTAGGTACGAAACCCGTCTCGCATTTGTCCGACTTATTTCTATTTCGATTAATTTAAAACATCATTCAAATTTATTAGATCGTATATATTACTTTCACTTTCATTGCGGAACACATGTACTAGTAAGTAAAGTATTGCATTCAATTTCAGGAAGTTTAGTTTTCGAAGACTTCTATCTCTAAAACTATAAAAGTTAATTTAATTCAGACAATTCCAAGGGATAATATTGAATGCCCTTAAGATTTAGAAACCTTGTCTATAAAAATTAAAAGAGTTTATTGGGCGTCAGAGTAAAAAGGAACCCAAAAATTCAGTGGTCATTTTGTGTGTGCATCATCATCATCATTGAGTATACAGTCCTAAGACTGGTTTGATGCAACAATCCGTCTCCACTCGACTCTGTCCCCCGCCAGCTGTTTGACCTCTCTAAATGTCTGGCATCCCATATCTCCAATTATTTGGTTGAAATATTATAATCTGGGTCTTCCCCTTCCCCTTTTCTTTCCCACCTCCCCCTCCAAGATATCCCTAAGCAGTCCCCCATGTCTCAGTGTGTGCCCCATCATCTGACCTCTTCTCTTCTTCAGACTCTTCCACAGGGTTCTTCTTTCTCCGATTCTTCCAAGAACTTCTTCATTTGTAATTTTATCCATCCATTTGATATTCATCATTCTTCTGTAGCCCCACATTTCTGAAAAGCTCCTCTAATCTCTTTCTCTCCGCTTCTAATTGTCCAGGTTTCACACTGTACATGGCTATGCTCCATACATATGTCTTCATTAGCAACTTCCCTGTTTTCTAAGCTGATTGAGGAGGAGCATAGTAGTTTTTTCTTTGAATTAAACCCCATTTTTGCTTGGGCAATTCTTGATTTAATTTCGTTTTCTGCTCCTCCCATCCCATGTTATTTTACTTCCTAGGTAGCGGAATTCCATAACTCCTTCTAGGTTTTCTTGGTTAATTTTGATGTGCATTCCTGTCTCGTTTGTTCTTTTTGTACATACTAGGACCTTGGTTTTATTCTTGTTTATTTTTCATTTTCATTTCTTCTATTAGATTTGGTTAATTCCATTCAAGGCGTCCTCTAATTCTTTTTATTGCTTCCTAGAAGGGCAATGTCATAGGCAAATCTTAACATAGCGGATCTTTTGACCTTGATTTCGATACCTGCAATAATTTTGTCTTTTGAATTCTTTAATCGCTTCTTCTATGTATAAGTTGAAAAATCATGGGTGACAGCACACATCCTTTTGTCTTACACCTTTTTTTATTTTGACTTCTCTTTGCTCATCTCCAATATTTATAATTGCCGTCTGGTTTTGATATAGATTGTAGATTGGGTCTTTTCTCTCTGAATTTTATTCCCGCCTGTTTTAAGATTTTAAACATAATTTCCCAGTTGACGTTATCGAATCTTTTTCTAGGTCTATGAATCCGATGTAGACAGATCTTCCTGATAAAAGCCCTTTCTATTATTAGTCTAAGAGAGAGAATTGCTTCTCGGGTGCCTATGTTCCTTCTAAAGCCGAAATGGTCTTCCCCAGATTTTCTTCAACTCTTTGTTCTATTCTTTGGATTATTTTGGTTAGGATTTGGAGGTACGGGGAGGTTAGGCTAATGGTCCTGAAATTTTCACATTTATCCGCGCCTGTCTTTTTGGAAGTGTGACTATTTTGTTTTTTTAAATCTTTGGGATAATTCACAATTTATAGATTTTGCTAATTAGTTCAAAAAGTTTGTCACGTGCCTTTTCACCAGAGTTCTTTAGGATTTCAGCTTGTATATTGTCTATTCCGGGTGCTCTATTATTTTTTTAGTTCCTTCAAAGCTGTCTCGAATTCTGACCTGAGTATGGGGTCCCCTAATTCGTTTTCGTCCACATATTCTTCTTCTTCTATTGGGTTCATTGTTTTTTCTTCTCCATAGAGCTCTTCTAGGTATTTCTTCCATCTATTTGACTGTTCGTTTTCGTTTAGAATAAATAATGTGGCCTCCTCTTCATCTCTTATGTTCTTGCTTTTTGGCTTGTCTTCTTGAAAATTTCTTATTATTACCCTATAGGCTACATCAACTTTTCCCAATACTAGATTTTCGCTGACTTCTTTACATTTTTCTTGAATCATTTCTTTTGCTTTTCTATATTCTCGTAAAACTTTCCATCTTAATTTTTCATGTTTCTTTCCCTTCTTCGTCTTTTCTGTTCTTAAATTTTCTTCGTTCGTCAATCAATTGCAGTATTTCGTCTGTTACCCATGGCTTTTTAATTTCGTTTTTCTTTGATTGAAGGACTTCGTTGGCTGTTTGTGTGTGCACATCTACATATATCTCAGCTCCTGCTATCTCGGTTAGGGCGTCGCGTGCGTAAATGTTTTTTACCATTTCAACCAAGGGTGGATGGTAATGGAATGGGATGTCCAATCAGATGAGAGGCACTGAAAGTTCCTGTCATCTGATTGGCCATCCCAGCCCCTCCATTTACCATCCACCCTTGGTTAGTGGTAAAAGCATTTACTTTGCGACATACAACCGGCTCTAGTCTCAAAGCAACGAAAATTTTGAAACTGAAATAGGTATCAGCCAGCGACAACATGGTATACGCCTTTGGTCAGTATCGACATAACACTTGTACCCCTTTACTTGAATGTTGGGTTGATTTAAAAAAAAATATTTTTGAAACCCATGTATCAAAAGTTGGATGTTTTTTTTTAATTTTTATTATTTTTTTTTCAAAAACTTTTTTATGGCCAATTTAAAAATCTTGGACTCAACAAAAATCATCTGTAATTCTTGTTTTTTTTATCAATTGAACTTTTACTATGAGGGGATTAATTTGAAATAAATAAATTGACACGTTCTGATGTGGCCATCCTCTTGACTTTACCTGGTTGAGTTTGGTACATGGGCCTAGATTTTCATTTTTTGGCCCCGCCCCATTTTGACGGTTAGTTTTTGCATTTTTAGTCTTCTGGTAGCCCATTGATTATGTATACAAAATTTGGTTGAGTTTGGTCCAAAGGCCTTAATTTACATTTTTTGACCCCCCCAGCCACCCCCCATTTTCGGCGATTTTTTTTGCATTTTCTAGTGTTCTGGGGGCCCACTGATTATGTATACAAAATTTTGGTTCAGTTTGCTCAAATGGGCTAGATTTTTATTCTTCTTTGACCCCACCCCCTAATTCTGGGCGCAAAAACATATTTTCTTTATTATAGGTTCATTTTATAGTATATTTCATTTTTCTTGATTTTTAGTTTGAAAATATTATAATTTTAAATTTTAACCCCCCCCCCCCTTAATTTTGGGTCGATATGCACC